>CM051009.1:11921236-12043736 GCA_027704905.1 Muraenolepis orangiensis
AGAACAGGGTGGGGGACTCGGATCTCTCTCTCTCTCTCTCCCTCTCTCGTGGGGGGGGGGGGGGGTTCACAGTCGCAACGTAAAAGAGGGCCACATTCAAATCATCTTTTTATGGCTAAAAATAATGATACACTCTCTCTCTATAGGGCTATAGGGCTGCTCTTATTCTCGGCCTGAACCTCCTCCTCCTCCTCCTCCTCCACCAGCAGCAAGCAGCAGCTGTGGTCTGCACCGGGCGGGCTGTGTGTGCAATGGCTGCACTGCACAGCGCAGGGAGGAGGGGGAGACACACACACACACACACACAATTAAAGCGAGAGACATTACAACAGCCTGCTGCAACCAACCCCTATGGAAATCCTGTCGCAGCTTTAACTGATGTTGTTTGTGTTGTTGTTGTCGTTGTGGTGGTGGTGGTGTTGGTGTTGTCTTCATATAAATCAACCAGTCCATTCCCAACAAAACGCGATTCTTTCTCTGGTGGACGAATGGGGGGGGGGCGGCTAGGACGGGGCCCGTCTAGGATGGGCAGTGGCGTTACGCGTTCGCGCAATAACAATAATCACACACACACACACACACACGTTGCTTTCTTGTGTGACACACGTTAACCGATACAGAAGATGAAGATGATGGGAGAAAGAAGGGGTGTGTGTGTGGGGGGGGGGATGTCTACTTACAGTCCTGCTGGTGGGGAGAATAGCGAGGCTCCCTCCCTCCCTCCCTCCGCTGAAATGAAACAAGTCTTCCGAGAGGAGACAGAGAGAGAAAAATAAAAATAAAAATGTAATAAATCAAGAGTGAAAAATCTGATGTGTTCTAATCCTACGTGTGATCACACGGCCGGGCTGAGCGAGAAACCGAGACGGGAGAGCGGGGTCCACGTCCTCGAACAACTAGTGTCGGCCGGCTTCATGTTTAACCGTGCGACCGTAACCTACAGCATGAAGCACATTGCCGTGTCCCGTTCCTCCTTTCTCCCGTTGTCCCACCCCCCCCTCCTCTCCTCCTCTCCCCCCTCCCCTCCCCTCCCCTCTCTCTCTCTCTCTCTCTCTCTCCCTCCATTCACTACCACCAGGAGGACGGCGAAGAGGAGGAACCCGGCGGGAGCATGCGCAAGAGGGACGCAGCAGAAGTATATGCGCAAGAGGAACGCAGGGCTTTGCGCAAGAGGGACGCAAGGCAGCAGGGAGCCTATGCGCAAGACGAACGCAGAGGGCTATGCGCAAGAGGGACGCAGGCAGCAAGGGGGCATGCGCAAGAGGGACGCAGAAGAATATGCGCAAGAGGGACGCAGCAGGAGCATATGCACAAGAGGCTTCACTGTATTTATACATTTAAATTAAAAAAATATATATATATAGTATTCGATATGCTACTACTTTTACTTGACCTGCGTTCTTATTTTCCCTTTGTTTAAAGATAAATATATTTGCACTGGCACTGCACATATGTATTTTCCATAGAAAGGAATCTGGTTTGAATCAAATTTTACTTTACCAGCTGTCTGCCTGTATAAAATCGAAAAAATACAATTGTACCAAGGTAACGACTGGATAAAGTTATTCCTCAATGAATGAGTGCGCTATAACCTACTTTTCTGGTAGGTGATAGTAGTCTGGTAGTTAGAGCGTGGTGCCCTCTAGTGGCTACATGGAGCAATCGCAGTCTAGACGGCGAAATCTTACGCATACGTAAGTGGATAGAGAGTTGGTTGAGAAGAGTACCGTAAATAAATACTAATTATAATTGCTCAAATAAAAACGCACAGGTCTACTACCACTACTACTACTTATAATAATATTAATTAGAATCACAATAATAATATTGTTGATATTATTATTATTATTATTATTATTATTAGCTTATTATCGTCGTATTACTACTATAATACTATTAGTACTACTACTACCATCCATCCATCTTCTCCCGCTTATCCGTACTACTACTACAAATAATAATAATTATAATAAAATATTTATAATACAAATGTTATTATTACTATTATTACTATTATTATTATTATTATTATCATCATCATCATCATCATTATTATTGTTATAATTTTCGTCTTATTCCCCGCCCAGGTCATATCGACTTGTTGCAGGAGACCACCCCCTTGGTCGTTTTGTTTTAACTTTCTGCTAACCCTTGAACAAACCAAGGACCCGCCGCTATACGCTTTACCATCCAGGAAGAGCCGAAGTCGAAGGTTCAAGCCCTAGAGACAAAGCCCATAAAAGACCACCACCACAGAAGACTCCCCAGCATAGTTAGGCTAGGGATGGTCCGTGTGGAGCTCTCGGTCCTGGCGGGCTGCCTGGCTCTCGTCGGGTGCTGCAAGCTGGGTGCTGGGAAGGACTGGGAATGCAGAGGCAAACGTAAGTAGGGTTTATATCCTATAATACATAATAATAATAATAATAATAATAATAATAATAATAATAATAATAATAATAACAATAATAATAACAATAATAATAACAATAATAATAATAACAATAATACAAATAATAATAACACCTGTATGATAACTTTGCTCAATATATCCTATAATACATAATAATAATAATCATAATAATAATAATAATACATCACCATCAAGGTCTTCGACTGCCTTGCACTGTAATCATAACCTACCTATCTCTACCTATAGTTGACATATTTATTGATAACATACCTGTATGATAGCCATGTACATTTTTACATTTTTACTGTACCTACCGTATATATTTTAATCTTCAACTGTCGATACAACTGCATATCCCTGCTGGCTACCTGCTGTATATACATTTATATATATATATCCTGTTGATATAATTGCACACCCCTGATCAATACCTGTTGAATACTTGTATACTTACCTGTATATATATATATATATATATATATATATATATATATATATATATATACACCTATTATTATGCACATATCTCATATATACTCTAAGTAATGTTATAACTGTTTTATAACTAGTAGACTGTCTTTTAATCATCAGTTCTCTAGGGCTGTTGTTCTCTGGTCATGTAGCACCAGTTCTCTAGGGCTGTTGTTCTCTGGTCATGTAGCACCAGTTCTCTAGGGCTATTGTTCTCTGGTCATGTAGCACCAGTTCTCTAGGGCTATTGTTCTCTGGTCATGTAGCACCCGTTCTCTAGGGCTGTTGTTCTCTGATCATGTAGCACCAGTTCTCTAGGGCTGTTGTTCTCTGGTCCCGTAGCACTAGTTCTCTAGGGCTGTTGTTCTCTGTTCATGTAGCACCAGTTTCTATTTTTGTTTATGAAAAGCCCTTCCTTTCCAGTGGAAAAATACTGAAATGGTGCATCTACTTTATTTATACATTTTGTTTTACAAAAACCTACATATTACAGTCCCTTCATTACTCAGTACTTACTTGTGGTGTGTGTGTGTGTGTGTGTGTGTGTGTGTGTGTGCACCGTAACTAGGACACTTATGGTGTAAACCTTACTTGTGGTGTGTGTGTGTGTGTGCACACTGTAACTAGGACACTTATGGTGTAAACCTTATGGTGACCCCTCCTCGACCCCACGCAGTTCGGATAGAAACGGCGTCTGTGGCGGTGGGCGGCCGAGTCTTCGTGCCGTGCCCGGGTCCGCGGGCCGGAAGCAACGTGGAGCTCAGCGTTCGTCTGTACAAACCAAACCTGTCTTTTAACCACTGTAAACTGTAAATTATATTATATTACCATTCACTTTACTGCAACATTTGCACTCTGGTAAGATGCCAAATTATTTTGGCTGTACTGTACTTGTGCTGTGCAGTGACAATACATTTGAATCTAATTAGAATCTAATCTCAAGTAGGGATAAGAATAGGCGACATACTGTGTATTATATATATTAGTTATTATTCCAAAAAAAAATTCTTTGTATATGTTAAAACATTTTATTCATAATTCTGTTGATTTTGGTTTGTTAGTGAGGAAAGCATCAGTACCATCAGAAACCACAATGATGGTGTGAAATATCAGAGGCAAAGGGAAGTTTAATACCACTGTGTGGCCATAGTGGGATGTTCTGAAGCCCAGAATGACAAGGTTCTTTCTTCATATTTGCAGACCACCGCCCATCAAAAGGACGTCATTCTACTTGTTGTGGAAGTTATTAATTAAATGTAGAGAACATGGGGAGGCCTTTGATGAGTTTGTATTGTGATACAGGAGAAACACAAGCCATTCACAAGTGTCTAGTATAGTGGTTTCGTGTCGTGATGTTGATCCAACTGTCGTTCTCTGGTCATGTAGCACCAGTTCTCTAGGGCTGTTCTCTGGTCATGTAGCACCAGTTCTCTAGGGCTGTTGTTCTCTGGTCATGTAGCACCAGTTCTCTAGGGCTGTTGTTCTCTGGTCATGTAGCACCCGTTCTCTAGGGCTGTTGTTCTCTGGTCACGTAGCACCAGTTCTCTAGGGCTGTTGTTCTCTGGTCATGTAGCACCAGTTCTCTAGGGCTGTTGTTCTCTGGTCATGTAGCACCCGTTCTCTAGGGCTGTTGTTCTCTGGTCACGTAGCACCAGTTCTCTAGGGCTGTTGTTCTCTGGTCATGTAGCACCAGTTCTCTAGGGCTGTTGTTCTCTGGTCATGTAGCACCAGTTCTCTAGGGCTGTTGTTCTCTGGTCATGTAGCACCCATTCTCTAGGGCTGTTGTTCTCTGGTCACGTAGCACCAGTTCTCTAGGGCTGTTGTTCTCTGGTCATGTAGCACCAGTTCTCTAGGGCTGTTGTTCTCTGGTCATGATGTAGCACCCGTTCTCTAGGGCTGTTGTTCTCTGGTCACGTAGCACCAGTTCTCTAGGGCTGTTGTTCTCTGGTCATGTAGCACCAGTTCTCTAGGGCTGTTGTTCCAACTGTTGTTCTCTGGTCATGTAGCACCAGTTCTCTAGGGCTGTTGTTCTCTGGTCATGTAGCACCAGTTCTCTAGGGCTGTTGTTCTCTGGTCATGTAGCACCAGTTCTCTAGGGCTGTTGTTCTCTGGTCATGTAGCACCAGTTCTCTAGGGCTGTTGTTCCAACTGTTGTTCTCTGGTCATGTAGCACCAGTTATCTAGGGCTGTTGTTCCAACTGTTGTTCTCTGGTCATGTAGCACCAGTTCTCTAGGGCTGTTGTTCCAACTGTTGTTCTCTGGTCACGTAGCACCAGTTCTCTAGGGCTATTGTTCTCTGACCATGTAGTGTCAGTTCTCTAGGGCTGTTGTTCTCTGGTCCCGTAGCACCAGTTCTCTAGGGCTATTGTTCTCTGACCATGTAGCACCAGTTCTCTAGGGCTATTGTTCTCTGACCATGTAGCGTCAGTTCTCTAGGGCTGTTGTTCTCTGGTCCCGTAGCACCAGTTCTCTAGGGCTATTGTTCTCTGACCATGTAGCACCAGTTCTCTAGGGCTATTGTTCTCTGGTCACGTAGCACCAGTTCTCTAGGGCTGTTGTTCTCTGTTCATGTAGCACCAGTTTCTATTTTTGTTTATGAAAACCCCTTCCTTTCCATTGGAAAAATACTGAAATGGTGCATCTACTTTATTTATAATTTTTTTTACAAAAACCTACATATTACAGTCCCTTCATTACTCAGTACTTACTTGTGGTGTGTGTGTGTGTGCACACCGTAACTAGGACACTTATGGTGTAAACCTTATGGTGACCCCTCCTCGACCCCACGCAGTTCGGATAGAAACGGCGTCTGTGGCGGTGGGCGGCCGAGTCTTCGTGCCGTGCCCGGGTCCGCGGGCCGGAAGCAACGTGGAGCTCAGCGTTCGTCTGTACAAACCAAACCTGTGTTTTAACCACTGTAAACTGTAAATTATATTATATTACCATTCACTTTACTGCAACATTTGCACTCTGGTAAGATGCCAAATTATTTTGGCTGTACTGTACTTGTGCTGTGCAGTGACAATACATTTGAATCTAATTAGAATCTAATCTCAAGTAGGGATAAGAATAGGCGACATACTGTGTATTATATATATTAGTTATTATTCAAAAAAAAATTCTTTGTATATGTTAAAACATTTTTATTCATAATTCTGTTGATTTTGGTTTGTTAGTGAGGAAAGCATCAGTACCATCAGAAACCACAATGATGGTGTGAAATATCAGAGGCAAAGGGAAGTTTAATACCACTGTGTGGCCATAGTGGGATGTTCTGAAGCCCAGAATGACAAGGTTCTTTCTTTATATTTGGAGACCACCGTCCATCAAAAGGACGTCATTCTACTTGTTGTGGAAGTTATTAAATGTAGAGAACATGGGGAGGCCTTTGATGAGTTTGTATTGTGATACAGGTGAAACACAAGCCATTCACAAGTGTCTAGTATAGTGGGTTTGTGTCATGATGTTGATCCAACTGTCGTTCTCTGGTCATGTAGCACCAGTTCTCTAGGGCTGTTCTCTGGTCATGTAGCACCAGTTCTCTAGGGCTGTTGTTCTCTGGTCATGTAGCACCAGTTCTCTAGGGCTGTTGTTCTCTGGTCATGTAGCACCAGTTCTCTAGGGCTGTTGTTCTCTGGTCACGTAGCACCAGTTCTCTAGGGCTGTTGTTCTCTGGTCATGTAGCACCCGTTCTCTAGGGCTGTTGTTCTCTGGTCACGTAGCACCAGTTCTCTAGGGCTGTTGTTCTCTGGTCACGTAGCACCCGTTCTCTAGGGCTGTTGTTCTCTGGTCACGTAGCACCAGTTCTCTAGGGCTGTTGTTCTCTGGTCATGTAGCACCAGTTCTCTAGGGCTGTTGTTGTCTGGTCATGTAGCACCAGTTCTCTAGGGCTGTTGTTCCAACTGTTGTTCTCTGGTCATGTAGCACCAGTTCTCTAGGGCTGTTGTTCTCTGGTCATGTAGCACCAGTTCTCTAGGGCTGTTGTTCTCTGGTCATGTAGCACCAGTTCTCTAGGGCTGTTGTTCCAACTGTTGTTCTCTGGTCATGTAGCACCAGTTCTCTAGGGCTGTTGTTCCAACTGTTGTTCTCTGGTCATGTAGCACCAGTTCTCTAGGGCTGTTGTTCCAACTGTTATTCTCTGGTCATGTAGCACCAGTTCTCTAGGGCTGTTGTTCCAACTGTTGTTCTCTGGTCACGTAGCACCAGTTCTCTAGGGCTATTGTTCTCTGACCATGTAGTGTCAGTTCTCTAGGGCTGTTGTTCTCTGGTCCCGTAGCACCAGTTCTCTAGGGCTATTGTTCTCTGACCATGTAGCATCAGTTCTCTAGGGCTGTTGTTCTCTGGTCACGTAGCACCAGTTCTCTAGGGCTATTGTTCTCTGGTCATGTAGCACCAGTTCTCTAGGGCTGTTGTTCTCTGGTCACGTAGCACCAGTTCTCTAGGGCTGTTGTTCTCTGGTCATGTAGCACCCGTTCTCTAGCGCTGTTGTTCTCTGGTCACGTAGCACCAGTTCTCTAGGGCTGTTGTTCTCTGGTCATGTAGCACCCGTTCTCTAGGGCTGTTGTTCTCTGGTCACGTAGCACCAGTTCTCTAGGGCTGTTGTTCTCTGGTCATGTAGCACCAGTTCTCTAGGGCTGTTGTTCTCTGGTCATGTAGCACCAGTTCTCTAGGGCTGTTGTTCTCTGGTCATGTAGCACCAGTTCTCTAGGGCTGTTGTTCTCTGGTCACGTAGCACCAGTTCTCTAGGGCTGTTGTTCTCTGGTCATGTAGCACCAGTTCTCTAGGGCTGTTGTTCTCTGGTCATGTAGCACCAGTTCTCTAGGGCTGTTGTTCCAACTGTTGTTCTCTGGTCATGTAGCACCAGTTCTCTAGGGCTGTTGTTCTCTGGTCATGGAGCACCAGTTCTCTAGGGCTGTTGTTCTCTGGTCATGTAGCACCAGTTCTCTAGGGCTGTTGTTCCAACTGTTGTTCTCTGGTCACGTAGCACCAGTTCTCTCGGGCTATTGTTCTCTGACCATCTTCTTCTTCTTTTGTGTAACGTCAGAGGTCCAACTCGGTGTCGTGTAGCCATGCCCGCATCTCTGGTCCTAGGTCGAAGAGGCTGGCTTCCGAGGGTGGTCTATATAAGGGGCAGATGGAGATTATATGGTCGGCGGTCTGATCAGGGTCACCGCATTCGCATGCCGCACTGTCCGCCAAGCCCCACGTCTTCATTGATGTTTTAAAGCGACCGACCCCAGTTCATAGACGGTTCAGTGTGGTCCATTGCCGGCGTGGTAGGTCGTCTCCTCCAATGGCGCCATCTCCTGGGTCCCAGATGTAACAGTGGATTTGGGAGGGCCCAGCTGATTCCCACTCCTGCTTCCAAGCTGCTGCCAACCATGCATCTCTGGAGATGTCCTCAGAGGTGGAGTTGAGCATCTCTTGTGCTGCCTTGTTGTAGGGGTGGCGGGACTTGAGTCTGCTTGGAGGTGCTGGTGTTATTGTGGGGTTGTGCAGGATGTGCCAGTCATACATTTGTGCCTTCCTGGCCAGGGCGAGGGTGGCAGCCTCCGGCCGGCCGGTGCTATTCCCGCGAGGACTGGCAAGAGGGACACAGGGGTAGGCTTTAAGCATCCAGTTATCATTCGGAGGGAGGTATTGATAGCCACGTCGACCTTTCTCGCATGAGGGCTTCTGCTCCAGACTGGGGCGCAGTATTCCGCTGCAGAGAAGACCAGGGCTTGGGTGGATATTCGCAGCGTCTTAGCGGAGGCTCCCCAGGTTGTTCCAGCGAGGTGGCGGATCAGCGCGACCCTGGATGTCACCTTGGCCTTGACTTCTTCCAGGTGTTGTTTGAAGGATAATGTCCGATCCAGACACACTCCAAGATACTCCGGGGCTTGCTGGACCTCCAGACATTTATTGTCAACGCGCACCTCAAGTTCCCTCCTGGCTTCTCTGGTGCTAAGGTGGTATGCCGCTGCGACTGATTTTCCGACGCTGAGCTGTAGACGCCACCTTCGAAGGTATGCTACCAGTGTGCCCATGTCTTCGTTAAGCCCCTCTTCCATCGCCTTCCACGTTGGTCGGCTCAGCATGATGGCAAGATCTCTGATCTTCTCTGACCATGTAGCGTCAGTTCTCTAGGTCTGTTGTTCTCTGGTCCCGTAGCACCAGTTCTCTAGGGCTGTTGTTCTCTGGTCATGTAGCACCAGTTCTCTAGGGCTGTTGTTCCAACTGTTGTTCTCTGGTCATGTAGCACCAGTTCTCTAGGGCTGTTGTTCCAACTGTTGTTCTCTGGTCACGTAGCACCAGTTCTCTTGGGCTATTGTTCTCTGACTATGTAGCGTCAGTTCTCTAGGGCTGTTGTTCTCTGGTCATGTAGCACCAGTTCTCTAGGGCTGTTGTTCTCTGGTCATGTAGCACCAGTTCTCTAGGGCTGTTGTTCTCTGGTCATGTAGCACCAGTTCTCTAGGGCTGTTGTTCTCTGGTCATGTAGCACCAGTTCTCTAGGGCTGTTGTTCCAACTGTTGTTCTCTGGTCATGTAGCACCAGTTCTCTAGGGCTATTGTTCTCTGACCATGTAGCATCAGTTCTCTAGGGCTGTTGTTCTCTGGTCACGTAGCACCAGTTCTCTAGGGCTGTTGTTCTCTGTTCATGTAGCACCAGTTTCTATTTTTGTTTATGAAAACCCCTTCCTTTTTCCTTACTGAAATGGTGCATCTACTGTATTTATAATTTTGTTTTACAAAAACCTACATATTACAGTCCCTTCATTACTCAGTACCTACTTGTGGTGTGTGTGTGCACACCGTAACTAGGACACTTATGGTGTAAAACATATGGTGACCCCTCCTCGACCCCACACAGTTCGGTTAGAAACGGCGTCTGTGGCGGTGGGCGGCCGAGTCTTCGTGCCATGCCCGGGTCCGCGGGCCGAAAGCAACATGGAGCTCAGCGTTCGTCTGTACAAGTCCGACCACGCCATTGGCACCTGCGACATCTACGGGGCGCAGATCGGCCTGGAGAAGCTCAGAACCGGGCTGGTGAAAACCGTGACGGAGGGGGTAGAGGTGCACATGAACACCACGGCGTCACACGGTTCGACGCGTTTCGCCCTGACCGGGGTCACGGCGAAGGATAGTGGGCTGTACCGGTGCGAGACCAAGGTGATTTACCCTCCTCCCGTGCTGACGCACTGCGACGCACCCATGGTGCACCTCCTCCTGGAAGGTACGTACCTCCCTCCCTCTCTGCTCTCTCCCTGCCTATCTGCTCTCTCCCTCTCTCTCTCTCTCTCTCTCCCTCTCCGCTCCCTCCCTCTCTGCTCCCTTCCTTCCTCTCTGCTCCCTTCCTCCTTCCCTCTCTCCCTCCCTCTCTGCTCCCTCCCTCCATCTCTAATCCCTTCCTCTCTCTCTGCTCCCCCCTCCCTCTCTGCTCTCTCCCTTCTTTTCACTTTCTCCCTCCCTCTCTCTCTCCCTCCCTCTCTGCTCTCTCCCCCCCTCTCTCTCTCCCTCCCTCTCTGCTTCCTCCCTCCCTCTCTTCTTCTTCCTCCCTCCCTCTCTGATCCTGCCCTCCCTCTACTCTCTCCCTCCCACTCTCTCTCTCTCTCTCTCTCTCTGCTCCCTTCCTCCCTCTCTGCTCCCTTCCTCCCTCTCTTCTTTCTCCCTCCCTCTCTGCTCCCTCCCTCCCTCTGCTCTCTCCCTCCCCTCCTCCCTCTCTGCTCCCTTCCTCCCTCTCTGCTTCCCCCCTCCCTTCATTTCACCTCCATTGAGAAGTGTTGCATTTCACACAACTGTAATTGACAGGCAAGATGGACTCCGCGATCCAATCATGGAAGAGGATCCCTGATTCTCTGATCATGAACTAACTAATGTTTAATGTTCATTCATGTTTCAACCCATGAATTAACTAATGTTTCAGTGTTAATTCATGTTTTAACCCATGAATTAACTAATGTTTCAGTGTTAATTCATGTTTTAACCCATGAATTAACTAATGTTTCAGTGTTAATTCATGTTTCAGCCCATGAATGAACTAATGCTTCAGTGTTAATTCATGTAACAACCCATGAACTAATATTTCAAGGTTAGTTATTGTGTGTGTGTGTGTGTGTGTGTGTGTTTGTGTGTTTGCGTGTGTGTATGTGTGTGCGTGTGTGTATATGTGTGTGTGTGTGTGTGTATCTATGTATGCCCCCCACGACCTTCCTCTCAGTGATGTGTCTTTGTCTCAGGAATCCAGTGCATGACCTCTGACCCGGGTCCTCCTCTCTGGATCTGGATCACGGCCATCACCGTTCTCGCCCTGTATGGCGCCCTCATCACCTTCTTGGCCTCGGTCAAAATTGTGAGTCGCGGTCTGGCACACACACGCACGCACGCACACACACACACACACGCACGCACGCACACACACACACACACACACACGCACACACACACACACACACACACACACACACACACACACACACACACACACACACACACACACACACACACACACACACACACACACACAGGTTGTTATTAGTTTCTAAGAGGACCACAGGAAACAGTAGCTAGTCCACAGGCTACCACCACATGTTTGAAGCCTCCTTCTATCGTCTCAAAAACATTTCCAAACTCTGTCTGACTCTGACCCTGTCCGATGCAGAGAGGCTTGTTCATGCCGTTATCTCTTCTAGGCTAGACTACTGCAATGAGCTTTGTATTGGGGATCCCTGGAAAGAGCATCCAGAAGATGCAGTTCATTCTAAATAGAGCTGCCAGGATCCTGATTAAAACATGAAAAACATGAGCATAGAACACAGACTCTGTTTTCATTGCACTGGCTTCCGGTCTCATTCAGGATCCACTGTTGACTTACACACAAATGCATAAATGGTTATGCACCTCCCTATCTACAAGAACTCATTACTCCACAAACCGCCACCCGTACCCTCAGATCTGCCTACAGCTTCCTCCTCAGGGCCCTCAGTGCTAAGCTCCACTTCCTCATCCTTTAAGGGTACCACAGACCCTGGACTCTTTTAAGGCTTAAGACCTAAAAACCTTTTTAGTTAGGAAGGCCTTTTCTATGTTCATATTAGTGCTCACTATTGTTAGGAATTGTATTGTGTTTGTTTGCTTTGTTTTTAAACTTTGTAGTATTTTTATTTTGCAATATAAATCAAATGTATTATTATTATTATTATTATTATTATTAGCATTATTATTAGCATTATTATTGGATTACATTTCATTGTAGGGGGGGGGGGACAATGTTAAGACGCTTCTAAGACGTAAGAATAAAGTGAAGTTGTGTGTTGTTTCAGGTCCGCATAACAAACGTCCCAAACGTCCCAAACGAATACATGAACACCAAGCGCCCACAGCCCAGAGACCAGGTGAAAGGGGGAGGTGCTGCGGCCGACTGACTGGCTAACCGCCGGAGCCCCTGATTGGTTCATATCCCGCCAATCAAAGTCTGCCCTTGCTCGCCTCACCAATTATACAATAGAATGACAATGAATATTTTTAATTTTATATATAGATAAATAAAAAGATTCATTCGTTCATCAATATTCGTTCCCTCTGTGTTATATGTGAATACAATGTATTGTTTTCCACACACACACAGAAATAAAAAGATTTGTAGCTTTGCGGTTTAAACTCGACTGAAACTAAAGGGAGGAAATTGGAACCACAACCCGTTTATCCATTTCTCTGTCTTTCTCACGAACGCACACACACACACACACACACACACACACGCACACACACACACACACACGCGCACCCCCCCCCCCCACAATAGGGTTAACTAACAACAATTAATTAACAACATAATATGAATAGGAGTACAGAGGACTTACTAACAGAACAGTAATCTTGAATCAGAGTCCTGATTCAAGAGGAAAGTGAGGCAGACCTCACATGTTCTGGAAGTTACTGAGCTGTGGTGCATCCAAATGATCTCAACCCTTAACTCTAACTCAACTCTTAACCTTAACTCAACTCTTAACCTTAACTCAACTCTTAGCAACTCAACTCTTGGCCTTAACTCAACTCTTAGCAACTCAACTCTTAACCTTAACTCAACTCTTAACCATAACTCAACTCTTAACCCTAACTCAACTCCTAACATTAACTCAACTTTTAACAACTCAACTCTTAACCTTAACTCAACATTTAACATCTCAACTCTTAACCTTAACTCAACTCTTAACCTTAACTCAACTCTTAGCAACTCAACTCTTGGCCTTAACTCAACTCTTAGCAACTCAACTCTTAACCTTAACTCAACTCTTAACCCTAACTCAACTCTTAACCTTAACTCAACTCTTAGCAACTCAACTCTTAACCTTGACTCAACTCTTAGCAACTCAACTCTTAACCTTAACTCAACTCTTAACCCTAACTCAACTCTTAACCTTAACTCAACTCTTAGCAACTCAACTCTTAACATTGACTCAACTCTTAGCAACTCAACTCTTAACCTTAACTCAACTCTTAACCTTAACTCAACTCTTAGCAACTCAACTCTTAACCTTGACTCAACTCTTAGCAACTCAACTCTTAACCTTAACTCAACTCTTAACCTTAACTCAACTCTTAACCCTAACTCAACTCTTAACCTTAACTCAACTCTTAACCCTAACTCAACTCTTAACCTTAACTCAACTCTTAGCAACTCAACTCTTAACTTTAACTCAACTCTTAACCTTACCTCAACTCTTAACCTTAACTCAACTCTTAGCAACTCAACTCTTAACCTGAGGAGAACACAAGAATGGAGACGAGGAGAACACAAGCATGGAAGGAGACCAGACAAGGGTAGTAGTAGAGAGGAGAAACACGACATGAGGCCTAATCAAGACAAATACATCATCAAATAGAGAAAATGAAATGTCTGCCTTTAACGCAAAAGACGGCCCAATCACCCACCACACGGGGGGTCACCGTGAGTCGGGGTCCGGGTGGGAAAGCACAATTCACACAATTGTTACAATGTCGTGCCTTATGTTGGGATGACATGAAACAACACGGACGACGACAAACCCACGGCACGGTCGGAGGAACGTGTGTGTGTGTGTGTGTGTGTGTGTGTGTGTGTGTGTGTGTGTGTGTGTGTGTGTGTGTGTGTGTTATGGTTAAGACAGGTGTCTACCGCCAGTGTGGAGGTGGTTTGTTCACTTCCTCTGTCACAGTCACCGATTAACACGCAGCCATACCAGTGGTGACAATAAGGGCCAACTGTGACGTGTGTTCAACTGGGAACCGCACACACACACACACACACACACACACACACACACACACACACACAGACAGACAGACAGACAGACAGACAAAGAGACAGAAACACACACACACACACACACACACACACACACACAGAAACACACACACACGCACGCGCACATGCACGCACCTGTGTGTTTGTACTGTTGGTGCATTTAATATCAATGGTTACAACAGGATAAGGTGTTGATGCGTTTGTCTAAGCGTTCACCTTTAGTGTGTAAGCAATGGGAACAAACGGTATAACCGATGACCGCCCCCTGGCGGAGAGGACCGGTACAGCGCCACACTGCAACGGATTTGGACGAAACAACTGTCTATGTTTTCACGCAGGGGCGGACTGGGACACAAATTCAGCCCGGGACGTTCAGACGCACTGGCCCACACACCGGCCCACGCGTGCGGACCACCCTTGTAGCCTACAGATAAATGATACCTCTATGCTCATACACTGTTATGGCTCGATTCCCCTTTCCTCAGGGTCAACTGTACTGGACCCTGCAGCTGTCTCACTTTCCTCAGGGTCAACTGTACTGGACCCTGCAGCTGTCTCACTTTCCTCAGGGTCAACTGTACTGGACCCTGCAGCTGTCTCACTTTCCTCAGGGTCAACTGTACTGGACCCTGCAGCTGTCTCACTTTCCTCAGGGTCAACTGTACTGGACCCTGCAGCTGTCTCACTTTCCTCAGGGTCACCTGTACTGGACCCTGCAGCTGTCTCACTTTCCTCAGGGTCAACTGCATAAGAAGAACATCAGCAATCAATTACATTACCAATATTATATTAATATCAAAATTCAGAAAGGAACTGCTTGTCTAATTCAGGCCTATACAATAAATGCAATAGTGTCCTTATTATTTAAGATTAATATTATTTAATATTATTATTTAATATTATATAATTTAACTTGGAATATCATGAGCATCTGACTTTATCCTAATGCATCTAACTTTATGCACAATATAATAGTCTGGCCAGCCCTGCAGCCCGTTCTCGGTTATGATTGGCTCTCTAGGTTGGCATTCTAGCTTCTGAATGGCTGTCCAGGTTGTCAATCCCAGCCGTGGTGGGCATATACTAGTCGTTACATTGCTAAACTTTTTTCATGGCGGTTTTCTCAGTCAACTATAGCTAACAGTAACATACATGAACACAGCCCTGCACACTGCAGCTGTCATTATATGCCGGGTCTGCGGTTCATCCTCCTTCTCATTCTCCTCCTCGTCATCACTGCCACTGCGAGCCATTCTACTAAACAGCTCTGTGAGTTTAGAACATTAGCCATTTTCGTTTTATTATTCTAGATTTTTCAGCCCCACCCCTTCTTTCTTTTTTACTGTTCTCCATCTTGTCTTTCTCAATTTCGCCAGCTAACTTACTGATCAATCATCAAACGAAGCTTCAAATCATCAAAGCTAGGGAGCTTGTCTGATGAGTGGACCTCTGACGCGGCCTCGCCCTCTTTCCAATTGGAAGAGACGACTCCTCTCTCCCGGCCCCTTCAGTTCATCTATTAGCCTACTTTAAAAAACATAAGATTGACAAACCTATCAACAGCCCCCGTTTACATGGAATGTTTTCCCGATCGTATCCGATCACTAAATAAAGCGATCCCCGTTCACTCCTATACATGGACCAAGCATTAAGCTGATTACAATTGCATTAAAATTGCACTGAATTTGATTGTGTGCAGTCAAAGTCCGACCGGCTCAGTGCCTTTGATCTGCTGCATGTCGCTTGGCATTTTTTTTTATACAAATACAAGTATTTGTATACAGAACAACTAGTTGATAGAGATGTTTGTTTGAACACGTTTATTAACTAAATACATTTGGGATCCGCCTTTGTTCCAAGTGTCCAGGAGAAAGGCATGTTCACTTGGAGATGAACGTTGATGCAATGACATGAACGTGTGCAAAACAACAACAACAACAACAACAAAAACCAAAAGGCTATTGCCACGCCGCACGTGGCACAGGGGGCACGTGTAGCGCCTCAGCACCGGACAGACCACCTTCCCCTCGCTGGACATCAGGGCGTGCGACGTGTACACGGTGGCCGTCTCTCCGTTCTGCTTGCAGAAGCCGCAGGACGCCGTGCTACCTCTGCCGCTCCCTCTGGCGCTTCCGCTGCCACTCCCTTTGCCGCTGCCGCTCCCGCTGGCGCTGCAGCTACCACTCCCTTTGCCGCTGCCGCTCCCTCTGCCACTCCCGCTGGCGCTGCAGCTACCTCGGCCGCTACCGCTACCTCTGCCGCTGGCGCTGCCGCTGGCGCTACCGCTACCTCTGCCGCTGTCGCTACCTCTGCCGCTGTCGCTACCTCTGCCGCTGTCGCTACCTCTGCCGCTGTCGCTACCTCTGCCGCTGCTGCCGCTGTCCTGCTCCACCTCGCCCGACGCGCGTGTCGCCGCAGGTCTACCGGTGTTCCCCGCGGAGGAGTTGTGAGGCGTGTCCTGGTGCAGCTTCTGCTGCTTGCACGGGAGGCGCGTGTCGCGCAAGCGCTTCAGCGCGTGGCCCAGGTAGTCGAGCCACATGTCAAAGGGTTGCTGTCCGTCGTGCTCGGCCGCCGCGGTGCTCGGGGCCCCCGGCGTGACGTGCCTCGTCTGTTGGCGGTAACTTTCGCTCAGTTTTCAGTCTTCAGTCTTTCTTTCTGTCCTGCACGTCAAGTGTCTCGGGTCCAACATGGTTCTTATAGGCGTCTATAAGGCGCCACGCAACAACGGTGGGGCGCAGGGGCGCCGCCCTACCTGGTTGAGAGAGGAAAAAAATAAATAATAATTGTGTTTTTTTTTTTTTTTTTTTGACCCCTAAAAATAAACTAAACATGTTTAAAATGAATAATAATTACTCATTTTATGTATGTTTGTGTTTAAAATGCACAATAGCGTTAATATAGCAAATATAAATCATTGTTGTGCGTGCTATTCTCCCCCCTCGTTTGTCATTGACGTCACTCTCATAGAAATCTGGTACCTACCTCCAAACCTGGATCCCAGGATCTCCGCGTCACTGCGCGCAAGCGGCCAATGAAGATGGATCAAGCAATTAAATGTAGCCTATCAAGGGTCCTGAATACGATCTCTGGGAGCGCATTTCATTGCGCCCAACAAAGAAACCAGTCACGCATGCGCGACTCAAATTGAGTGGCGCATGCGTGAGCAAATTGAGTGGCGCATGCGTGAATGCGTGAGCAAAGAAAACCAGTCACGCATGCGCAATTCATAGCCTAGTTGAACCTTATTTGTAAAGCCTGTACTGCTCTGCTCTCAGTTCGCGTCTTGCTGTCTGAGGAAAGGTACGTTTTTGTTGTCCCGATTATAGTTTTACATTTATTTTTATTGTGGACGATGTAAACGTAAAGTAAAGGGGATAAGAAATGTTGGTCTTGCTGTATAAACATGCAGCTTGTCATTTGTATGTAAACGGTGTGGATTGGGGTTTTGTAAGTTTATCGTGGACACGTGCTTCCCCAATGCTAGCTACAGGGTCCTCTGTGTGTTTGTCTGCTAATATATGCTGTGGTCGAATGTATTAAGCATTTGTATTCTATTTAATTAGTTAAATTCAGAAGCATTTGTTAATGAGTCAGTTCTTGCTGCGTCTTGCTGTCTGAGGAGAGGAGATTGAGACCCGTGTGTGTGGGAGAGACCTCATGTTGCAAGTTTGTTCTTTTTTTGTTCTGTACAGGACACAGCCATTACACTAGCTACCATGGAGAATTCTGTCAAATCCCTCAAAGCAACACCATTTGAAAGACGAACACTGCAAGAAAAACTCAGAGTGAAAGAGTTTGGACCTCATCAGCCTGACATCAGCATTCAGCAACCAGCAAAAGACAGAGGAAGGCTATATATTCGGTCGTTTTCCAGAACCTGGTTTGCTAAGTGGTTCTTGTATAGTTAGTATAGCATAGGTACATAGATTAAATTGTATAGTAGTGTAGTGTACATAGGACCCAGTACCTTTTTAATTTGTAAGCTTAACATTGTATTGCATTTTATCTCAGGACTTGTATCAGGTCTATTTTATTATCTTCTATTTTGTTCTAATTACTTTTGCACAATCGAATGTAAGACCATATTTAGGTATTATTTTTGATGGCACACTGGGTAGTCTTTCTAATATAAGACCATATTTTTTTATTATGTTTATTTTCTACTAGGCACCATATAATGTTCTTTCACCATAAGTTTCAAGTTTGTTTATTATTTGTCACAACAAAATACAGAATACTGATTGATTGTGCTACATACAGTAAAAATAAAGTAAGTAAAAAAAGAAATTAAGCAGTAAGTAAAGGAATGTTCAGTCAATATACATATATACAATACAGAGTAGAATGAGTAACGGTGAGGTTTATATTATGTATAGTTTTTTATTTTTAATTAGCCCTCTCGGTCGTTTACATGGTGAAATGGCGCCACCGTCTGGGCAAATCCGGTATTGCACAGCATATATGATTTAAAAAATGTTTTTTTACCCCTGCGCCCCTCCTACTTCGGATGTCACCGGCCGCCACTGGATTAGATTCGACTCTAATGTATTGTCATTGTACAGTACAAGTACAGTACAGCGAAAATAATTGAGCATCTAACCAGAGTGCAAATGTTGCAGTAAAGTGCATGGTAATATAATGTAATATACAGTTTAAATGTACAGGTTTAAAGACAGTCTAGGTATTAAATGGGATATGAGCAGCATAATAATAGGTATATGTATACAGGTTAGTGGGTATTTAACAGGTGGTGATCAGGGGTATGCAATTATTGAAAGCAGGATAAATACATAAAAATGTAACTGTATATACAAGTGGGCATATATAAATGTATGGCATATGTAAATGTATTCAAGATTCAAGATAACTTTATTTATCCAGAGGGAAATTAAGGTGCAACAGTTGAAACAGGGGGAATAAATGCACACAAAATATACTAATACCTAAATAAAAACAAACTAAACTAGTACAAACAAAATATAACTAACTAAATTAACTCTAAATGAAATCTGGGTGGGGGACTCGGATCTCTCTCTCTCTCTCTCTCTCTCTCTCTCTCAGTCGCAACGTAAAAGAGGGCCACATTCAAATAATCTTTTTATGGCTAAAAATAATGATACACTCTCTCTATAGGGCTGCTCTTATTCTCGGCCTGAACCACCTCCTCCTCCTCCACCAGCAGCAAGCAGCAGCTGTGGTCTGCACCGGGCGGGCTGTGTGTGCAATGGCTGCACTGCACAGCGCAGGGAGGAGGGGGAGACACACACACACACAATTAAGGCGAGAGACATTACTGATATGTTCGAATAATGGAGAATGAGACGGGAGTTAACGTTGGAGTTGAGTCTACTCCATTTAATGAACACACACAATCAAACAAGATCCGGTCACCACATAATCACATTGCGCATTGATACCGTGCACTGAGTGTAGTGCCAGATGTAACATTCCCCCCCCCCTCACGGAACCTACGGGTTATAGTCAGTTACAAAATCACGCAGGTGCTCCGGCCTGCTGCGTGCCCGAACTGGGCGGGGCTCAGGTGCAACCACAACCACTGGCGGTGGCCCCACGACGTCCGGCTGGGCTAGAGGGGCTGGGGCTGGTGCGGCATCGAACCGTGCGGCCGGCAGAGCTGTAGCAGCAGGCACTGGGCCGGCGGGGGCGTGCACCTTACGCAGGCGGCTAGCATGCCAGCGCGTGCCATCAGCGAGCCTGAACGAAGCCGGGCCAAGCTGTTGGCTGACCTGGACAGGGTCTGACCAAAATGACTGGAGCTTGTTGTCACGGTGAGGTCGTCGGATCCTGACCCAGTCCAAGGCAGCCATGGCAGGTGGCCTAGCACGTCGGGCCCTGTCGAAACGGTTCTTCATCAGACGCTGGCGTGTGGCGACTGTGGCTTGAACCGGATGGGCTGGGGCCTGAGCTGGTGTGGGGCAGAGCCTATCCAGAGGCAGCTGAAGCTCCCGCCCCAGCATGAGGGAGGTTGGGGAGACTCCTGTGGTGGCGTGTCGGGTGGCCCGGTAATGCAGCAGCGTCTGGAGGAGGCTGTTGATGAGCGTGTACCCTTGTGCCAGGTGGGCCCTGATGCCATTTTTTAGTGACTGATTCAGCCGTTCCACCCCCCCGTTTGCCGTTGGGTTGTAGAACGCTGTGCGAATGTGGCGGATCCCTTTCCCCTCCAGATAAGAGGACAGTTCGTGGGAGACCATTTGGGGACCATTGTCGGTTGTGATCCTCTTGGGCAGGCCCCAACGCGCGAACAGGGAGTCAAGAATGTCAACCAACACCTTGGCTGTGACCGAGCCCACGGGTATTACCTCCGGCCACTTAGAGTGCAGGTCGTAGATCACGACGAGGAAACGCTGGTGATGCGGTACCCCGTGTAGCTCGCCGCAGATGTCGAGTTGCAGGTGCTCCCAGGGTTGGGACGGCCAGTCCAACGGCTGCATGGGTGGGGGTGGGCCTGGGGCCCTGGTCTTGCCACTAAGAAGGCAAGCAGTGCAGTCCTTAACCAGGGTCTCGATTTCCCTGTCGATGCCTGGCCACCACACCAAATCACGGCATCGCTGCTTGAGCCTGACTATGCCCAAGTGGCCATCGTGCGCCATAGTCAGGATACGCGCCCGAAGGGCACTCGGGACCACCGTGCAGAGCCCGCGAGCGATGCAGGTGTCATTCCAGCATGACAGTTCGTCCCTGACCCTGAAGTAGGGAAGCAGCTCATCAGCTACCCTCGTCGGCCAGCCCTGTCTGATGTAGGCCGAGAGTGTAGTGAGGGTGGGGTCGTCAGCTGAGACGTCCTGGAGCTCCTTCAGCGACACTGTCTCCTGAAGAGGTGTGTGGAGGAGCTGGACGAGGTCGTGCTCGGCCTGGTCCCGTTCAGGGGTCGAAGGTGGGTCTGAGGGTGGGTTGGGGATTGAGCGTGACAGCAGGTCAGCCACCACGTTGTCCCGGCCTGGCGTGAACTGTAGGCGAAAGTTGTACTGCTGCAGGCGGTCGGCCCAACGGTGGAGACGGAGTGGTCTGTGGCCGGTGCCTGAAGTGGCCAGGAGGGTGGTGAGGGACTGGTGGTCTGTCCTCAATGTGAATGAGCGTCCATAGAGGTACATGTGCCAGCGTTCACATGCCCAGAGGCACGCTAGGGCTTCCCGCTCCCCCACCGAGTACCTCTGTTCTGTGGGGCTGAGAGCCCGTGAGGCGAAGGCGATCGGCCTCTCGACCCCCTTTTGCAGCTGGGACATCACCGCACCAATGGCCGTGGCGGAGGCGTCGCATGTGACGAGGGTGGGGCTGGCCAGGTCGAAGTACGCTAGGACCGGTGGTGAGGTGAGCTGGGCCTTCAGGAGGCGCACGGCGTCCGAGCAGGCAGGCGTCCAGAGCCAGGGCTCGCCCTGTTTCAGCAGGTGGCGCAGTGGGGTGGTCGTAGCCGAGTACTGTGGCAGGAAGCGGAGGTAGAACGCCGTCATTCCCAGGAAGGAGGCTAACTGAGCAGCTGAGGTGGGCTCCGGGACGCGGTGGATGGCCTCCGTGTTTGAGTAGAGTGGGTATATGCCGTCAGCCGAGAGGCGGAACCCCACGAACTCAACGGCTGGGGCGGCGAAGACACACTTCTCACCGTTGAGTGTGAGGTGGTGTTTGGCCAGTGCACCGAACACGCTGTGGAGACGCTCATCGTGGCTCTCGACGGTGGCCCCGTGAACCACGATGTCGTCAAGGTAGATGGCCACACCCGGGATGCCAGCGAAGATGGAGGCCATGATCTTTTGGAAGCAGCTGGGGGCAGAGCTTAGACCAAAAGCCATGCGTTTATAACGGAAGACCCCTTTGTGGGTGATAAACGCAGTGAGGTTGCGGCTCTCGGGGTGTAGTGGCACCTGGAGGTAGCCCTGGCGGAGGTCCAGCTTGGAGAACACAGTGGACCCGTAGAACTGGGCGGTGAGCTCCTCTGACGTTGGCAAGGGGTATTTGTCGGGAAAGATGGCCTTGTTTACTGCTCTCAAGTCCACGCAGAGTCGCAGCCCCCCAGACTTCTTCTTGGCCACCACGATGTTGGAGATCCAGGGCGACGCATTCACCTGCTCAATGATGTTGCCATCGAGCATGCTCTGTAGCTCAGAGGAGATGTCATCGCGGAGGGCCAGTGGGGAGCGGCGGAGGGGCTGAATGACAGGTCTCACTTGCGGGTCTATCAGGGGCTGGTGGGCGAAAATATCGAGACAGCCCACACCGCTGAACAGTGCAGGCCACTGTTGCTGCCAGGGGATGGCAACGGTGTGGATCTCAGAGCCAGAGGTGTCTAATACAGCGAAACCGAGGCTGTTGAAGAGGTCGAGGCCCAGGAGGTTGGTCCCGTGGCGTGCAATATTGAACCTGAAGACTGGCAGTGTCTTCTCTCCGTATTTCACGGGAAGCTGTAGGGAGCCCACAATGTCAATCTTGGAGTTAGCATAGCCACGCAGCGTGGTGGTGGGCGGGCCCAGTGGCTCGTGGGAGAAGAACTGTTTATAAGTCACCCAGTTCAGGAGGGACACCGAAGCACCCGTGTCTAGGAGGAGGGGCAGAGTGACATCACCAACCATCAATGAACATGTTTTAAATGGCACTCGTCCTGAGCTGACATTGTGGATGATCGTGGTAGGTGGTTGGGAGGCTCTAGCTGGGGCAGACCTACAGACTTTGTGGAAGTGATTCAGCCTCCCGCAGTTGGAGCAGGTTTTACCACGGGCAGGACAGGTCTGAGCTCTTGAGTCGTGTGCAGGAGAGCCACAATTCCCACATGGCTGGTGTGGGCGGTCACGTGACTGAGAGGCTAGTTGTACACTCCCCCCGCTGCTGTCTGTACGCACGTGGAGGAGGGGCGTCAGTGAGTCGCGCGCGCGCGCGCCCGTTGCCTCGTCCGCTGCTAGCGAGTTGGAAGAAGCCGACAATGTAGCTGCACATTCGAGAGCAGATTCAACCTGAACGGCTAGGTGTAGAGCTGCTGCTAGTGTCACGTCATCGTTTTCCATCAACAGTCTTTCCCTAATCTTGTCACAGTTAGTGTGCAGTATGAGGTGGTCTCTGATCAGTTCGTCTTGTAACGCGCCAAACTTGCACGAGCTCGCCAAACCTCGTAGATCAGCCACGTACTGTGTCACCGACTCACCCGGCCGCTGGTGCCTCCGTCCGAATATGACGCGGCGGAGGAGAGCACTCTGTGGGGTGGCGAAATGACTCCTCAGTAGGGCCACAGTCTCTGTGTAACCCGCTGCGGGGCCGAGAGTTTCAAACACACGCTGCTCCTAGACAGTGCAGCAGCAGTGCACATTTCCTCTCCGCGGACACTCTCTCCAAGCCGGCAGCTAGGATATATGTCTCGAACGAGGAAATCCAGCGGGGCCACGGTATCAGTGGCTCGCCCGGCGTGGCTAGGAAGGGGGAGGGTGGTGGTATCGAACAATCAGCCATTCTCGTCGCCAATGATATGTTCGAATAATGGAGAATGAGACGGGAGTTAACGTTGGAGTTGAGTCTACTCCATTTAATGAACACACACAATCAAACAAGATCCGGTCACCACATACATCACATTGCGCATTGATACCGTGCACTGAGTGTAGTGCCAGATGTAACAATTACAACAGCCTGCTGCAACCAACCCCTATGGAAATCCTGTTGCAGCTTTAACTGATGTTGTTTGTGTTGTTGTTGTCGTTGTGGTGGTGGTGGTGTTGGTGTTGT
Source organism: Muraenolepis orangiensis (assembly GCA_027704905.1). Lineage (NCBI taxonomy): Eukaryota > Metazoa > Chordata > Actinopteri > Gadiformes > Muraenolepididae > Muraenolepis > Muraenolepis orangiensis. Next base: position 11,945,106 of record CM051009.1, read on the forward strand.
CTTCATATAAATCAACCAGTCCATTCCCAACAAAACGCGATTCTTTCTCTGGTGGACGAATGGGGGGGGGGCGGCTAGGACGGGGCCCGTCTAGGATGGGCAGTGGCGTTACGCGTTCGCGCAATAACAATAATCACACACACGTTGCTTTCTTGTGTGACACACGTTAACCGATACAGAAGATGAAGATGATGGGAGAAAGAAGGGGTGTGTGTGTGTGGGGGGGGGGGATGTCTACTTACAGTCCTGCTGGTGGGGAGAATGAAATGAAACAAGTCTTCCGAGAGGAGACAGAGAGAGAAAAATAAAAATAAAAATGTAACAAATCAAGAGTGAAAAATCTGATGTGTTCTAATCCTACGTGTGATCACACGGCCGGGCTGAGCGAGAAACCGAGACGGGAGAGCGGGGTCCACGTCCTCGAACAACTAGTGTCGGCCGGCTTCATGTTTAACCGTGCGACCGTAACCTACAGCATGAAGCACATTGCCGTGTCCCGTTCCTCCTTTCTCCCGTTGTCCCACCCCCCTCCTCTCTCCTCCCCCCTCCCCTCCCTCCCCTCTCTCTCTCTCTCTCTCTCTCTCTCTCTCTCTCTCTCTCTCTCTCTCTCTCTCTCTCTCGCTCTCTCTCTCTCTCTCTCTCTCTCTCTCTCTCTCTCTCTCTCTCTCTCTCTCTCTCTCTCTCTCTCTCTCTCTCTCTCTCTCTACTCTCTCTCTCTCTCTCTCTCTCTCTCTCTCTCTCTCTCTCTCTCTCTCTCTCTCCTCTCTCTCTCTCTCTCTCTCTCTCTCTCTCTCTCTCTCTCTCTCTCTCTCTCTCTCTCTCTCTCTCTCTCTCTCTCTCTCTCTCTCTCTCTCTCTCTCTCTCTCTCTCTCTCTCTCTCTCTCTCTCTCTCTCTCTCTCTCTCCATTCACTACCACCAGGAGGACGGCGAAGAGGAGTAACCCGGCGGGAGCATGCGCAAGAGGGACGCAGCAGAAGTATATGCGCAAGAGGGACGCAGCAGAATTATATGCGCAAGAGGAACGCAGGGCTTTGCGCAAGAGGGACGCAAGGCAGCAGGGAGCCTATGCGCAAGACGAACGCAGAGGGCTACGCGCAAGAGGGACGCAGGCAGCAAGGGGGCATGCGCAAGAGGGACGCAGAAGAATATGCGCAAGAGGGACGCAGGCAGCAGGGGGCATGCGCAAGAGGGACGCAGCAGGAGCATATGCACAAGAGGCTTCACTGTATTTATACATTAAATAATAAAAAAATATATATATAGTATTCGATATGCTACTACTTTTACTTGACCTGCGTTCTTATTTTCCCTTTGTTTAAAGATAAATCTATTTGCACTGGCACTGCACATATGTATTTTCCATAGAAAGGAATCTGGTTTGAATCAAATTTTACTTTACCAGCTGTCTGCCTGTATAAAATCGAAAAAATACAATTGTAGCAAGGTAACGACTGGATAAAGTTATTCCTCAATGAATGAGTGCGCTATAACCTACTTTTCTGGTAGATGATAGTAGTCTGGTAGTTAGAGCGTGGTGCCCTCTAGTGGCCACATGGAGCAATCGCAGTCTAGACGGCGAATTTTTACGCATACGTAAGTGGATAGAGAGTTGGTTGAGAAGAGTACCGTAAATAAATACTAATTATAATTGCTAAAATAAAAACGCACAGGTCTACTACCACTACTACTACTTATAATAATATTAATTAGAATCACAATAATAATATTGTTGATATTATTATTATTATTAGCTTATTATCTTCGTATTACTACTATAATACTATTAGTACTACTACTACCATCCATCCATCTTCTCCCGCTTATCCGTACTACTACTACAAATAATAATAATTATAATAAAATATTTATAATACAAATGTTATTATTACTATTATTACTATTATTATTATTATTATTATTATCATCATCATCATCATCATTATTATTGTTATTATTTTCGTCTTATTCCCCGCCCAGGTCATATCGACTTGTTGCAGGATACCACCCCCTTGGTCGTTTTGTTTTAACTTTCTGCTAACCCTTGAACAAACCAAGGACCCGCCGCTATACGCTTTACCATCCAGGAAGAGCCGAAGTCGAAGGTTCAAGCCCTAGAGACAAAGCCCATAAAAGACCACCACCACAGGAGACTCCCCAGCATAGTTAGGCTAGGGATGGTCCGTGTGGAGCTCTCGGTCCTGGCGGGCTGCCTGGCTCTCCTCGGGTGCTGCAAGCTGGGTGCTGCTGATTGGGACTGGGAATGCAGAGGCAAAGAGTCTCGTAAGTAGGGTTTATATCCTATAATACATAATAATAATAACAATAATAACAATAATAATAATAATAATAACAATAATAATAATAATAATAACACTAACAATAATAATAACAATAATACAAATAATAATAACACCTGTATGATAACTTTGCTCAATATATCCTATAATACATAATAATAATAATAATCATAATAATAATAATAATACATCACCATCAAGGTCTTCGACTGCCTTGCACTGTAATCATAACCTACCTATATCTACCTATAGTTGACATATTTATTGATAACATACCTGTATGATAGCCATGTACATTGGTGCATCTACTTTATTTATACATTTTGTTTTACAAAAACCTACATATTACAGGCCCTTCATTACTCAGTACTTACTTGTGGTGTGTGTGTGTGTGTGTGTGTGTGTGTGTGTGTGTGTGTGTGTGTGTGCACACCGTAACTAGGACACTTATGGTGTAAACCTTACTTGTGGTGTGTGTGTGTGCACACACTGTAACTAGGACACTTATGGTGTAAAACGTATGGTGACCCCTCCTCGACCCCACGCAGTTCGGATAGAAACGTCGTCTGTGGCGGTGGGCGGCCGAGTCTTCGCGGGCCGGAAGCAACGTGGAGCTCAGCGTTCGTCTGTACAAACCAAACCTGTGTTTTAACCACTGTAAACTGTAAATTATATTATATTACCATTCACTTTACTGCAACATTTGCACTCTGGTAAGATGCCAAATTATTTTGGCTGTACTGTACTTGTGCTGTGCAGTGACAATACATTTGAATCTAATTAGAGTCTAATCTCAAGTAGGGATAAGAATAGGCGACATACTGTGTATTATATATATTAGTTATTATTATAATTCTTTCTTCTTTGTATATGTTAAAACGTTTTATTCATAATTCTGTTGATTTTGGTTTGTTAGTGAGGAAAGCATCAGTACCATCAGAAACCACAATGATGGTGTGAAATATCAGAGGCAAAGGGAAGTTTAATACCACTGTGTGGCCATAGTGGGATGTTCTGAAGCCCAGAATGACAAGGTTCTTTCTTTATATTTGGAGACCACCGTCCATCAAAAGGACGTCATTCTACTTGTTGTGGAAGTTATTAAATGTAGAGAACATGGGGAGGCCTTTGATGAGTTTGTATTGTGATACAGGAGAAACACAAGCCATTCACAAGTGTCTAGTATAGTGGGTTTGTGTCATGATGTTGATCCAACTGTCGTTCTCTGGTCATGTAGCACCAGTTCTCTAGGGCTGTTCTCTGGTCATATAGCACCAGTACTCTAGGGCTGTTGTTCTCTGGTCATGTAGCACCAGTTCTCTAGGGCTGTTGTTCCAACTGTTGTTCTCTGGTCATGTAGCACCAGTTTTCTAGGGCTGTTGTTCCAACTGTTGTTCTCTGGTCATGTAGCACCAGTTCTCTAGGGCTGTTGTTCCAACTGTTGTTCTCTGGTCACGTAGCACCAGTTCTCTAGGGCTATTGTTCTCTGACCATGTAGCGTCAGTTCTCTAGGGCTGTTGTTCTCTGGTCCCGTAGCACCAGTTGTCTAGGGCTGTTGTTCTCTGGTCATGTAGCACCAGTTCTCTAGGGCTGTTGTTCCAACTGTTGTTCTCTGATCATGTAGCACCAGTTCTCTATGGCTGTTGTTCCAACTGTTGTTCTCTGGTCATGTAGCACCAGTTCTCTAGGGCTATTGTTCTCTGACCATGTAGCGTCAGTTCTCTAGGGCTGTTGTTCTCTGGTCATGTAGCATCAGTTCTCTAGGGCTGTTGTTCTCTGGTCATGTAGCACCAGTTCTCTAGGGCTGTTGTTCCAACTGTTGTTCTCTGGTCATGTAGCACCAGTTCTCTAGGGCTGTTGTTCCAACTGTTGTTCTCTGGTCATGTAGCACCAGTTCTCTAGGGCTGTTGTTCCAACTGTTGTTCTCTGGTCATGTAGCACCAGTTCTCTTGGGCTATTGTTCTCTGACCATGTAGCGTCAGTTCTCTAGGGCTGTTGTTCTCTGATCATGTAGCGTCAGTTCTCTAGGGCTGTTGTTCTCTGGTCATGTAGCATCAGTTCTCTAGGGCTGTTGTTCTCTGGTCATGTAGCACCAGTTCTCTAGGGCTGTTGTTCCAACTGTTGTTCTCTGGTCATGTAGCACCAGTTCTCTAGGGCTGTTGTTCCAACTGTTGTTCTCTGGTCATGTAGCACCAGTTCTCTAGGGCTGTTGTTCCAACTGTTGTTCTCTGGTCATGTAGCACCAGTTCTCTTGGGCTATTGTTCTCTGACCATGTAGCGTCAGTTCTCTAGGGCTGTTGTTCTCTGGTCATGTAGCATCAGTTCTCTAGGGCTGTTGTTCTCTGGTCACGTAGCACCAGTTCTCTAGGGCTGTTGTTCTCTGTTCATGTAGCACCAGTTTCTATTTTTGTTTATGAAAACCCCTTCCTTTCCAGTGGAAAAATACAGAAAAAACCTACATATTACAGTCCCTTCATTACTCAGTACCTACTTGTGGTGTGTGTGTGCACACCGTAACTAGGACACTTATGGTGTAAAACATATGGTGACCCCTCCTCGACCCCACACAGTTCGGATAGAAACGGCGTCTGTGGCGGTGGGCGGCCGAGTCTTCGTGCCGTGCGGAAGCAACGTGGAGGTCAGCGTTCGTCTGTACAAGTCCGGCCACGTCATTGGCACCTACGACTACAACGGGTCGCGGATCACCCAGGAGAAGCTCAGAACCGGGCTGGTGGAAACCGTGAGGGAGGGGGTAGAGGTGCACATGAACACCACGGCGTCACACGGTTGGACGCGTTTCGCCCTGACCGGGGTCACGGTGAACGATAGTGGGCTGTACCGGTGCGTGACCAAGGTGCACTGCGACACACCCGTGGTGCACCTCCTCCTGGAAGGTACGTACCTCCCTCCCTCTCTGCTCCCTCCCTCCCTATCTGCTCTCTCCCTCTCTCTCTCTCTCTCTCTCTCTCTCTCTCTCCCTCTCCGCTCCCTCCCTCCCTCTCTGCTCCCTTCCTTCCTCTCTGCTCCCTTCCTCCTTCCCTCTCTCCCTCCCTCTCTGCTCCCTCCCTCCATCTCTAATCCCTTCCTCCCTCTCTGCTCCCTCACTCCCTCTCTGCTCTCTCCCTTCTTTTCACTTTCTCCCTCCCTCCCTCTCTCTCTCTCCCTCCCTCTCTGCTCTCTCCCCCCCTCTCTCTCTCCCTCCCTCTCTGCTTCCTCCCTCCCTCTCTTCTTCTTCCTCCCTCCCTCTCTGATCCCGCCCTCCCTCTGCTCTCTCCCTCCCACTCTCTCTCTCTCTCTCTCTGCTCCCTTCCTCCCTCTCTGCTCCCTTCCATCCTCTCTTCTTCCTCTCTCCCTCTCTGCTCCCTCCCTCCCTCTGCTCTCTCCCTCCCCCTCTCTGCTCCCTTCCTCCCTCTCTTCTTTCTCCTTCCCTCTCTGCTCCCTCCCTCCCTCTGCTCTCTCCCTCCCCCTCTCTGCTCCCTTCCTCCCTATCTGCTCCCTTCCTCCCTCTCTGCTTCCCCCCTCCCTTCATTTCACCTCCATTGAGAAGTGTTGCATTTCACACAACTGTAATTGACAGGCAAGATGGACTCCGCGATCCAATCATGGAAGAGGATCCCTGATTCTCTGATCATGAACTAACTAATGTTTAATGTTCATTCATGTTTCAGACCATTAACTAACTAATGTTTCAATGTTAATTCATGTTTCAGACCATTAACTAACTAATGTTTCAATGTTAATTCATGTTTCAGACCATTAATTTACTAATGTTTAATGTTCATTCATGTTTCAGACCATGAATTAACTAATGTTTCAGTGTTAATTCATGTTTTAACCCATGAATTAACTAATGTTTCAGTGTTAATTCATGTTTCAGACCATTAATTAACTAATGTTTAATGTTCATTCATGTTTCAACCCATGAATTAACTAATGTTTCAGTGTTAATTCATGTTTTAACCCATGAATTAACTAATGTTTCAGTGTTAATTCATGTTTCAACCCATGAATTAACTAATGTTTCAGTGTTAATTCATGTTTCAACCCATGAATTAACTAATGTTTCAGTGTTAATTCATGTTTCAGCCCATGAATGAACTAATGCTTCAGTGTTAATTCATGTAACAACCCATGAACTAATATTTCAAGGTTAATTATTGTGTGTGTGTGTGTGTTTGTGTGTGTGTGTTTGTGTGTGTGTGTGTGTGTTTGTGTGTTTGCGTGTGTGTATGTGTGTGCGTGTGTGTATATGTGTGTGTGTGTGTATCTATGTATGCCCCCCACTACCTTCCTCTCAGTGATGTGTCTTTGTCTCAGGAATCCAGTGCATGACCTCTGACCCGGGTCCTCCTCTCTGGATCTGGATCACGGCCATCACCGTTCTCGCCCTGTATGGCGCCATCATCACCTTCTTGGCCTCGGTCAAAATTGTGAGTCGCGGGCTGGCACACACACGCACGCACGCACACACACACACACACGCACGCACGCACACACACACACACACACACGCACACACACACACACACACACACACACACACACACACACACACACACACACACACACACACAGGTTGTTATTAGTTTCTAAGAGGACCACAGGAAACAGTAGCTAGTCCACAGGCTACCACCACATGTTTGAAGCCTCCTTCTATCGTCTCAAAAACATTTCCAAACTCTGTCTGACTCTGACCCTGTCCGATGCAGAGAGGCTCGTTCATGCCGTTATCTCTTCTAGGCTAGACTACTGCAATGAGCTTTGTATTGGGGATCCCTGGAAAGAGCATCCAGAAGATGCAGTTCATTCTAAATAGAGCTGCCAGGATCCTGATTAAAACATGAAAAACATGAGCATAGAACACAGACTCTGTTTTCATTGCACTGGCTTCCGGTCTCATTCAGGATCCACTGTTGACTTACACACAAATGCATAAATGGTTATGCACCTCCCTATCTACAAGAACTCATTACTCCACAAACCGCCACCCGTACCCTCAGATCTGCCTACAGCTTCCTCCTCAGGGCCCTCAGTGCTAAGCTCCACTTCCTCATCCTTTAAGGGTACCACAGACCCTGGACTCTTTTAAGGCTTAAGACCTAAAAACCTTTTTAGTTAGGAAGGCCTTTTCTATGTTCATATTAGTGCTCACTATTGTTAGGAATTGTATTGTGTTTGTTTGCTTTGTTTTTAAACTTTGTAGTATTTTTATTTTGCAATATAAATCAAATGTATTATTATTATTATTATTATTATTATTAGCATTATTATTAGCATTATTATTGGATTACATTTCATTGTAGGGGGGGGGGGACAATGTTAAGACGCTTCTAAGACGTAAGAATAAAGTGAAGTTGTGTGTTGTTTCAGGTCCGCATAACAAACGTCCCAAACGTCCCAAACGAATACATGAACACCAAGCGCCCACAGCCCAGAGACCAGGTGAAAGGGGGAGGTGCTGCGGCCGACTGACTGGCTAACCGCCGGAGCCCCTGATTGGTTCATATCCCGCCAATCAAAGTCTGCCCTTGCTCGCCTCACCAATTATACAATAGAATGACAATGAATATTTTTAATTTTATATATAGATAAATAAAAAGATTCATTCGTTCATCAATATTCGTTCCCTCTGTGTTATATGTGAATACAATGTATTGTTTTCCACACACACACAGAAATAAAAGATGTCGATTTGTAGCTTTGCGGTTTAAACTCGACTGAAACTAAAGGGAGGAAATTGGAACCACAACCCGTTTATCCATTTCTCTGTCTTTCTCACGAACGCACACACACACACACACACACACACACGCACACACACACACACACACACGCGCACCCCCCCCCCCCACAATAGGGTTAACTAACAACAATTAATTAACAACATAATATGAATAGGAGTACAGAGGACTTACTAACAGAACAGTAATCTTGAATCAGAGTCCTGATTCAAGAGGAAAGTGAGGCAGACCTCACATGTTCTGGAAGTTACTGAGCTGTGGTGCATCCAAATGATCTCAACCCTTAACTCTAACTCAACTCTTAACCTTAACTCAACTCTTAACCTTAACTCAACTCTTAACCTTAACTCAACTCTTAGCAACTCAACTCTTGGCCTTAACTCAACTCTTAGCAACTCAACTCTTAACCTTAACTCAACTCTTAACCATAACTCAACTCTTAACCCTAACTCAACTCCTAACATTAACTCAACTTTTAACAACTCAACTCTTAACCTTAACTCAACATTTAACATCTCAACTCTTAACCTTAACTCAACTCTTAACCTTAACTCAACTCTTAGCAACTCAACTCTTGGCCTTAACTCAACTCTTAGCAACTCAACTCTTAACCTTAACTCAACTCTTAACCCTAACTCAACTCTTAACCTTAACTCAACTCTTAGCAACTCAACTCTTAACCTTGACTCAACTCTTAGCAACTCAACTCTTAACCTTAACTCAACTCTTAACCCTAACTCAACTCTTAACCTTAACTCAACTCTTAGCAACTCAACTCTTAACATTGACTCAACTCTTAGCAACTCAACTCTTAACCTTAACTCAACTCTTAACCTTAACTCAACTCTTAGCAACTCAACTCTTAACCTTGACTCAACTCTTAGCAACTCAACTCTTAACCTTAACTCAACTCTTAACCTTAACTCAACTCTTAACCCTAACTCAACTCTTAACCTTAACTCAACTCTTAACCCTAACTCAACTCTTAACCTTAACTCAACTCTTAGCAACTCAACTCTTAACTTTAACTCAACTCTTAACCTTACCTCAACTCTTAACCTTAACTCAACTCTTAGCAACTCAACTCTTAACCTGAGGAGAACACAAGCATGGAGACGAGGAGAACACAAGCATGGAAGGAGACCAGACAAGGGGAGGAGTAGAGAGGAGAAACACGACATGAGGCCTAATCAAGACAAATACATCATCAAATAGAGAAAATGAAATGTCTGCCTTTAACGCAAAAGACGGCCCAATCACCCACCACACGGGGGGTCACCGTGAGTCGGGGTCCGGGTGGGAAAGCACAATTCACACAATTGTTACAATGTCGTGCCTTATGTTGGGATGACATGAAACAACACGGACGACGACAAACCCACGGCACGGTCGGAGGAACGTGTGTGTGTGTGTGTGTGTGTGTGTGTGTGTGTGTGTGTGTGTGTGTGTGTGTGTGTGTGTGTGTGTGTGTTATGGTTAAGACAGGTGTCTACCGCCAGTGTGGAGGTGGTTTGTTCACTTCCTCTGTCACAGTCACCGATTAACACGCAGCCATACCAGTGGTGACAATAAGGGCCAACTGTGACGTGTGTTCAACTGGGAACCGCACACACACACACACACACACACACACACACACACACACACACACACACACACACACACACACACACAGACAGACAGACAGACAGACAGACAAAGAGACAGAAACACACACACACACACACACACACACACAGAAACACACACACACGCACGCGCACATGCACGCACCTGTGTGTTTGTACTGTTGGTGCATTTAATATCAATGGTTACAACAGGATAAGGTGTTGATGCGTTTGTCTAATCAATTACATTACCAATATTATATTAATATCAAAATTCAGAAAGGAACTGCTTGTCTAATTCAGGCCTATACAATAAATGCAATAGTGTCCTTATTATTTAAGATTAATATTATTTAATATTATTATTTAATATTATATAATTTAACTTGGAATATCATGAGCATCTGACTTTATCCTAATGCATCTAACTTTATGCACAATATAATAGTCTGGCCAGCCCTGCAGCCCGTTCTCGGTTATGATTGGCTCTCTAGGTTGGCATTCTAGCTTCTGAATGGCTGTCCAGGTTGTCAATCCCAGCCGTGGTGGGCATATACTAGTCGTTACATTGCTAAACTTTTTTCATGGCGGTTTTCTCAGTCAACTAGCTAACAGTAACATACATGAACACAGCCCTGCACACTGCAGCTGTCATTATATGCCGGGTCTGCGGTTCATCCTCCTTCTCATTCTCCTCCTCGTCATCACTGCCACTGCGAGCCATTCTACTAAACAGCTCTGTGAGTTTAGAACATTAGCCATTTTCGTTTTATTATTCTAGATTTTTCAGCCCCACCCCTTCTTTCTTTTTTACTGTTCTCCATCTTGTCTTTCTCAATTTCGCCAGCTAACTTACTGATCAATCATCAAACGAAGCTTCAAATCATCAAAGCCAGGGAGCTTGTCTGATGAGTGGACCTCTGACGCGGCCTCGCCCTCTTTCCAATTGGAAGAGACGACTCCTCTCTCCCCAAGCCCCTTCAGTTCATCTATTAGCCTACTTTAAAAAACATAAGATTGACAAACCTATCAACAGCCCCCGTTTACATGGAATGTTTTCCCGATCGTATCCGATCACTAAATAAAGCGATCCCCGTTCACTCCTATACATGGACCAAGCATTAAGCTGATTACAATTGCATTAAAATTGCACTGAATTTGATTGTGTGCAGTCAAAGTCCGACCGGCTCAGTGCCTTTGATCTGCTGCATGTCGCTTGGCATTTTTTTTTATACAAATACAAGTATTTGTATACAGAACAACTAGTTGATAGAGATGTTTGTTTGAACACGTTTATTAACTAAATACATTTGGGATCCGCCTTTGTTCCAAGTGTCCAGGAGAAAGGCATGTTCACTTGGAGATGAACGTTGATGCAATGACATGAACGTGTGCAAAACAACAACAACAACAACAACAAAAACCAAAAGGCTATTGCCACGCCGCACGTGGCACAGGGGGCACGTGTAGCGCCTCAGCACCGGACAGACCACCTTCCCCTCGCTGGACATCAGGGCGTGCGACGTGTACACGGTGGCCGTCTCTCCGTTCTGCTTGCAGAAGCCGCAGGACGCCGTGCTACCTCTGCCGCTCCCTCTGGCGCTTCCGCTGCCACTCCCTTTGCCGCTGCCGCTCCCGCTGGCGCTGCAGCTACCACTCCCTTTGCCGCTGCCGCTCCCTCTGCCACTCCCGCTGGCGCTGCAGCTACCTCGGCCGCTACCGCTACCTCTGCCGCTGGCGCTGCCGCTGGCGCTACCGCTACCTCTGCCGCTGTCGCTACCTCTGCCGCTGTCGCTACCTCTGCCGCTGTCGCTACCTCTGCCGCTGCTGCCGCTGTCCTGCTCCACCTCGCCCGACGCGCGTGTTGCCGCAGGTCTACCGGTGTTCCCCGCGGAGGAGTTGTGAGGCGTGTCCTGGTGCAGCTTCTGCTGCTTGCACGGGAGGCGCGTGTCGCGCAAGCGCTTCAGCGCGTGGCCCAGGCGCAGGTAGTCGAGCCACATGTCAAAGGGTTGCTGTCCGTCGTGCTCGGCCGCCGCGGTGCTCGGGGCCCCCGGCGTGACGTGCCTCGTCTGTTGGCGGTAACTTTCGCTCAGTTTTCAGTCTTCAGTCTTTCTTTCTGTCCTGCACGTCAAGTGTCTCGGGTCCAACATGGTTCTTATAGGCGTCTATAAGGCGCCACGCAACAACGGTGGGGCGCAGGGGCGCCGCCCTACCTGGTTGAGAGAGGAAAAAAAAAAATAATAATTGTGTTTTTTTATTTTTTATTTTGACCCCTAAAAATAAACTAAACATGTTTAAAATGAATAATAATTACTCATTGTAACTCCCTCTCATGCAATGATGACAGCTATGCGTTCTTTATGATACTGATAGGATTTATTCAATCCAAACCGTGAGAACTGTGAAACACACACATGAAATACAATAAATCACAGATCAAACAATAACAACATACATCCATATTATTTCTACTTCGTCTCTTAGTGTCACATGTCTTTACAATATTGTTACCCAAAATGAACTTAACCTACAAAACACATTAAATCCTTCTGCAATAATAATAACAATAAACTCACTTAGCAAACATTTCGTTTGCACTTTAGCTACCTGGCTTGAGCTTACACGCAGCTAACAACCACAACACCAAACGTACCTTATTGGCTGCATGCAATAAGAGAGGAAATTATGGAACTTCACTGACTGAACTGATCGACCGAACTGACTAACTGTGACGGAACTTTCTCTTATATAGAGATTTCTACACGCGTGTGCGTCGGCATAAAACGTCCCCGGAACACTGTGCGCTTCAACCATTAGTTCCGCTCTTACTCTACAGCATTTAGGTAGGAACCAAAAACTGGTAGGAACCAAAACTCAAACTGAACACAGAGGCAGTTACACTCCCACCAAACATATCAATTGTATATGATTTTACAATGACTTAGAACCAACATACTACATAGAAAGTAAACAAAACTAAATACAATAACTTCGGTCCTTGGCCTCCACAGGAAAGGCCTGGAGGGAGACAGATAGAGAGAGAAAGAACTTCAGTCTGCTTCCACCAGCGTCACTGTCTTATGGATGGGCCTCTCCAGGTGGACAGGTTTAGAGATGCGCTTTCCTTTCTTATCAAGGGTTGAGTCGCTGATAAGCAACTTAAGTCTTCGTACTCTCCCATCTTTCCCTGGGTACACTTCGATAACCTTCGCCAACCTCCACTGGTTACGTGGTGTGGCATCATTCTGTAGGAGCACAACGTCATTGACCTTCGCGTTCCTACGATCTTTGGTCCACTTCTGTCTCTGTTGGAGGTTTAGGAGGTACTCTTTCTTCCATCTTGTCCAGAAGTGGTTGGATAAGAGTTGAACTCGACGCCATCTTTTGCGGAGGTACAGATCTTCCTTCTCAACTTCCTTTCTAGGCAATTGAGACGATGGATAGCACAGATCTTGTTATCCGGTAAGTTAGGCCTTTCCTTCCTGAATGGCAGCGGCATTTCATAATGACCGTCGCTCTTTAACTTGATGCCCTTCTCCATTTTCGACAGGAACCTTAGATCCTCTTGAGAGATGGGGCTGGCTTCTGACACTCTTTCAGCGAAGTCAGACTCAAGCATCTTCATGACATCTGCAGGTAACACAACTTCTTTGATCTGTGTTCTACAGACATAGTGCACTTCACTTGTGAGGTCTGAAGAGGACGGTAGACTTGGCGTCACTTGCTTCACAATGACTTGGTGACTGATCCCGATTGTATCCCCATAGTTGAGACACGGGTTACCATATCCCACCACACTCCAACCCAAGTCTGTTCTCTGAGCAAACGGCTGATGTTCCTCACCAGTCACCACTTGTCTTGGAACGAGGGCTTGAGCACAGTTGTAGCCAATTAACAGGCCGACATCACAGCTTTGCTGAGAAGCGATCTCATCCGCAATGTGTTCAAGATGAGGCCATGCCTTCGCTGTCTCTGGTGTGGGAATATGGTCTCTGTTTGCAGGGATAAACTCTCTTGAGTAAGTCACTGGCAGTGTGATTATCTTGTTTATGTATGTTTGTGTTTAAAATGCACAATAGCGTTAATATAGCAAATATAAATCATTGTTGTGCGTGCTATTCTCCCCCCTCGTTTGTCATTGACGTCACTCTCATAGAAATCTGGTACCTACCTCCAAACCTGGATCCCAGGATCTCCGCGTCACTGCGCGCAAGCGGCCAATGAAAATGGATCAAGCAATTAAATGTAGCCTATCAAGGGTCCTGAATACGATCTCTGGGAGCGCATTTCATTGCGCCCAACAAAGAAACCAGTCACGCATGCGCCACTCAAATTGAGTGGCGCATGCGTGAGCAAATTGAGTGGCGCATGCGTGAATGCGTGAGCAAAGAAAACCAGTCACGCATGCGCAATTCATAGCCTAGTTGAACCTTATTTGTAAAGCCTGTACTGCTCTGCTCTCAGTTCGCGTCTTGCTGTCTGAGGAAAGGTACGTTTTTGTTGTCCCGATTATAGTTTTACATTTATTTTTATTGTGGACGATGTAAACGTAAAGTAAAGGGGATAAGAAATGTTGGTCTTGCTGTATAAACATGCAGCTTGTCATTTGTATGTAAACGGTGTGGATTGGGGTTTTGTAAGTTTATCGTGGACACGTGCTTCCCCAATGCTAGCTACAGGGTCCTCTGTGTGTTTGTCTGCTAATATATGCTGTGGTCGAATGTATTAAGCATTTGTATTCTATTTAATTAGTTAAATTCAGAAGCATTTGTTAATGAGTCAGTTCTTGCTGCGTCTTGCTGCTGAGGAGAGGAGATTGAGACCCGTGTGTGTGGGAGAGACCTCATGTTGCAAGTTTGTTCTTTTTTTGTTCTGTACAGGACACAGCCATTACACTAGCTACCATGGAGAATTCTGTCAAATCCCTCAAAGCAACACCATTTGAAAGACGAACACTGCAAGAAAAACTCAGAGTGAAAGAGTTTGGACCTCATCAGCCTGACATCAGCATTCAGCAACCAGCAAAAGACAGAGGAAGGCTATATATTCGGTCGTTTTCCAGAACCTGGTTTGCTAAGTGGTTCTTGTATAGTTAGTATAGCATAGGTACATAGATTAAATTGTATAGTAGTGTAGTGTACATAGGACCCAGTACCTTTTTAATTTGTAAGCTTAACATTGTATTGCATTTTATCTCAGGACTTGTATCAGGTCTATTTTATTATCTTCTATTTTGTTCTAATTACTTTTGCACAATCGAATGTAAGACCATATTTAGGTATTATTTTTGATGGCACACTGGGTAGTCTTTCTAATATAAGACCATATTTTTTTATTATGTTTATTTTCTACTAGGCACCATATAATGTTCTTTCACCATAAGTTTCAAGTTTGTTTATTATTTGTCACAACAAAATACAGAATACTGATTGATTGTGCTACATACAGTAAAAATAAAGTAAGTAAAAAAAGAAATTAAGCAGTAAGTAAAGGAATGTTCAGTCAATATACATATATACAATACAGAGTAGAATGAGTAACGGTGAGGTTTATATTATGTATAGTTTTTTATTTTTAATTAGCCCTCTCGGTCGTTTACATGGTGAAATGGCGCCACCGTCTGGGCAAATCCGGTATTGCACAGCATATATGATTTAAAAAATGTTTTTTACCCCTGCGCCCCTCCTACTTCGGATGTCACCGGCCGCCACTGGATTAGATTCGACTCTAATGTATTGTCATTGTACAGTACAAGTACAGTGAAAATAATTGAGCATCTAACCAGAGTGCAAATGTTGCAGTAAAGTGCATGGTAATATAATGTAATATACAGTTTAAATGTACAGGTTTAAAGACAGTCTAGGTATTAAATGGGATATGAGCAGCATAATAATAGGTATATGTATACAGGTTAGTGGGTATTTAACAGGTGGTGATCAGGGGTATGCAATTATTGAAAGCAGGATAAATACATAAAAATGTAACTGTATATACAAGTGGGCATATATAAATGTATGGCATATGTAAATGTATTCAAGATTCAAGATAACTTTATTTATCCAGAGGGAAATTAAGGTGCAACAGTTGAAACAGGGGGAATAAATGCACAAAATATACTAATACCTAAATAAAAACAAACTAAACTAGTATAAACAAAATATAACTAACTAAATTAACTCTAAATGAAATCTGGGTGGGGGACAGGGTGGGGGACTCGGATCTCTCTCTCTCTCTCTCTCAGTCGCAACGTAAAAGAGGGCCACATTCAAATAATCTTTTTATGGCTAAAAATAATGATACACTCTCTCTATAGGGCTATAGGGCTGCTCTTATTCTCGGCCTGAACCACCTCCTCCTCCTCCACCAGCAGCAAGCAGCAGCTGTGGTCTGCACCGGGCGGGCTGTGTGTGCAATGGCTGCACTGCACAGCGCAGGGAGGAGGGGGAGACACACACACACACACACAATTAAGGCGAGAGACATTACTGATATGTTCGAATAATGGAGAATGAGACGGGAGTTAACGTTGGAGTTGAGTCTACTCCATTTAATGAACACACACAATCAAACAAGATCCGGTCACCACATAATCACATTGCGCATTGATACCGTGCACTGAGTGTAGTGCCAGATGTAACATTCCCCCCCCCCTCACGGAACCTACGGGTTATAGTCAGTTACAAAATCACGCAGGTGCTCCGGCCTGCTGCGTGCCCGAACTGGGCGGGGCTCAGGTGCAACCACAACCACTGGCGGTGGCCCCACGACGTCCGGCTGGGCTAGAGGGGCTGGGGCTGGTGCGGCATCGAACCGTGCGGCCGGCAGAGCTGTAGCAGCAGGCACTGGGCCGGCGGGGGCGTGCACCTTACGCAGGCGGCTAGCATGCCAGCGCGTGCCATCAGCGAGCCTGAACGAAGCCGGGCCAAGCTGTTGGCTGACCTGGACAGGGTCTGACCAAAATGACTGGAGCTTGTTGTCACGGTGAGGTCGTCGGATCCTGACCCAGTCCAAGGCAGCCATGGCAGGTGGCCTAGCACGTCGGGCCCTGTCGAAACGGTTCTTCATCAGACGCTGGCGTGTGGCGACTGTGGCTTGAACCGGATGGGCTGGGGCCTGAGCTGGTGTGGGGCAGAGCCTATCCAGAGGCAGCTGAAGCTCCCGCCCCAGCATGAGGGAGGTTGGGGAGACTCCTGTGGTGGCGTGTCGGGTGGCCCGGTAATGCAGCAGCGTCTGGAGGAGGCTGTTGATGAGCGTGTACCCTTGTGCCAGGTGGGCCCTGATGCCATTTTTTAGTGACTGATTCAGCCGTTCCACCCCCCCGTTTGCCGTTGGGTTGTAGAACGCTGTGCGAATGTGGCGGATCCCTTTCCCCTCCAGATAAGAGGACAGTTCGTGGGAGACCATTTGGGGACCATTGTCGGTTGTGATCCTCTTGGGCAGGCCCCAACGCGCGAACAGGGAGTCAAGAATGTCAACCAACACCTTGGCTGTGACCGAGCCCACGGGTATTACCTCCGGCCACTTAGAGTGCAGGTCGTAGATCACGACGAGGAAACGCTGGTGATGCGGTACCCCGTGTAGCTCGCCGCAGATGTCGAGTTGCAGGTGCTCCCAGGGTTGGGACGGCCAGTCCAACGGCTGCATGGGTGGGGGTGGGCCTGGGGCCCTGGTCTTGCCACTAAGAAGGCAAGCAGTGCAGTCCTTAACCAGGGTCTCGATTTCCCTGTCGATGCCTGGCCACCACACCAAATCACGGCATCGCTGCTTGAGCCTGACTATGCCCAAGTGGCCATCGTGCGCCATAGTCAGGATACGCGCCCGAAGGGCACTCGGGACCACCGTGCAGAGCCCGCGAGCGATGCAGGTGTCATTCCAGCATGACAGTTCGTCCCTGACCCTGAAGTAGGGAAGCAGCTCATCAGCTACCCTCGTCGGCCAGCCCTGTCTGATGTAGGCCGAGAGTGTAGTGAGGGTGGGGTCGTCAGCTGAGACGTCCTGGAGCTCCTTCAGCGACACTGTCTCCTGAAGAGGTGTGTGGAGGAGCTGGACGAGGTCGTGCTCGGCCTGGTCCCGTTCAGGGGTCGAAGGTGGGTCTGAGGGTGGGTTGGGGATTGAGCGTGACAGCAGGTCAGCCACCACGTTGTCCCGGCCTGGCGTGAACTGTAGGCGAAAGTTGTACTGCTGCAGGCGGTCGGCCCAACGGTGGAGACGGAGTGGTCTGTGGCCGGTGCCTGAAGTGGCCAGGAGGGTGGTGAGGGACTGGTGGTCTGTCCTCAATGTGAATGAGCGTCCATAGAGGTACATGTGCCAGCGTTCACATGCCCAGAGGCACGCTAGGGCTTCCCGCTCCCCCACCGAGTACCTCTGTTCTGTGGGGCTGAGAGCCCGTGAGGCGAAGGCGATCGGCCTCTCGACCCCCTTTTGCAGCTGGGACATCACCGCACCAATGGCCGTGGCGGAGGCGTCGCATGTGACGAGGGTGGGGCTGGCCAGGTCGAAGTACGCTAGGACCGGTGGTGAGGTGAGCTGGGCCTTCAGGAGGCGCACGGCGTCCGAGCAGGCAGGCGTCCAGAGCCAGGGCTCGCCCTGTTTCAGCAGGTGGCGCAGTGGGGTGGTCGTAGCCGAGTACTGTGGCAGGAAGCGGAGGTAGAACGCCGTCATTCCCAGGAAGGAGGCTAACTGAGCAGCTGAGGTGGGCTCCGGGACGCGGTGGATGGCCTCCGTGTTTGAGTAGAGTGGGTATATGCCGTCAGCCGAGAGGCGGAACCCCACGAACTCAACGGCTGGGGCGGCGAAGACACACTTCTCACCGTTGAGTGTGAGGTGGTGTTTGGCCAGTGCACCGAACACGCTGTGGAGACGCTCATCGTGGCTCTCGACGGTGGCCCCGTGAACCACGATGTCGTCAAGGTAGATGGCCACACCCGGGATGCCAGCGAAGATGGAGGCCATGATCTTTTGGAAGCAGCTGGGGGCAGAGCTTAGACCAAAAGCCATGCGTTTATAACGGAAGACCCCTTTGTGGGTGATAAACGCAGTGAGGTTGCGGCTCTCGGGGTGTAGTGGCACCTGGAGGTAGCCCTGGCGGAGGTCCAGCTTGGAGAACACAGTGGACCCGTAGAACTGGGCGGTGAGCTCCTCTGACGTTGGCAAGGGGTATTTGTCGGGAAAGATGGCCTTGTTTACTGCTCTCAAGTCCACGCAGAGTCGCAGCCCCCCAGACTTCTTCTTGGCCACCACGATGTTGGAGATCCAGGGCGACGCATTCACCTGCTCAATGATGTTGCCATCGAGCATGCTCTGTAGCTCAGAGGAGATGTCATCGCGGAGGGCCAGTGGGGAGCGGCGGAGGGGCTGAATGACAGGTCTCACTTGCGGGTCTATCAGGGGCTGGTGGGCGAAAATATCGAGACAGCCCACACCGCTGAACAGTGCAGGCCACTGTTGCTGCCAGGGGATGGCAACGGTGTGGATCTCAGAGCCAGAGGTGTCTAATACAGCGAAACCGAGGCTGTTGAAGAGGTCGAGGCCCAGGAGGTTGGTCCCGTGGCGTGCAATATTGAACCTGAAGACTGGCAGTGTCTTCTCTCCGTATTTCACGGGAAGCTGTAGGGAGCCCACAATGTCAATCTTGGAGTTAGCATAGCCACGCAGCGTGGTGGTGGGCGGGCCCAGTGGCTCGTGGGAGAAGAACTGTTTATAAGTCACCCAGTTCAGGAGGGACACCGAAGCACCCGTGTCTAGGAGGAGGGGCAGAGTGACATCACCAACCATCAATGAACATGTTTTAAATGGCACTCGTCCTGAGCTGACATTGTGGATGATCGTGGTAGGTGGTTGGGAGGCTCTAGCTGGGGCAGACCTACAGACTTTGTGGAAGTGATTCAGCCTCCCGCAGTTGGAGCAGGTTTTACCACGGGCAGGACAGGTCTGAGCTCTTGAGTCGTGTGCAGGAGAGCCACAATTCCCACATGGCTGGTGTGGGCGGTCACGTGACTGAGAGGCTAGTTGTACACTCCCCCCGCTGCTGTCTGTACGCACGTGGAGGAGGGGCGTCAGTGAGTCGCGCGCGCGCGCGCCCGTTGCCTCGTCCGCTGCTAGCGAGTTGGAAGAAGCCGACAATGTAGCTGCACATTCGAGAGCAGATTCAACCTGAACGGCTAGGTGTAGAGCTGCTGCTAGTGTCACGTCATCGTTTTCCATCAACAGTCTTTCCCTAATCTTGTCACAGTTAGTGTGCAGTATGAGGTGGTCTCTGATCAGTTCGTCTTGTAACGCGCCAAACTTGCACGAGCTCGCCAAACCTCGTAGATCAGCCACGTACTGTGTCACCGACTCACCCGGCCGCTGGTGCCTCCGTCCGAATATGACGCGGCGGAGGAGAGCACTCTGTGGGGTGGCGAAATGACTCCTCAGTAGGGCCACAGTCTCTGTGTAACCCGCTGCGGGGCCGAGAGTTTCAAACACACGCTGCTCCTAGACAGTGCAGCAGCAGTGCACATTTCCTCTCCGCGGACACTCTCTCCAAGCCGGCAGCTAGGATATATGTCTCGAACGAGGAAATCCAGCGGGGCCACGGTATCAGTGGCTCGCCCGGCGTGGCTAGGAAGGGGGAGGGTGGTGGTATCGAACAATCAGCCATTCTCGTCGCCAATGATATGTTCGAATAATGGAGAATGAGACGGGAGTTAACGTTGGAGTTGAGTCTACTCCATTTAATGAACACACACAATCAAACAAGATCCGGTCACCACATACATCACATTGCGCATTGATACCGTGCACTGAGTGTAGTGCCAGATGTAACAATTACAACAGCCTGCTGCAACCAACCCCTATGGAAATCCTGTTGCAGCTTTAACTGATGTTGTTTGTGTTGTTGTTGTCGTTGTGGTGGTGGTGGTGTTGGTGTTGTCTTCATATAAATCAACCAGTCCATTCCCAACAAAACGCGATTCTTTCTCTGGTGGACGAATGGGGGGGGGGCGGCTAGGACGGGGCCCGTCTAGGATGGGCAGTGGCGTTACGCGTTCGCGCAATAACAATAATCACACACACGTTGCTTTCTTGTGTGACACACGTTAACCGATACAGAAGATGAAGATGATGGGAGAAAGAAGGGGTGTGTGTGTGTGGGGGGGGGGATGTCTACTTACAGTCCTGCTGGTGGGGAGAATGAAATGAAACAAGTCTTCCGAGAGGAGACAGAGAGAGAAAAATAAAAATAAAAATGTAACAAATCAAGAGTGAAAAATCTGATGTGTTCTAATCCTACGTGTGATCACACGGCCGGGCTGAGCGAGAAACCGAGACGGGAGAGCGGGGTCCACGTCCTCGAACAACTAGTGTCGGCCGGCTTCATGTTTAACCGTGCGACCGTAACCTACAGCATGAAGCACATTGGCGTGTCCCGTTCCTCCTTTCTCCCGTTGTCCCACCCTCTCCTCCTCTCCCCCTCCCCTCCTCTCTCTCTCTCTCTCTCTCTCTCTCTCTCTCTCTCTCTCTCTCTCTCTCTCTCTCTCTCTCTCTCTCTCTCTCTCTCTCTCTCGCTCTCTCTCTCTGCTCTCTCGTCTCTCTCTCTCTCTCTCTCTCTCTCTCTCTCTCTCTCTCTCTCTCTCTCTCTCTCTCTCTCTCTCTCTATTCACTACCACCAGGAGGACGGCGAAGAGGAGGAACCCGGCGGGAGCATGCGCAAGAGGGACGCAGCAGAAGTATATGCGCAAGAGGGACGCAGCAGAATTATATGCGCAAGAGGAACGCAGGGCTTTGCGCAAGAGGGACGCAAGGCAGCAGGGAGCCTATGCGCAAGACGAACGCAGAGGGCTACGCGCAAGAGGGACGCAGGCAGCAAGGGGGCATGCGCAAGAGGGACGCAGAAGAATATGCGCAAGAGGGACGCAGGCAGCAGGGGGCATGCGCAAGAGGGACGCAGCAGGAGCATATGCACAAGAGGCTTCACTGTATTTATACATTAAAATAAAATAAAAAAATATATATATAGTATTCGATATGCTACTACTTTTACTTGACCTGCGTTCTTATTTTCCCTTTGTTTAAAGATAAATCTATTTGCACTGGCACTGCACATATGTATTTTCCATAGAAAGGAATCTGGTTTGAATCAAATTTTACTTTACCAGCTGTCTGCCTGTATAAAATCGAAAAAATACAATTGTAGCAAGGTAACGACTGGATAAAGTTATTCCTCAATGAATGAGTGCGCTATAACCTACTTTTCTGGTAGGTGATAGTAGTCTGGTAGTTAGAGCGTGGTGCCCTCTAGTGGCCACATGGAGCAATCGCAGTCTAGACGGCGAATTTTTACGCATACGTAAGTGGATAGAGAGTTGGTTGAGAAGAGTACCGTAAATAAATACTAATTATAATTGCTAAAATAAAAACGCACAGGTCTACTACCACTACTACTACTTATAATAATATTAATTAGAATCACAATAATAATATTGTTGATATTATTATTATTATTAGCTTATTATCTTCGTATTACTACTATAATACTATTAGTACTACTACTACCATCCATCCATCCATCTTCTCCCGCTTATCCGTACTACTACTACAAATAATAATAATTATAATAAAATATTTATAATACAAATGTTATTATTACTATTATTACTATTATTATTATTATTATTATTATCATCATCATCATCATCATTATTATTGTTATTATTTTCGTCTTATTCCCCGCCCAGGTCATATCGACTTGTTGCAGGAGACCACCCCCTTGGTCGTTTTGTTTTAACTTTCTGCTAACCCTTGAACAAACCAAGGACCCGCCGCTATACGCTTTACCATCCAGGAAGAGCCGAAGTCGAAGGTTCAAGCCCTAGAGACAAAGCCCATAAAAGACCACCACCACAGGAGACTCCCCAGCATAGTTAGGCTAGGGATGGTCCGTGTGGAGCTCTCGGTCCTGGCGGGCTGCCTGGCTCTCCTCGGGTGCTGCAAGCTGGGTGCTGCTGATTGGGACTGGGAATGCAGAGGCAAAGAGTCTCGTAAGTAGGGTTTATATCCTATAATACATAATAATAATAACAATAATAACAATAATAATAATAATAATAACAATAATAATAATAATAATAACACTAACAATAATAATAACAATAATACAAATAATAATAACACCTGTATGATAACTTTGCTCAATATATCCTATAATACATAATAATAATAATAATCATAATAATAATAATAATACATCACCATCAAGGTCTTCGACTGCCTTGCACTGTAATCATAACCTACCTATATCTACCTATAGTTGACATATTTATTGATAACATACCTGTATGATAGCCATGTACATTTTTACATTTTTACTGTACCAACCGTATATATTTTAATCTTCAACTGTCGATACAACTGCATATCCCTGCTGGCTACCTGCTGTATATACATTTATATATATATATCCTGTTGATATAATTGCACACCCCTGATCAATACCTGTTGTATACTTGTATACTTACCTGTATATATATATATATATATACATATACACCTATTATTATGCACATATCTCATATATACTCTAAGTAATCTTATAACTGTTTTATAACTAGTAGACTGTCTTTTAATCATCAGTTCTCTAGGGCTGTTGTTCTCTGGTCATGTAGCACCAGTTCTCTAGGGCTGTTGTTCTCTGGTCATGTAGCACCAGTTCTCTAGGGCTATTGTTCTCTGGTCATGTAGCACCAGTTCTCTAGGGCTATTGTTCTCTGGTCATGTAGCACCCGTTCTCTAGGGCTGTTGTTCTCTGATCATGTAGCACCAGTTCTCTAGGGCTGTTGTTCTCTGGTCCCGTAGCACCAGTTCTCTAGGGCTGTTGTTCTCTGTTCATGTAGCACCAGTTTCTATTTTTGTTTATGAAAACCCCTTCCTTTCCAGTGGAAAAATACTGAAATGGTGCATCTACTTTATTTATACATTTTGTTTTACAAAAACCTACATATTACAGGCCCTTCATTACTCAGTACTTACTTGTGGTGTGTGTGTGTGTGTGTGTGTGTGTGTGTGTGTGTGTGTGTGTGTGCACACCGTAACTAGGACACTTATGGTGTAAACCTTACTTGTGGTGTGTGTGTGTGCACACACTGTAACTAGGACACTTATGGTGTAAAACGTATGGTGACCCCTCCTCGACCCCACGCAGTTCGGATAGAAACGTCGTCTGTGGCGGTGGGCGGCCGAGTCTTCGCGGGCCGGAAGCAACGTGGAGCTCAGCGTTCGTCTGTACAAACCAAACCTGTGTTTTAACCACTGTAAACTGTAAATTATATTATATTACCATTCACTTTACTGCAACATTTGCACTCTGGTAAGATGCCAAATTATTTTGGCTGTACTGTACTTGTGCTGTGCAGTGACAATACATTTGAATCTAATTAGAGTCTAATCTCAAGTAGGGATAAGAATAGGCGACATACTGTGTATTATATATATTAGTTATTATTATAATTCTTTCTTCTTTGTATATGTTAAAACGTTTTATTCATAATTCTGTTGATTTTGGTTTGTTAGTGAGGAAAGCATCAGTACCATCAGAAACCACAATGATGGTGTGAAATATCAGAGGCAAAGGGAAGTTTAATACCACTGTGTGGCCATAGTGGGATGTTCTGAAGCCCAGAATGACAAGGTTCTTTCTTTATATTTGGAGACCACCGTCCATCAAAAGGACGTCATTCTACTTGTTGTGGAAGTTATTAAATGTAGAGAACATGGGGAGGCCTTTGATGAGTTTGTATTGTGATACAGGAGAAACACAAGCCATTCACAAGTGTCTAGTATAGTGGGTTTGTGTCATGATGTTGATCCAACTGTCGTTCTCTGGTCATGTAGCACCAGTTCTCTAGGGCTGTTCTCTGGTCATATAGCACCAGTACTCTAGGGCTGTTGTTCTCTGGTCATGTAGCACCAGTTCTCTAGGGCTGTTGTTCCAACTGTTGTTCTCTGGTCATGTAGCACCAGTTTTCTAGGGCTGTTGTTCCAACTGTTGTTCTCTGGTCATGTAGCACCAGTTCTCTAGGGCTGTTGTTCCAACTGTTGTTCTCTGGTCACGTAGCACCAGTTCTCTAGGGCTATTGTTCTCTGACCATGTAGCGTCAGTTCTCTAGGGCTGTTGTTCTCTGGTCCCGTAGCACCAGTTGTCTAGGGCTGTTGTTCTCTGGTCATGTAGCACCAGTTCTCTAGGGCTGTTGTTCCAACTGTTGTTCTCTGATCATGTAGCACCAGTTCTCTATGGCTGTTGTTCCAACTGTTGTTCTCTGGTCATGTAGCACCAGTTCTCTAGGGCTATTGTTCTCTGACCATGTAGCGTCAGTTCTCTAGGGCTGTTGTTCTCTGGTCATGTAGCATCAGTTCTCTAGGGCTGTTGTTCTCTGGTCATGTAGCACCAGTTCTCTAGGGCTGTTGTTCCAACTGTTGTTCTCTGGTCATGTAGCACCAGTTCTCTAGGGCTGTTGTTCCAACTGTTGTTCTCTGGTCATGTAGCACCAGTTCTCTAGGGCTGTTGTTCCAACTGTTGTTCTCTGGTCATGTAGCACCAGTTCTCTTGGGCTATTGTTCTCTGACCATGTAGCGTCAGTTCTCTAGGGCTGTTGTTCTCTGATCATGTAGCGTCAGTTCTCTAGGGCTGTTGTTCTCTGGTCATGTAGCATCAGTTCTCTAGGGCTGTTGTTCTCTGGTCATGTAGCACCAGTTCTCTAGGGCTGTTGTTCCAACTGTTGTTCTCTAGTCATGTAGCACCAGTTCTCTAGGGCTGTTGTTCCAACTGTTGTTCTCTGGTCATGTAGCACCAGTTCTCTTGGGCTATTGTTCTCTGACCATGTAGCGTCAGTTCTCTAGGGCTGTTGTTCTCTGGTCATGTAGCATCAGTTCTCTAGGGCTGTTGTTCTCTGGTCACGTAGCACCAGTTCTCTAGGGCTGTTGTTCTCTGTTCATGTAGCACCAGTTTCTATTTTTGTTTATGAAAACCCCTTCCTTTCCAGTGGAAAAATACAGAAAAAACCTACATATTACAGTCCCTTCATTACTCAGTACCTACTTGTGGTGTGTGTGTGCACACCGTAACTAGGACACTTATGGTGTAAAACATATGGTGACCCCTCCTCGACCCCACACAGTTCGGATAGAAACGGCGTCTGTGGCGGTGGGCGGCCGAGTCTTCGTGCCGTGCGGAAGCAACGTGGAGGTCAGCGTTCGTCTGTACAAGTCCGGCCACGTCATTGGCACCTACGACTACAACGGGTCGCGGATCACCCAGGAGAAGCTCAGAACCGGGCTGGTGGAAACCGTGAGGGAGGGGGTAGAGGTGCACATGAACACCACGGCGTCACACGGTTGGACGCGTTTCGCCCTGACCGGGGTCACGGTGAACGATAGTGGGCTGTACCGGTGCGTGACCAAGGTGCACTGCGACACACCCGTGGTGCACCTCCTCCTGGAAGGTACGTACCTCCCTCCCTCTCTGCTCCCTCCCTCCCTATCTGCTCTCTCCCTCTCTCTCTCTCTCTCTCTCTCTCTCTCTCTCTCTCCCTCTCCGCTCCCTCCCTCCCTCTCTGCTCCCTTCCTTCCTCTCTGCTCCCTTCCTCCTTCCCTCTCTCCCTCCCTCTCTGCTCCCTCCCTCCATCTCTAATCCCTTCCTCCCTCTCTGCTCCCTCCCTCCCTCTCTGCTCTCTCCCTTCTTTTCACTTTCTCCCTCCCTCCCTCTCTCTCTCTCCCTCCCTCTCTGCTCTCTCCCCCCCTCTCTCTCTCCCTCCCTCTCTGCTTCCTCCCTCCCTCTCTTCTTCTTCCTCCCTCCCTCTCTGATCCCGCCCTCCCTCTGCTCTCTCCCTCCCACTCTCTCTCTCTCTCTCTCTGCTCCCTTCCTCCCTCTCTGCTCCCTTCCATCCTCTCTTCTTCCTCTCTCCCTCTCTGCTCCCTCCCTCCCTCTGCTCTCTCCCTCCCCCTCTCTGCTCCCTTCCTCCCTCTCTGCTTCCCCCCTCCCTTCATTTCACCTCCATTGAGAAGTGTTGCATTTCACACAACTGTAATTGACAGGCAAGATGGACTCCGCGATCCAATCATGGAAGAGGATCCCTGATTCTCTGATCATGAACTAACTAATGTTTAATGTTCATTCATGTTTCAGACCATTAACTAACTAATGTTTCAATGTTAATTCATGTTTCAGACCATTAACTAACTAATGTTTCAATGTTAATTCATGTTTCAGACCATTAATTTACTAATGTTTAATGTTCATTCATGTTTCAGACCATGAATTAACTAATGTTTCAGTGTTAATTCATGTTTTAACCCATGAATTAACTAATGTTTCAGTGTTAATTCATGTTTCAGACCATTAATTAACTAATGTTTAATGTTCATTCATGTTTCAACCCATGAATTAACTAATGTTTCAGTGTTAATTCATGTTTTAACCCATGAATTAACTAATGTTTCAGTGTTAATTCATGTTTCAACCCATGAATTAACTAATGTTTCAGTGTTAATTCATGTTTCAACCCATGAATTAACTAATGTTTCAGTGTTAATTCATGTTTCAGCCCATGAATGAACTAATGCTTCAGTGTTAATTCATGTAACAACCCATGAACTAATATTTCAAGGTTAATTATTGTGTGTGTGTGTGTGTTTGTGTGTGTGTGTGTGTGTGTTTGTGTGTGTGTGTGTGTTTGCGTGTGTGTATGTGTGTGCGTGTGTGTATATGTGTGTGTGTGTGTATCTATGTATGCCCCCCACGACCTTCCTCTCAGTGATGTGTCTTTGTCTCAGGAATCCAGTGCATGACCTCTGACCCGGGTCCTCCTCTCTGGATCTGGATCACGGCCATCACCGTTCTCGCCCTGTATGGCGCCCTCATCACCGTCTTGGCCTGGGTCAAAATTGTGAGTCGCGGGCTGGCACACACACGCACGCACGCACGCACGCACGCACGCACGCACGCACGCACGCACACACACAAACACCCCCCCCCCCCCCCCCAGACACACACACACACACACACACACACACACACACACACACACACACACGCACACACACACACACACAGGTTGTTATTAGTTTCTAAGAGGACCACAGGAAACAGTAGCTAGTCCACAGGCTACCACCACATGTTTGAAGCCTCCTTCTATCGTCTCAAAAACATTTCCAAACTCTGTCTGACTCTGACCCTGTCCGATGCAGAGAGGCTTGTTCATGCCGTTATCTCTTCTAGGAATTGTATTGTGTTTGTTTGCTTTGTTTTTAAACTTTGTAGTATTTTTATTTTGCAATATAAATCAAATGTATTATTATGATTATTATTATTATTATTATTAGCATTATTATTAGCATTATTATTGGATTACATTTCATTGTAGGGGGGGGGGGACAATGTTAAGACGCTTCTAAGACGTAAGAATAAAGTGAAGTTGTGTGTTGTTTCAGGTCCGCATAACAAACGTCCCAAACGTCCCAAATGAATACATGAACACCAAGCGCCCACAGCCCAGAGACCAGGTGAAAGGGGGAGGTGCTGCGGCCGACTGACTGGCTAACCGCCGGAGCCCCTGATTGGTTCATATCCCGCCAATCAAAGTCTGCCCTTGCTTGCCTCACCAATTATACAATAGAATGACAATGAATATTTTTAATTTTATATATAGATAAATAAAAAGATTCATTCGTCATCAATATTCGTTCCCTCTGTGTTATATGTGAATACAATGTATTGTTTTCCACACACACACAGAAATAAAATATGTAGATTTGTAGCTTTGCGGTTTAAACTCGACTGAAACTAAAGGGAGGAAATTGGAACCACAACCCGTTTATCCATTTCTCTGTCTTTCTCTGTCTTTCTCACGAACGCACACACACACACACACACACACACGCACACACACACACACACACACCACCCCCCCCCCCCCCACAATAGGGTTAACTAACAACAATTAATTAACAACATAATATGAATAGGAGTACAGAGGACTTACTAACAGAACAGTAATCTTGAATCAGAGTCCTGATTCAAGAGGAAAGTGAGGCAGACCTCACATGTTCTGGAAGTTACTGAGCTGTGGTGCATCCAAATGATCTCAACCCTTAACTCTAACTCAACTCTTAACCTTAACTCACTCTTAACCCTAACTCAACTCTTAACCTTAACTCAACTCTTAACCTTAACTCAACTCTTAGCAACTCAACTCTTGGCCTTAACTCAACTCTTAGCAACTCAACTCTTAACCTTAACTCAACTCTTAACCCTAACTCAACTCTTAACCTTAACTCAACTCTTAGCAACTCAACTCTTAACCTTGACTCAACTCTTAGCAACTCAACTCTTAACCTTAACTCAACTCTTAACCCTAACTCAACTCTTAACCCTAACTCAACTCCTAACATTAACTCAACTTTTAACAACTCAACTCTTAACCTTAACTCAACTTTTAACATCTCAACTCTTAACCTTAACTCAACTCTTAACCTTAACTCAACTCTTAGCAACTCAACTCTTGGCCTTAACTCAACTCTTAGCAACTCAACTCTTAACCTTAACTCAACTCTTAACCCTAACTCAACTCTTAACCTTAACTCAACTCTTAGCAACTCAACTCTTAACCTTGACTCAACTCTTAGCAACTCAACTCTTAACCTTAACTCAACTCTTAACCCTAACTCAACTCTTAACCTTAACTCAACTCTTAGCAACTCAACTCTTAACATTGACTCAACTCTTAGCAACTCAACTCTTAACCTTAACTCAACTCTTAACCTTAACTCAACTCTTAGCAACTCAACTCTTAACCTTGACTCAACTCTTAGCAACTCAACTCTTAACCTTAACTCAACTCTTAACCTTAACTCAACTCTTAACCCTAACTCAACTCTTAACCTTAACTCAACTCTTAACCCTAACTCAACTCTTAACCTTAACTCAACTCTTAGCAACTCAACTCTTAACTTTAACTCAACTCTTAACCTTACCTCAACTCTTAACCTTAACTCAACTCTTAGCAACTCAACTCTTAACCTGAGGAGAACACAAGCATGGAGACGAGGAGAACACAAGCATGGAAGGAGACCAGACAAGGGGAGGAGTAGAGAGGAGAAACACGACATGAGGCCTAATCAAGACAAATACATCATCAAATAGAGAAAATGAAATGTCTGCCTTTAACGCAAAAGACGGCCCAATCACCCACCACACGGGGGGTCACCGTGAGTCGGGGTCCGGGTGGGAAAGCACAATTCACACAATTGTTACAATGTCGTGCCTTATGTTGGGATGACATGAAACAACACGGACGACGACAAACCCACGGCACGGTCGGAGGAACGTGTGTGTGTGTGTGTGTGTGTGTGTGTGTGTGTGTGTGTGTGTGTTATGGTTAAGACAGGTGTCTACCGCCAGTGTGGAGGTGGTTTGTTCACTTCCTCTGTCACAGTCACCGATTAACACACAGCCATACCAGTGGTGACAATAAGGGCCAACTGTGACGTGTGTTCAACTGGGAACCGCACACACACACACACACACACCACACACACACACACCACACACACACACACACCACACACACACACACACACAGACAGACAGACGACAGACAGACACACACACACACACACACACACACACACACAGAAACACACACACACGCACGCGCACATGCACGCACCTGTGTGTTTGTACTGTTGGTGCATTTAATATCAATGGTTACAACAGGATAAGGTGTTGATGCGTTTGTCTAAGCGTTCACCTTTAGTGTGTAAGCAATGGGAACAAACGGTATAACCGATGACCGCCCCCTGGCGGAGAGGACCGGTACAGCGCCACACTGCAACGGATTTGGACGAAACAACTGTCTATGTTTTCACGCAGGGGCGGACTGGGACACAAATTCAGCCCGGGACGTTCAGACGCACCGGCCCACACACCGGCCCACGCGTGCGGACCACCCTTGTAGCCTACAGATAAATTATACCTCTATGCTCATACACTGTTATGGCTCGATTCCCCTTTCCTCAGGGTCAACTGTACTGGACCCTGCAGCTGTCTCACTTTCCTCAGGGTCAACTGTACTGGACCCTGCAGCTGTCTCACTTTCCTCAGGGTCAACTGTACTGGACCCTGCAGCTGTCTCACTTTCCTCAGGGTCAACTGTACTGGACCCTGCAGCTGTCTCACTTTCCTCAGGGTCAACTGTACTGGACCCTGCAGCTGTCTCACTTTCCTCAGGGTCAACTGCATAAGAAGAACATCAGCAATCAATTAGATTACCAATATTATATTAATATCAAAATTCGGAAAGGAACTGCTTGTCTAATTCAGGCCTATACAATAAATGCAATAGTGTCCTTATTATTTAAGATTAATATTATTTAATATTATTATTTAATATTATATAATTTAACTTGGAATATCATGAGCATCTGACTTTATCCTAATGCATCTAACTTTATGCACAATATAATAGTCTGGCCAGCCCTGCAGCCCGTTCTCGGTTATGATTGGCTCTCTAGGTTGGCATTCTAGCTTCTGAATGGCTGTCCAGGTTGTCAATCACAGCCGTGGTGGGCATATACTAGTCGTTACATTGCTAAACTTTTTTCATGACGGTTTTCTCAGTCAACTAATGCTGACAGTAACATACATGAACACAGCCCTGCACACTGCAGCTGTCATTATATGCCGGGTCTGCGGTTCATCCTCCTTCTCATTCTCCTCCTCGTCATCACTGCCACTGGGAGCCATTCTACTAAACAGCTCTGTGAGTTTAGAACATTAGCAATTTTCGTTTTCTTATTCTAGATTTTTCAGCCCCACCCCTTCTTTCTTTCTTTTTTTTTCTTTTTTACTGTTCTCCATCTTGTCTTTCTCAATTTCGCCAGCTAACTTACTGATCAATCATCAAACGAAGCTTCAAATCATCAAAGCTAGGGAGCTTGTCTGATGAGTGGACCTCTGACGCGGGCCTCGCCCTCTTTCCAATTGGAAGAGACGACTCCTCTCTCCCGGCCCCTTCAGTTCATCTATTAGCCTACTTTAAAAAAACATAAGATTGACAAACCTATCAACAGCCCCCGTTTACATGGAATGTTTTCCCGATCGTATCCGATCACTAAATAAAGCGATCCCCGTTCACTCCTATACATGGACCAAGCATTAAGCTGATTACAATTGCATTACAATTGCACTGAATTTGATTGTGTGCAGTCAAAGTCCGACCGGCTCAGTGCCTTTGATCTGCTGCATGTCGCTTGGCATTTTTTTTTGTTATACAAATACATGTATTTGTATAACAAGAACAATATACAGAACAACTAGTTGATAGAGATGTTTGTTTGAACACGTTTATTAACTAAATACATTTGGGATCCGCCTTTGTTCCAAGTGTCCAGGAGAAAGGCATGTTCACTTGGAGATGAACGTTGATGCAATGACATGAACGTGTGCAAAACAACAACAACAACAACAACACAACAACCAAAAGGCTATTGCCACGCCGCACGTGGGCAGTGGCGGCGCGTGTGCGCGTGGTCTCCGGTGGCGTGGCACAGGGGGCACGTGTAGCGCCTCAGCACCGGACAGACCACCTTCCCCTCGCTGGACATCAGGGCGTGCGACGTGTACACGGTGGCCGTCTCTCCGTTCTGCTTGCAGAAGCCGCAGGACGCCGCGCTACCTCTGCCGCTCCCTCTGGCGCTTCCGCTGCCGCTACCTCGGCCTCTGCCGCTGGCGCTCCGCTTGCCGCTCCCTTTGCCGCTGCCGCTCCCGCTGCCGCTACCTCGGCCGCTACCTCTGCCGCTGCCGCTGCCGCTACCGCTGCCGCTGGCGCTACCTCTGCCGCTGCCGCTGTCGCTACCTCTGCCGCTGCCGCTGTCGCTACCTCTGCCGCTGCCGCTGTCGCTACCTCTGCCACTGCCGCTGTCGCTACCTCTGCCACTGCCGCTGTCGCTACCTCTGCCACTGCTGCCGCTGTCCTGCTCCACCTCGCCCGACGCGCGTTTCGCCGCAGGTCTACCGGTGTTCCCCGCGGAGGAGTTGTGAGGCGTGTCCTGGTGCAGCTTCTGCTGCTTGCACGGGAGGCGCGTGTCGCGCAAGCGCTTCAGCGCGTGGCCCAGGCGCAGGTAGTCGAGCCACATGTCAAAGGGTTGCTGTCCGTCGTGCTCGGCCGCCGCGGTGCTCGGGGCCCCCAGCGTGACGTGCCTCGTCTGCATGGCTGTTGGCGGTAACTTTCGCTCAGTTTTCAGTCTTCAGTCTTTCTTTCTGTCCTGCACGTCAAGTGTCTCGGGTCCAACATGGTTCTTATAGGCGTCTATAAGGCGCCACGCAACATTGTTTCATCTGCAAGCGGTTGACCTCGGCGTGACCGTCTGGAGCGGGCCACACGCACACGCACGCGCGCGCGCACACACACACACACACACACACACACACACACACACACTGACACACACACGTGCACGCAAGCACACTCCTAACATATACTTTATTTAATAGTGAAACATTGTTTTAAGATCCAATGGATCTTGCACCTGTGCCGTCCGACCGGCTCTACTCTTTAAAGTGGCGCAGCGTGCGGTAATGTGGTAAACATTTCGTTGACTTGTACTTTTCGTCATAGTCAACGACACACATTTTCATTGACGAAAATGAGACGAAAGTTAAAATTAAAATAAAAACTCAATTATGATGACGAAAACTATGACGAAATATATTGACGCTTTCGAAAACGAGACCAAAATGTAAGGGCGGGACGAGTTGGGAAGAGCTCTAATCAGAACTCATCTCTTGATGACGTAGGGACGTCCTTCGGCAGGAAAAACCGCCACGCCCACTTTAGATTAGATTAGATTACATTCTAATGTATTGTCATTGTACAGTACAAATACAGTACAGCGAAAATAATTGAGCATCTAACCAGAGTGCAAATGTTGCAGTAAAGTGCATGGTAATATAATATAATTTACAGTTTAAATGTACAGGTTTAAAGACAATCTAGGTATTAAATGGGATATGAGCAGCATAATAATAGGTATATGTATACAGGTTAGTGAGTATTTAACAGGTGGTGATCAGGGGTATGCAATTATTGAAAGCAGGATAAATACATAAAAATGTAACTGTATATACAAGTGGGCATATATAAATGTATGGCATATATAAATGTATTCAAGATTCAAGATTCAAGATAACTTTATTTATCCCGAGGGAAATTAAGGTGCAACAGTTGAAACAGGGGGAATAAATGCACACAAAATATACTAATACCTAAAACTAAAAACTAAATAAAAACAAACTAAACTAGTATAAACAAAATATAACTAACTAAATTAACTCTAAATGAAATCTAAATGTATTGATAGATGAATTGCACAATTTACAGTATTATTACAGTAATACGTAGGTATATACAATACACAACAATACGTATAGTGCAAATTGGCAGTAATAAAATACTAATAAATAACTCAGATGAATACTGAAAAAGTGACATGTGAAAAGTGAAATTGAATTTACAGTGCAAAATTACAGTGAAAGGATTTACAGTGCGTTGACCTCAGGTCACTGAGTCTCCACTGTCCCTCTCACGACCCGAGGTAGATGAATTATAGAGACTGATGGCCACAGGAAGAAAGGACTTCCTGTGGCATTCTGTGGTGCACCTGGGTGGAATGAGTCTGTTGCTGAAGGTGCTTCTATATGAGATCAGCACCTGATGGAGAGGGTGAGAGTTGTTGTCAAGGATACTACGCAGCATGCGCAGCATCCTCCTCCTCTCAGACACCACCAACAAGGAGTCCAGCTGGACCCCCAGGACAGCGCCAGCCTTCCTGACCATCCTGCTGATCTTGTTGGCGTCTGCTGACCTCAACCTGCTTCCCCAGCACACGACACCGGAGAAGATGGCACTGGCTACCACCGACTGGTAGAACATCTTCTACTAGTCATCTTCTACCATCTACATTTACAAATGTAAATGTAAATACAAGTGAGCATATATCAATGTATGGCATATATAAATGTATATGTATATACAGGAGTAGGAGCAGTTCTATCAACATATTTAAACATATATGGCAGGTATCTTAGTAATACATATGTAAACTATAGAGAGGTAGGTAGTTGTGATATTTTTTTAAATTTTTTTTACA
The DNA here is from genome assembly GCA_027704905.1 of Muraenolepis orangiensis. Taxonomy (NCBI): domain Eukaryota; kingdom Metazoa; phylum Chordata; class Actinopteri; order Gadiformes; family Muraenolepididae; genus Muraenolepis; species Muraenolepis orangiensis. The sequence goes on from CM051009.1 coordinate 11,979,934, forward strand.
GTTAGTCAAAGACATTGGTGGTGATTGTTCTAGGTGTTGAGCAGCAGGGGGGGGGGGCAGCAGAGGGGGGGGGGACAGCAGAGGGGGGGGGGAGAGGGGGGGGCAGCAGAGGTGCAGCAGCAGGGGGGGTAGCAGGGGGGGGGGGCATCAGAGGGGGGGGACAGCAGAGGTGCAGCAGCAGGGGGGGTAGCAGAGGGGGGGACAGCAGAGGGGGGCAGCAGAGGGGGGGCAGCAGAGGGGGGGCAGCAGAGGGGGGGACAGCAGAGGGGGGCAGCAGAGGGGGGGCAGCAGAGGGGGGGCAGCAGAGGGGGGGGGACAGCAGAGGGGGGCAGCAGAGGGGGGGGACAGCAGAGGGGGGCAGCAGAGGGGGGGCAGCAGAGGGGGGGCAGCAGAGGGGGGGACAGCAGAGGGGGGCAGCAGAGGGGGGCAGCAGAGGGGGGGCAGCAGAGGGGGGGACAGCAGAGGGGGGCAGCAGAGGGGGGGCAGCAGAGGGGGGGCAGCAGAGGGGGGGGACAGCAGAGGGGGCAGCAGAGGGGGGGGGACAGCAGAGGGGGGCAGCAGAGGGGGGGCAGCAGAGGGGGGGGAAGCAGAGGGGGGGGCAGCAGAGGGGGGGGACAGCAGAGGGGGGCAGCAGAGGGGGGGACAGCAGAGGGGGGCAGCAGAGGGGGGGCAGCAGAGGGGGGGACAGCAGAGGGGGGGGGGACAGCAGAGGGGGGGACAGCAGAGGGGGGGCAGCAGAGGGGGGCAGCAGAGGGGGGGCAGCAGAGGGGGGGACAGCAGAGGGGGGCAGCAGAGGGGGGGCAGCAGAGGGGGGGACAGCAGAGGGGGGGGGACAGCAGAGGGGGGCAGCAGAGGGGGGGACAGCAGAGGGGGGCAGCAGAGGGGGGGCAGCAGAGGGGGGGACAGCAGAGGGGGGGGGGACAGCAGAGGGGGGGACAGCAGAGGGGGGGCAGCAGAGGGGGGCAGCAGAGGGGGGAACAGCAGAGGGGGGCAGCAGAGGGGGGGCAGCAGAGGGGGGCAGCAGAGGGGGGGCAGCAGAGGGGGGGGCAGCAGAGGGGGGGGCAGCAGAGGGGGGCAGCAGAGGGGGGGCAGCAGAGGGGGGCAGCAGAGGGGGGGCAAGCAGAGGGGGGGGGGGCTGTCTTCGTGGTGCAGAGTTCAGGGAGATGACAGCTGAGGGGAAGAAGCTGTTCCTAAGCCTGCTTGAGTTGGAACAAAGGTTTCTATAGCGCCTCCCGGAGGGGAGGAGGGCCAACAGTCCATGGTCAGGGTGAGAGGGGTCATCCACTACTTTTTGTGCCTTCCTCAGACACCGTTTGTGGTGGGTAGTGTTTATTGCAGGGAGGGGTAATCCAACCATGCGTTGGGTGGTTTTCACCACCCTCTGCAGTGCTTTTCCGGTCGGTAACAGTGCAGTTGCCGTACCGCACTGTGACGCAGTTGGTGAGGATGCTTTCAATAGCACACCGGTAAAAGTTCACCAGAATCTGAGGTGACAGGTGGTCTCCTCAGGAAGAAGAGACGCTGGTGAGCCTTCTTTACCAGTGAGGCCGTGTTGAGGGACCAAGAGAGGTCCTCGGAGATGTGGACCCCCAGGAATTTGAAGCTGGAGACATGCTCGACCTCCGCCCCTGTTGATGAGGATGGGGGCGTGTGCGCCAGCTCTGGTCTTCCTGAAGTCCACGATGAGCTCCATGGTCTTCTTGGTGTTGAGGGCCAGGTTGTTGGCCCTGACTTCAACATGTAAATGATGAAAGTAGCTTTATTCATTGATTTCAATATCTCACTGTCATTACTTGAGATGATCCACAATATCAAATGCTCCACGACTCACGGTCTGGGTCTTCTCTCCAGACTCTACACACCATCATGAATACGATTGGACTAAATTGCTGAGACACCATTGACACCATTGACATGACACCATTCTTCTTGCAGCCGCATCGCATGAGGTTGCTGGTGTTGGAACTGGCTCATAATAACAACCATGAACCCCATGAACCGTCATAAGAGCCCTTTGGAACGTTGGGTTAAGACAAGTGGATGGTTTGGTGCTGGAGCTGTGGTGCATCATGACCAGCATGTCTGTCCTCTTCTGCCCCTAGCCGGAACATATAGAACAAGATCTAGCTCTAGCTCTAGCTCTAGCGCTCTCTCTCTCTCTCTCTCTCTCTCTCTCTCTCTCTCTCTCTCTCTCTCTCTCTCTCTCTCTCTCTCTCTCTCTCTCTCTCTCTCTCTCTCTCTCTCTCTCTCTCTCTCTCTCTCTCTCTCTCTCTCTCCTCTCTCTCTCTCTCTCTCTCTCTCTCTCTCTCTCTCTCTCTCTCTCTCTCTCTCTCTCTCTCTCTCTCTCTCTCTCTCTCTCTCTCTCTCTCTCTCATGTTGAGGTGTGCAGAATCGGGTGAAAAGTGAACAATTGTCAAGTTATTTAAAACAATGTTTACACTGTTCTGGTTTAAAGTAATCACAGTGAATGAGTCAGTCAAAATACCGACAAACAGTGGAGTGGGGAGGGCGGCAGGTTAGCTCAGTCTGTAGAGGGACTTGGGGCTTGGGAACTGGAAGGTCGCCGGTTCAAGTCCCCCTGAAACACCAGGTGCCCTGCCTAAGGTGCCCTGGAGCAAGGCACCAGACCCCCTGACACTGCTCCCGGGGCACCTGTATATAAAAAATATATAAAGATATAGCGGGCCCACTGCTCCTAATACTAGGATGGGTTAAATGCAGAGAAACAGATTTCACTGTGTGTTTGTGACCAATAAAGAGGACTAAATCCTCCAGGTTTAGATTGACCTCAGAGTCCCAGCAGCCAACGGCGCTCTCACAATGTGTGAGTGTCAGCATCCTGTCACACTGCTCCACGGCGATCGGAAAGCTCCCTCTTATTATGAGTGTGGTCCATGAACTTTGTGTCAAATGTCATCGTATTCGGTTGAACCTCACACAGCAGGTACGAGTTCACGGTACGATTGGATGTTGTGGGGATCTTCTGGTGAGCGGCGATAGCCATCGAAGGGCCACACAGATCTTCTGAGAGCGACTGCCGAGACACTTTGCACGTATATAGCTCGGGCTACTGTCCTCGGCAACCGCCGGCCAAGTCTGACCTTTGTTTACCACTTCACCACCATGTAGAAAAAGCCATTCGCCTTCAACCACCAGGCTGGAGCAGGGCTGGTTAGTGATGTTGAGCGGATCGGTGAACTCTTTCGGGCTTGGAAGTCTTGGAAAAGCGCGAACGAGGACAAGGGGAAGGCAGTCCGCTCATACTCTGTAGCTTGTCTAGACTGTCAAATCCCGGCAAGGGAAGGAACAACTTCAGTGAGTTTAGATAGAATCTTCTTCTCATGGACCTTGGGAATCTTTCTGAGCGATGACAGGGCCTGTACTTTGACCTTCACCTCCGTGGTCGATGTCGCAGACTGTCCATCCAGCTTTATCTGCATCTCCCCCCCCCCCCCCCCTTACTTCAGCCTTGAGAGAGTTGAATGCTTCATCTGCAGAGCTGGAGAATCCTGTTGAGAAGGACACAAGCAAGTGCTTCTCTCCTCGTGGTCCAAGGGGTCGAAACCATTTGACAGCCAAGTTCAATCGCTTCAGTGTTTTGTTATATTACATTACATTATATTAATTTAGCAGAGGATTTGGTCCAAAGCGACCTACAGTAAGGTCATTCAACATAGGTAGGTAGGCAAGAGAACTACTAATCACCAGAAGTCATGAGTGCATTTCCTCCCTAACAAGCCATAATAATAAAATATACATAACAAAGACACATTTATAATAACATATATAAAACATATCAAATTAAATTTTATATGCACATAACATTTCCTCCCCAACAAGCCTCCAAGAGCAGAACCAGTGGTCAGGTTTAAAGTACTATAAGTTGGCTCCCTAGATTGGACACAATAAGTCCATCAAAACAGGGGCTACAATGAAAAACGGTGAAGCCAATAGACACACAGAGCTAATAAGTAACAGCCAGACATTAATACAATGTTTTAAGTAAAGGGTGGAATTGAAAGTATGGGATTGTTGCTGTTTGTAGCTATCGGTATGTAATACAGATAAATCTACATAATTTTACTTTGAAAAAGATACAAAGATATATATATCTTACATTGAGGTGCTAGTACAATGATTGTACATGTGGTGCATGCAAGTCCTGATACTTTTTATGTTGAATAAAATGTGGAATCTAAGATCTAAAAAAAATATGTATATTTGTATCGAGTACATTTTTCTGTAATCTGCTAATCAAAAAGCAGCTCAGGATAAAATATAAATGCAATGACATGAAAAATCCCCACGGTGGCAGCAAAACACCGGATACAACGTTTAGGTTACTTACCTTACGAAGCCAACTAATGACTCGAATAACTCTTTTAGCTGACAATAACTCATACAAATGTGTTTGACCGGATGTGAATGTGGATTCGATACGATAATAACCCTTTTTGACTGAATCCACTTCACAAGACAAAGCTTCTTATCTGGTTCAGGTGTCAAATAACCTTAGTCTTACTGTAAGCATCGAGTTAATAGGCCTACTTGTATGTAGACGTGTGTGTGTGTGTGTGTGCGTGCGTGCCCGGGGTTAAGGGTCATTAATTAGTAATTAATCCATCCACACCTTGAATTCAAGTGGAAACACGTTCATGTAATGAATGAAAATGATGACGATATGTCACAAAGACATGTCAAAAGCATCGAATGTTTTCTTCCCAAATGCAAAAATTGTTCTACTCCTTCAATTGTATTATTAGCCCTTTTTTGTTTTGTTTACAAACGTATGCCTGCGGTGGTGTGTGTGTGTGTGTTATATATAAATATAAATTGATCATGAGCCACACCCATGACAACATGCGTGGACGACTCCATCCGCACATGCGCACTAGAGCAATTGGTTCTCAAATGGAGGTACGCGTACCCCTCATGGATGTATTAAAAGAAGGTACCCCTAGGGGTACTTTGAAGGATCGCAGGGAAAGAGAGAGAGATGAGATGAGGGGGGGGGGGGTATATTTAAAATGTAAATATTAAGTGTATCTGAATACTAACGTGGACGACGTCCTGCAAATATTTTCCAATGACAAATGATGAAAAAAAAGCATTTAAGCAAAGCCCATGCTGTTTTACACACACACACACACACACACACACACACACACACACACACACACACACACACACACACACACACACGATATACTTTGAGTGTTTCGGAGAGAGAGAGGAAAAATAATGACCCATCTCAATGTGTTTGCATTGAGGCCCAACCCTTTTCTGTGTGTGTGTGTGTGTGTGTGTGTGTGTGTGTGTGTGTGTGTGTGTGTGTGTGTGTGTGTGTGTGTGTGTGTGTGTGTGTGTGTGTGTGTGTGAGTGAGTGAATGAGCCACGCCAATTGTGCAGTTCTCTGTTCTGGGAGAGAGAGGCGCACACGCTGAGGGGGAAAGCGAGAGAGAGAGAGAGAGAGAGAGAGAGCGACAGAAAGAGAGAGAGGGGGGGGGGCGAGCGAGAGAGAGAGAGAGAGAGAGAGAGAGAGAGAGGGGGGAGAGCGAGGGAGAGCGACAGATAGACAACAGTAGAGAAAGAGGGGAGTTGAGCTGCCACCTCAACATGGAGTAGCGCCCCTGGAACCCAGCGCCGTATCTGCAACCGCCGAAAAAGAGGAGTAACAGAACCGCCGCGCCCGCGTGTCGTCGTCGTCGTCCACCCCCCTCCCCTCTCGAATGCCCTGCCCAAGGGTACAGCGGCAGCGAAGTCTCTCCTACGGCAACGCAACCCGCGGAAGGAAGGAAGGAAGGCAGCGCGTCGGGGCTGTTTTTTAATCCGAGAAGATGGCGAACGACTCTCCGGCTAAAAGTCTGGTAGACATAGACTTGGCGTCGTTGCGGGTGAGCGGCGGGCCGCGGCCGGACCGCGGCAGCGGCCGCATAACGCCCTTTGTTCTCTTATTCTCCCTCTCCTCCCCCCCCCTCCCCTGGTCCGCGTCTCCTATTAAGATAGAGATAGACCTTTGTACGACATTAGATGTTCAGTGGTTGTACATGGATGATGTAGCCACCGGAGGTTTGGCCCCGGCGAGGTGTTGTTGCCAGAGTCTGATTTTTTTTTTCTTCCCTTTGTCTCCGAGTGAGTGAGTGAGTGTGTGAGAGAGAGAGAGAGAGCGAGAGAGAGAGAGAGAGAGAGAGGTTGAGTGTGTGAGAGAGAGAGAGAGAGAGAGAGAGAGAGAGAGAGAGAGAGAGAGAGAGAGAGAGAGAGAGAGAGAGAGAGAGAGAGAGAGAGAGAGGTTGAGTGTGTGAGAGAGAGAGAGAGAGGTTGAGTGTGTGGGAGAGAGAGAGAGAGAGAGAGAGAGAGAGGGCTTTGGGCATGTGTGGTGAATCTCTGCGCAACAGCTGTGCCAAAAAGTGGTGCCGGGGTTCTCTTTTATCACAGAGCACTATAATAGGATGTACAATGTCCTTCAACTAAAATGCCTGTCTTTCTTTTCTGTGTCCCCCCCTCCCCTGTTGTTGTTGTTGTTGTTGTTGTGGTGGTAGGATCCAGCCGGGATTTTCGAATTGGTGGAAGTGGTTGGCAATGGCACCTATGGACAAGTATACAAGGTGGGTTGGATTGGCTCTTTCTCCTTATGTCTTTCTTTGTTTCTTCCCCAACCCATGACAACACACACCTTCCTGGGGTTCTAGTCGTTGGGCGTCTTGTGTACCTTGGGATGAGGCTGTTTTGATGGAAGCAGGCTGTGAACACAGCGTTGGCAGTGGCCTACGCGTTGATACCCAGTGGATGGATGTGATCGGTCACTCAGCATAATGAGTTATTAACACACACACACACACACACACTCAGTTTAGTCGTGTGTGTGTTTTTAAAGGGCCCCTGTTATATCACCACAGTGAGGTCACGTGCCTAAAATTGTCATTGACATAGTGACGTCACCACACACACGTGTTGTGGTGACGTCACCCAGATGTGTTGTGACGTCACCCAGATGTGTCCACCCAGACGTGCGATGACTAGTTCGGTCTACCAAGCCTACCCGGTGGACCACACCGTAACCAACCGGCAAGACTCGTATATCCATCATACAGCTGTGTGGAACCTCCCACTCGTGATGTCACTGTGTCAGTGACACTTTTAGTCACGTGACAATTTTGGAAAAACTGCTTGTGATGGCTAACCACACACCTGGTGGTAAAACAGGGGGGGCCCCTTTTAAGGAACGCTTCTACCTGATGTCAGTCGTATGCCTCCTGTTCCTTGCATCACATCCCCTCTGCTGCCTCAGAAAGTATGCGTTAAAACACAGGATCTGGCAACCCATGCAGTTTCCTTCACTTACACGACACAAAGAAAATATGATTTTAAATGCCAACCAAATGTTATGGAAATCAACATACTCCCGAAACAACAAGAGGAGGAGTTTTTTTAAGTTCTAGTCCCGGGCGGACGGGAATTCCTCCCGGAGGGGCCATCTGCTTCTCGGTGTCACGTTCCATCCCCCCCCCCGCCCCCCGAAATATTTTTTAAGTGACGGCTGTCGAAAGACATCGCCAAGGAGCCGTAGAGCATCGCGAGCGGCCTCCTCCGGTCGTGTGGCGGGACAGACGGCCTTTCAACCACCGCTGCTGGTGTTGACGATGGCGGCTGGCGACCTCGACTCCATCCAGTTGCCTATTGGGATCGCTACCACCGGCGAGAGTTTGTCATACCGCTGACGCTGTGGGTTCCCCCGGGATGGCTAGCGCAGTGCTAACCCCGGGGGCCAACTGAAACAAACGTGTTTGCTAGTTTCATACCTTTTAGCGAGAGGCTAGCTGTTAAAGCCACCGACAGTTTAGCGGCCCAGTGAAGTGGACTCACTCCACCTCTGGCTCTCAGGTGACCTGGTGCATTAGATTGCAGCACCACCCCCTCTCTGTCCTTTGGATATATACAGGGCCGCCTTGCCATGACGGAACAGAGAGGGAGAGGGGGGGGTTGTGGTAAGGCATCTCCCCATCTTCTTGCGGGCCTTGTGTTCACATAATGGCCAAGGTGATCCAAGGCGGTTTTCACTTGAGATGTGTTTGACAGATGGGATGGGGTAGGGGTCTGGGGCTGGGGTGAAAAGCAGGGCTGTTGTTCGCCGTCTTCCCTGACCGTTGACGTTGAATATCCGAGATTAAGAATTGGCTATTTGTTGGCAAATTTCTATGTCTTATTTATATTTTGTTGTTTATCAGATGCGTTTTATCCAAAATGCAGTGCGTGGTGAATGAAGATACAGTGTCTGCTGGGCTAACCCGCCCCCCCCAAACCACCGCTGCTTTTAGTGTACACGTAGCGGTTCAGCGGTTGCTGAAGCTAGTGCCACGCAAAGACCGCTCAAGGTGACGCCCTAGCATCAGGTGGGGCCCAGGTTAGCCCTCGGTCGGCATCGCTGGCGCCGACTGCGGCGACGCTAACTTATGCTAGCCGCCCAATCGCGACGACTCAGTGGTTTTGTCCGCTGGAGCTCAGCAAACGGTGGCTCTCCTTGGATGAATGTCCCGGCTCTTTATGCGTCTGGGTCGGTGGGTGGGTGGTTGGATGGTAGGGCAGGGTGGGGCCAGAGCAGCTGTCCTGGCCGGGACAGAACCGACCCCGCTGCGCTCACAAAGCACAGTTTGTCCTCTCTCACTGGGCCCGGGGTCCAGCCGCCGGAGCCTGGCTATCTGGCCTGCTAGCTGGCAAAATAGCCATTCAGTGTGTGTGTGGAAGTCAGTTGGGCCGCGCAGAAAGGAGGCGTTTGTCTTCAGTTGGTTTGGTTTCAAACGCCGAACGACCCACTGAATAATCAGGGGGAACACACACACACACACACACACACACACACACACACACACACACACCACACACACACACACACACACACACACACACACCACACACACACACACACACACACACACACACACACACACACACACACACACACACACCAACCACCACCCCCCCCCCCCAAACTGACAACCGAGTTGAGTTGCTTCTTTCTCTGCTTTTGTGAGGCGCTGGCTTGGTCACAGTTCTTTTTTAGTTAAGACAATGAGGCAAAGCCTGCCCCCCTCCCACCACCTCCACCTCCTCCCCTCTTCCTGAATTGTGGTGACTTTTGAATCCTATTTGGCGTAGGGGGTGGGGTAGGCTTTTATTTTGAGCCGTGACGTTGTCTCGGCGGAAAAACCCCCGCCAAGTGACCAAAGCGTCGGCTTCTGTTGTGCGGTTCTGTCGACAGGAGATTTAACGTGTGTAACCTGAAATTGTGAGCCGCTAAATTGTCTGCTCAATTGGAGAAACCCGACAAAAGGTTGTTTTTAGTTGGCGCTTTTAGTCCACCTCATTCTGTCATTTTTGCAGATTAATACAGTTGAGTCGTTTCATGAATGACCAACTGTTATCTAATGGGTAATTCGGGGCGTTTGACTCCCCCCCCCGCCCCACTCCCGGTCTACCTCAAGTACCTTGAGCAAGATGGACCTCACCCCTTACCAGCCTGGCCAACTGACCTGTGTTCAGAATGACAAAGACATCATCTTAAACCCCCTCCTTAAGTCTTAAGTCCCTATCCCTTCACCAACCCCCTCCCCCCCCCCACCCAGCGGAAAAATCTGTCAAATGTCTTTAATCATCAGTTAGATGTCTTTCGGTAGTTTGTGTGTAACAACCTGGTCATTAACTGGTACTGCTATGGGGTTTTAGACTCGTATAAACGGCACTGCACAAAAACAGCCGTTTGAAAGGGTTATATGGGTCAAAGGTTAAAGGTCGGCACAGGTGATGGAGACGCCTCACGGTGGCCCAGGCGGTGGCCCATAATAAGTGTGACACATGCCGGGAGGTGGGTTACCGTGGTAACGGACAGGGTGTGTCCGTTGCGGTCATTCAAGTCCCAAGTTTTCCCCCCCCCGGTTTATTGCGTCCAAGGATCACAACCGACGATACCATTGATAACATTGTTGGTCGGGGGAGGGGTTTGTCTTTTAATTGGCACACCGTTTCATGGCTGGATCGATACACATTTTTTCCCCCTTAACGCTCTCTCCTAGGTTTAAGTCATTTAGCAGCACATGTTTTTATTTTATTAATGCTATTTAACTTTTAAGTGGGGGGAAGCGAGAGCGCTGTTTGGTTACAATTCAGCACAAGTAGCTTGTAAAGCGTTCTGTGGTTGGGTTGTAATGGCTCCCCCCCCCCCCGGCTGTGGATTTAGAAGGTACAATTATAACGTCATCGCCCAGGAAGTGGGTTTGCGGAGTTATCTCCCATCGCCAAACGATGCGATTATAACACTCCCCCTTCTTAACGGCTACTACTGTTGTCATAACAACGGAAAGACGATTTACAGAAGGGCTAGGGCGTTCTTCTCGAGGTCTGCACAACCTCCATCTCTCGCTGGTTTGTGTTTGGCTGGCAGTGGACGATTTAGTTATCGCGAGCGTCATGACGCTAGATATATAGACCTTGGGAGATGTAGGGGGCAGAAGTGATAACACACGGAACAAAACTGCCGTTTCTCAAAGTTTTTTATGGTATGTAGGGGAAGGTTTTGCGTGTACAGAATGGCCATATATAGTCTGGCCTGGCCTGAGCTGTGCTGCCACGCATAGCCGCCCATAGCCGCTAGCCGGGTCTGGGGAGTGTGTGTACGTGTGTACAGGGACTGGCAAGGGACGGCCTCAGGTTAAAATACACACACACGCACCCCCCCCCCCCTCCGAATTATAATTAATACAGGCTGCGAAACACGTCCGAATTTAACGACGAGAATACGTAAAAAAAAAAAAAAGATCCGATAATTGCCCAGGCTCTATCCCTTTTAATATATACTTGTGTGTGTGTGTGTACGGAAAAAAACTCTCAGACACCCACAGGGCACAGGAAAGGAGGTTTAAAGAAATGATTGGAAAATGGGTGTACCTCCACGACCCAGCCACGACCACCACCCAACCCCCCCCCCCCCCTCAGCCACGACCACCACCCAACCCCCCCCCCCCCCCTCAGCCACGACCACCACCCAACCCCCCCCCCCCCTCAGCCACGACCACCACCCAACCCCCCCCCCCCTCAGCCACGACCACCACCCAACCCCCCCCCCCCCTCAGCCACGACCACCACCCAACCCCCCCCCCCCCTCAGCCACGACCACCACCCAACCCCCCCCCCCCTCAGCCACGACCACCACCCAACCCCCCCCCCCCTCAGCCACGACCACCCCCACGGCCCCCCCCCCATTCCAGGGTGACTCGGCAAGCATTTTTTTGCATTGACCGCGCGGTTGAAAAGAAAACAAGAACAACAGACAATGGCGGAAACAAAGCGGACAGGCCACTTTTAGGAATGCAGCCGTCGGCGGTTAATGAAAATCACGTTGCCGTTAAAACCAGCGGAACGTAATCCCAAAATGTAATATTTTTTTGTGTTTGTTGCGCTAACAAAGTCCTAGTCATACGGGTAGTAGGAGTAGTAGTAGTAACCGGTGGTAGTGGTAGTAGTAACTGGTGGTAGTCGTATTAGTAGTAACTGGTGATAGTAGTAGTAGTAGTAGTAGTAACCGGTGGTAGTGGTAGTAGTAGTAGTAGTAACCGATGTAGTAGTAACTGATGGTAGTAGTAGTAGTAGTAACTGATTGTAGTAGTAGTATCAGTAATAGTAATTGATAACTATAACAGTACAAGTCTGTGGAGTCTTCCCAGATCTTGAGGGATTTGGTGGCAGATCAGTTGGTTTACGTCTGACGAAGAGCAGAGCCCTGGAGGATTAGCAAGAGGACGGGACCACGACTGCATGCAAACTGTGGGAAAATATCCACTACTACTACAACTAAAGATGGCCACATACAAGACTACCAAGAGATATGTCTTTTGTTTCACACCAAACAAGGTTTGTGTGTGTGCACACACACACACACGCACACACACAGTGTCCAGCTCTCTTTCATGTCCTCTGTCCCACTCCGACGCTCTCCCATAATTGGTGTCACAAGACCCACTGTGGCCCCTGGCTGGCCACAGCTATGCCTGAACAAAAAAAGCCTGTGTCTGGCTGTCTGTCTTGTCTGGCTTCGGTGTGTGTGTGTGTGTTTTTGTGTGTGCTACATTCAGCCTCCTCATTATCACAGTGATGTAGGGAGGATACACAAAAGCCCAGACAGACGAGACTCCCTCAAATCTCTCTCTCTCTCTCTCTCTCTCTCTCTCTCTCTCTCTCTCTCTCTCTCTCTCTCTCTCTCTCTCGCTCTCTCTCTCTCGCGCGCGCGCCGCGGTCTCCATGACAACATTGTCTGTCTGTCTCTCTCTGGACACTGTATCCATGACAACATTGCCCGTCTCACTCTCGACGCTGTCTCCATGACAATATTCTCGCTCTCGCTCTCTGATGTCTCCATGACAACATTGCCTGCCTGTCTGTCTCTGTATTTTGTGACCTGAACAGTGCAGTTTCAGAACCTTATCTTGGCCTTCTTTTGCAAGCAGTGATATGTGATAGGAGCAGCTACTCCGGCACACCTTACGTGCGATGTGTGAAAGCCGGTTACGTCATCTTTTGATTATGAATTTGATATAATAAATAAAAAAGATTATATATATATATATATATATAATTGACAATAAGAAAATATATAAAATAATAAAAATATTAAACACCCAGACAGACGACTCTCTCTCTCTCTCTCTCTCTCTCTCTCTCTCTCTCTCTCTCTCTCTCTCTCTCTCTCTCTCTCTCTCTCTCTCTCTCTCTCTCTCTCTCTCTCTCTCTCTCTCTCATCTCTCTCTCTCTCTCTCTCTCTCTCTCTCTCTCTCTCCCCCCCCCCCATCCCCCCATGACAACATTGCCTGTCGTAAATTCAGGCTCACACACGCACATTTTTTACTTACAAACTCAAGCTAAATTGTTCTGTCTCTCTCTCTCTCTCCCCCCCCCAACAAGATGTTGTTTCTCGTGCAGTGCTGTCCTTTTTTTTCCTTTTCAAGCAGAACTAAACAGTGTGTACCCACAGGCCCCGGGGTGTGGGGGGGGGGGGGGATAATGGCTGTATGGCGGTTGAAGGCCCCCAGACCTGTTGGGATTCCGTCTATTTAGTCGTTTTCTGAATGACCTATTCAACCCCCTCAGTCCCCCCGCGGCTACAGACAGGAGAGTTCTGTTTTCTAATTCTTGGTCTCTCTCTCTCTCTCTCTCTCTCTCATTCTCTCTCTCTCTCTCTCTCTCTCTCTCTCTCTCTCTCTCTCTGTGTGTAAAGTAGCTAGCTCCCCCCCCCCCTATTGTAGTAGGGCCTGTTTACAGTGAGCGAGAGTCGACTTAGTGAGTGAATGAATAAATAGGTGAACATGGGTGAGTGAGTGAATGAAAAAGGTGAGGGTATTAGTGACCTGAATGAACAAGCTATGTCTGTGAGATAAAGAAGAGGTATAAAGAAGAGGCTTGGTGAGCGAAATACAGGGTTCCTGTGGATCATTAAAATGTGCTTAAAAGGCATTGAATTGCTTGAGCTAAAAAAAAGAAAATAAGACCATGATTTAGTATTTTAAATGGCTTAAATCAAGCCTTCAAAAAATGTCTTAAAATGCCAAAATATTGGCACAGGAAGTAGGATTTATTATGAATGTTGTGTTTTTCGGACGTTGCAATTTTAAATCTCTGAATAATTGGTAACATGTTTATTATTTTAATTTGAATGATTCATCACGCAGACCAGGACAGTGGAGCCTAAAACCTACCCACTGGACCAAAAAGAAAGTCATGTTTTATGTAGTACAATACAATAAACATTTTGGTAAAAGTGTAGTAATTTATGTAATTGTGTTGTTCTGTTCTATCATGGTCATTGTAAAGTTGGTCTTTAAAAAATGTAGATCCCAGTGACATTAAAAAAAAAAAGTCTAAAATCCCACTGGCCTGATGGTGTAGAAACCCTCTAATATATATCAGGTGAATTAAAACAAACTGCCCAATTAGCTGCTTGGCTAACGAGGCGAGGCACCGACCCCAGAAGTGATCACCTAGCCTAGCTCTCCCTCTTATCTTAGCTTCCAGCGTCTCTGGGTGTGCTGCGGCCCAGCCCAGACTGACTGCACTGTGTTTCATGCGCTCTGAGGCTGGTACGCTGGTACATTGTGAAGTCATGTGTGTGAAGCCTCCTTCACATCAGCACAGGACACACTCAATGGGATCAATACCCCACCCACCCACCCACTCTGTTATTGACCGCAGGGTTCTCTCTCTCTCTCTCTCTCTCTCTCTCTCTCTCTCTCTCTCTCTCTCTCTCTCTCTCTCTCTCTCTCTCTCTCTCTCTCTCTCTCTCTCTCTCTCTCTCTCTCTCTCTCTCTCTCTCTCTCTCTCTCGTCCATTTATCAGGAGTGCTCTCTGGGTCTGTTGGCCCTCCATCATCTCTCTCCCTGTCTCTTTCCCCTCTCAGACTAGCTGTCCTTTCACTCCGTCTCTTTCCCCATCTTTTCCTCTATTCTGTTATATTTTGCTCTCTGACAACAACAACAACCCAACCTTTTTACGATGTTTTTCCCCAGCTTAGCTTCTCCCCGTTTCTCTTGTCTTGTTTTTATGGGATGGTTTTTCCATCCCTCCAGAGGGAGGGAGGGAAAGCTGGGGGTGGTGATGGTGACAGTGGTGTTTCAGAGGAAGGATCAGGGCTGCCTCTGGTCTACTGCCAGAGACTCCCTCTGTGTGTGTGTGTGTGAGAAGTGGGTCAGTGTGCTGGTATGCAGCTGCAGTAGACTAGCGACATTGCGCTAGTGAGAGTATGCTAGCGACAGTTCACTAGCTGCAGTGCACTAGTGAGCGGACCCTTGCAGCAGTACACTAGCTGCAGTGATCTAGTGAGAGTACCCTAGTGGCAGTACACTAGCGGCAGTGCACAAGTGGCAGTTCACTAGTGGCAGTGCACAAGTGATAGTACCTTAGCGGCAGTACACTAGCGGCAGTTGACTAGTGAGAGGACGCTAGCGGCAGTGCACTAGCGAGAGTACGCTAGTGAGAGGACGCTAGCGGCAGTACACTAGTGAGAGTACTCTTGCGGCAGTGCACGAGCGGCAGTGCACAAGTGAGAGTATGCTAGCGGCAGTACACTAGCTACAGTGAGCTAGTGAGAGTACACTCGTGGCAGTGTGCTTGTGTTTTGAATTTGTGCGTCCGCTTGCTTCCCAGGATGCATTGGGGCCATGACCCCCCCCCCCCCCCCCATCCTCTCACTAAACACCCATTCCGATCATGTCATGTGAGACGTTACCTCCCAATGCCCCCCCCCCCCCGCCATGTTACGTTAATCAACCAACAGGGGTGTGGTTGGCTGATGGGCATCACATGACGTTGCGTGTGTGTCATGTGACTCCTATTGTTGCCGTTTGTTAACACTTAACGCTGGAGGGACCCTCTGGCTAAACGCCTGGCGTCTGTGTGCATCTTTAGGGGGTCAACATGAGAATTGGCTCGGAAGCAGTTGCAGGAAAAAATAAAGACATTTGCACGCCGTGTCCTAAAGTGGCCGTACAGTAAGTGCACGGTTGGACGGGTAGGATCTTGTGCTATCGGGAATATCTGGCTTTTAAGCTCCAACCCTTATGCTCGGGGAAAGAGCATTGCGGTGGAACGGGAGACCAAACCACATCCAACCCCAAACACAAATAACAGACATCTCCGCAGCTCGGGATCAGCTTCCACTTGGCAGTCGAGAGAGGAGCTAGATTCGGATGATCTTTTTTTCGGATGCTATATTTATTTAAGCGGATCTCTCTCTATTTGTCGTGGGCCTCGGCAAGCCTCAGACGATCGGTAATGACCGGTAGACACTCGGAATCGGTAATGACCCGCGCTTCACGTTGTACAAGACAACAGATCCGAGGGAAGTCTGGTATAGACGTAATGATTCAAATCGAGGACTACGTCTTGGCTTCCGTTTGTGTAATCGACCCCAGGCTAGAAGGCACACTACGTTGCACGTTATCGCGCTAGCTAGTTCTTGGCGGAGACGCGCGACCCCCGCCTGAGTTACACGGCCGTCTGTTAAATGAGTTTACCGTTTCACAGCGGAATATTCCGGTAAGATTTATGAACGTAGCGGCCCCGCGCCCGACTCTCGCGTCCCCACGTTTCCGGGTGTTGATAGATGTACGTCCATGACGTTTTCCCCGCCGTCCTAGTCTTTGCTTATTCAGCAACATTTTAAGAACACGCGACTACAGAACATTTGCTTTTTGGATTTTGGGGATTTCTTTTCCTTTTTTTCTCCTTTCGCCTCTCGCCCGGTCCGAGAGGCGGTAAGCCAGCCGGTGATTTAACTCCTCCGCTGGAGGGGAGCCAGCGAGACATCTGGCTGCGGTTAAGACAAACCGCCGTGGAGTGAGAAGGAGTGAGAGAGGAGGAGGAAGAGGAGGAGGAGGAGGAGGCCAGTGGAGGTCTCTCCCGCGGAGGATCAGGGCCCCAGATAAACCTTGTCGGTTCCCACACAGCTCCTTCTCCCCCCCTAGCCCTGGGTGAGGTCACCGTGGGTGGGAGGGCTCTGGTATGGATGTAGGGTGTAGTTCTCCACACAAACACACACACACACACACAGTAGTTCCAACTGGTAAAGGGGAGGAGGTTTTGGGGGGGGGGGGTGGGGGGGAGTTGAAGTGAACTCTGGAATGACGCTAATGAGAGCAACAACGTCGGCCATCTTTAAGTGGATCCAGGACCCAACGGCTAAACAACAACAATATAAACAATATAAAGTGGGGAGAACGGAACGAATGGCCGACGGGTGTCTCGTTTCAAACGAACCAAAACGCTACAACAGTCGGACTTCAAAAAGCCACCAGGTTCAGCGTCGTCCTCGTAGCTGTGCTTGTGCTACGCGAATGGTACTGTTTTTTTTTTTTTTTCTGGGGTTCAGGGTTTTTTTTTTTTGGCTTAAAAACTGAAAACAACCTCCACTTGTAGCGGAAGGTGGGGATGTTTTCGGACGACTCGTCTTGGAATAACCTGGGTTTATTTATTTTTCCTTTTTGTCATTGAGGTGAATCATTTTGTACGGGTTTTTTCCGATTCTTCAATGAGCATTGTCTTTTTGCTCAAGGACACCGACAGGGGTTTTCGAACCCGGTGAGTCGGGTAAAAAAACAACAACTAAATAACGCCCGTCATCGCCGGGCAGATGGTAAATCTCAGACTGCGTGACTCGTCTGATTACGCGCTACGGCTCTAAATACCGACATGTTAACACGGTGTTTTAATCTAGTTGTTTTTATTGGCGAGGGCAGCCGATGACTCAGGTAGAGCGCGGGGGGGGGGGGGGGGGGGTGAGGGAGGGGAGGGCTTGGTTAGCCGCTGGGGGCCGCGTGCACACCGAACGCCTGCAGATATACGTATGCGCTGCAGCCGGAGGCGGGTCTTTTTTTAATCACCACAAACAGGAAGTGACCCCCGCTCCCTCTTCTTCCCTCCCACTCCCCCCGTATCGAAGAGTGTGACGATCCGTCCGGTGGGGCTGTCTCGGTGGTTCTGGTTTTGGGATTATTATTGTGTTATTATTATGTTTTGTTTGTTCTTCACACATTTCTGAAAAAGGTGTCTCCTTGACAATGGGCCATTAAAAAATGATTGAATAATAATAAACTGTAGAAGGCTGCCTGCCCAAGAGATGAACCTCCAGATTCAGATTTTTAATAAGGTCTTGTTTTATGTTCGCTGTGGGTTTGTTTTTGATTTTCAAGCTAGGTATTTATAAAAAAAAAACCCATTTAAAAACACAACTTATCAAGTTGACATTTTTTACTTAAAAGCTTTTACACGAGTACTTGATGAAAGAACCCGAATCCTCTCTCTCTCTCTCTCTCTCTCTCTCTCTCTCTCTCTCTCTCTCTCTCTCTCTCTCTCTCTCTCTCTCTCTCTCTCTCTCTCTCTCTCTCTCTCTCTCTCTCTCTCTCTCTCTCTCGGGGACGCCAGGTTGTTCAAGACACAGCGGCGCTCTTGTTACACACACACACACACACACACACCACACACACACACACCACCTGCACTCTGCCTGGGTGCGCTGGATGTGAGTGGCAGGGCCGCCAAGAGGGGCGGAGCAGCCGGGGGGAAAAGAAAGCCTCCGTGTTTTTACAACGGCGACCCAATCGGATCAAAGTGCAGAGGGGGTAGGGAAGGGAGGGAGGGAGGGAGGGGGGGGGATTAAACAGCATTGTCAAGTGCCCCGCCTCCCCTGCCCCGCTCTCGGCTGAAGAATAGCTCTAAGCCCGCATAGTGCTTATTGTCATAATCCATACACTTTCAACTGACTGTGGAATGCTCTCTCGCTTGTGTGTGTGTGTGTGTGTGTGTGTGTGTGTGTGTGTGTGTGTGTGTGTGTGTGTGTGTGTGTGTGTGTGTGTGTGTGTGTGTGTGTGTGTGTGTGTGTGTGTGTGTGTGTGTGTGTGTGTGTGTGTGTGTGTGTGTGTGTGTGTGTGTGTGTGTGTGTGTGTGTGCGTGTGTGTGTTCGTTCACTTTCTCTATTCCTTTCCCGGTAGAGGGTGTGTGTTTGTGTGTCTGCAAAGGGAGTGTATGAGACAGTGTGTGTGTGTGTGTGTGTGTTTTACACATCAGTGCACATGCGTCAGACCAACTTGTGTGTGTGTTGGTCTGTGACGGTCCTCAGCTGTTCCGGTTATCACCAGCAGCACCAGGTCGGGCATGTTGCCATAACCCCTGTGTACCCCCCCCGGTTGCCGTGGTAACGGTACAGGAAGGGGTGGTGGAGGGGGGCTGGGTCCCCACAAATGGCAGCACTCCTCCCCCTGTGTGTGTATGTGTGTGTGTTTGTGAGAGAGAAACGGAAGGGTTGTATGGAGCCAGCAGAATGGCAGACACACACACCAGGTGGTGTGCGTTAGCATGCTTAGGCGTCATGCTAAACTCTATGTATGTGTGTGTGTGTCACTGTACATCTGGTCTGGCTGATGCTAATGATAGCTGTGCAGTGGCAGTGAATGGGACAGGAACACGCGTGTGTGTGTGTGTGTGTGTGTGTGTGTGTGTGTGTGTGTGTGTGTGTGTGTGTGTGTGTGTGTGTGTGTGTGTGTGTGTGTGTGTGTGTGTGTGTGTGTGTGTGTGTGTGTGTGTGTGTGTGTGTGTGTGTGTGTGTGAGTGATAGTTTACAAACTAAGCTTGACCTCAGCCATGGACAAAGAACACTGACATTTTATCTCCCATCTAATTTTCCGATTAAATTGTGTCTTTTTGTTTTCTCTTTGACTGGATGCCATCACCCTACCTTCTAAATGTGATTTCTAAATGCAACCCTGTGTGTGTGTGTGTGTGTGCTGTTCCTCTCAGTGCTATTGATAAAGCTGTCAAGGCTGCCTGCCGAGAGCTGCCGATATGGCGGCTTGATAAGATGGAGGTGACGTCACCTTACTCATCCCTCTCTATCTCTCTCTGTTCTTCTCCTCCCACAGGGACGACACGTCAAAACGGGACAGCTGGCCGCCATCAAGGTCATGGATGTCACGGAGGTAAGGAAGATAGAGATACTAACCGGTTTCTTGGTGTCTTTTTGTCAAGCCATTTGATTTTGATTCCAAATTGGTTCTGGATCCACTCCAAGACCGCAAATGATGGCCTTAGAGCAGTGTGTGTGTATATAAGATTGTGTTGTTTGTATATTTTAAAAGTTAACTATCAACTGGGCAATAATGCAAATGCACAAAGGCAAGCCTACGACAAAAGGAAAACATTTATTGGATTTTATTATTTCTAAAAGAATATTAAAAAAAAATGT
This sequence comes from Muraenolepis orangiensis, assembly GCA_027704905.1. NCBI lineage: Eukaryota > Metazoa > Chordata > Actinopteri > Gadiformes > Muraenolepididae > Muraenolepis > Muraenolepis orangiensis. Next base: position 11,999,708 of record CM051009.1, read on the forward strand.
AATATTTCGATGATGAATTTTCTGAATCGATTCAGATAAGAATCTATTTATTTTTCTCTATGCACCCTTCAAGATTCAAGATTTTTATATGCCATTTGCAACAAGTATGGAATGCTTCCTCCCAGTCCTCGTCCTAATTACCACACACACACACACACACGCACACGCGCACGCGCTAACTCGTGAAGGCGTAGCGCTAGGTAGCTTGCAAAGAGCCGTTAATGAAGGATTCTTGAAGGATTTTTGTGGTTGTGATTTAAATTTCTCTAAATATTTCAGTCTCTGGTTAGACTAAAATCGACCACCGCCGTCGGGATTCAAAATTCTCGTGGCTCCACCAAACACGGATCCACGCGGGGAATTTAAGCGATTTTAAGATGACGACACCCAAGGAACGAGTCTAAAACGTAATGAAAGGACGGACAAGCGGTCCCGACGTCCGTCCGCTTTCTCTTAACAAAACGCCAAAACAAAGGAAGCGTTTCTGCTGTCGTCACACGCCCCACTCGTCCTCTGGCTGACTGGCTGTCATTGTCTGAACCCCATGTCTGAATACAGAACCACAGACGGCTACTGTGATATGCGAGAGAGAAAGAGAGAGCAAGAGGGGGGGGCTGGAGCGGCAGGGAGGGAGGGAGGGAGGGTGGGGAAAGAGCGAGGGGGGAGAGAGGGAGAGAGAGCAAGAGGGGAGAGAGAGCAAGGGGGAGGGATGGAGGGGGGAGAGAGAGCAAGGGAGAGAGAGAGAGAGCGAGGGGGGGGCAGAGCGAGGGGGGTGGGGATGGAGAGAGCGAGGGGGAGAGAGGGAGAGAGAGCAAGAGGGGAGAGAGAGCAAGGGGGAGGGATGGAGGGGGGAGAGAGAGAGAGAGAGAGAGAGAGAGAGAGAGAGAGAGAGAGAGAGAGAGAGAGAGAGAGAGAGAGAGAGAGGAGAGAGAGAGAGAGAGAGAGAGAGAGAGAGAGAGAGAGAGAGAGAGAGAGAGAGAGAGAGAGAGAGAGAGAGAGAGAGAGAGAGAGAGAGAGATCTCTCATCTACTTTAAAATCACCAGAGCAACATTAGAGTCGCTCGCTCGTTCTCTTTCGTTCGTTCTTTCTTTGTATTCTCTCTGTTTTCTTTTTTTTTTTTTACTGAAGTGCGTCATTCAAAGGGCGCACACCACACACACACACACACACACACACACACCACACACACACACACCACACACACACACACACACACACACCACACACACACACACACACACACACACACACACACACACACAGTTTGTGTTTTGGCGCCTGGCTAGAGTGTCAACAGCCGTTTGTTTGCGGACTGAGTCGCCGCCTCTAGGCCACGCCTGCCTGTTGTCGTCTGTGGCGTGATTCACACACCTGACAACAGCACACACTTATGACACCTCTCTCTCTCTCTCTCTCTCTCTCTCCCTCTCTCCCTCCCTCTCTGGAACACACACACACACACACACACACACACACACACACACACACACACACACCACACACACACACACACACACACACACACACACACACACACACACACACACACACACACAGTGTCAACATGTCTAGACATGCCCCCTGCCACTCCTGTCTCTTATATTCTCTCATGTTCTCTCTCATATTATGTCTTTAGCTTTCTCTCTCATATTCTCTCTCTCTCATTCTCTCTCTCTCATATTCTCTCTCTCTCATTCTCTCTCTCTCTGTCTCTGTCTCTCTCTCTCTGTCTGTGTGTCATTCTTGTGCTCTCTCTTCTTCCGTCTATGTCAATATTTAAACGACATTATTGGCATGGGAAGTTTACAGCTACATTAACGTTGCCAAAGCACAAAAAAAACCAGATGTACAAAAATAGCATTTGGAAGCAATTGGAAAATACAATAATACAAATGAAACGGTCCAAAAGAATACACCAATACAAGTGTGGGTGTGTGTGTGTGTGTGTGTGTGTGTGTGTGTGTGTGTGTGTGTGTGTGTGTGTGTGTGTGTGGTGTGTGTGTGTGTGTGTGTGTGTGTGTGTGTGTGTGTGTGTGTGTGTGTGTGTGTGTGTGTGTGTGTGTGTGTGTGTGTGTGTGTGTGTGTGTGTGTTTCTCTCTCTATTTCTCTTGCTTGTGTCATGATGAGTAACATGGTTGGGTGTTTGTTCTCTCTTATCGTCACCACCTGATGTCCAGACTGTTTCTCAATGCAATGACGGTCTTCCTGTGTGTGTGTGTGTGTGTGTGTGTGTGTGTGTGTGCGCGCGTGCGCCTCCCCGCCATGAACCCATTGGGCAAAAAAGAACAAACACACATTTTGCCGGAAGAAACCGTTAAAATGCCCAGAACTAACTGGTTTAGCCCAAGCTAGAACCAATTTGGGTCTCTGTCTCTCTCTGTCTGTCTATCTCTCTGTCTCTGTCTGTCTATATCTGTCTCTCTCTCTGTCTGTCTGTCTCTCTGTCTCTGTCTCTGTCTCTGTCTCTCCCTGTCTCTGTCTCGTGCTCTCTTTCTCTCACATTCTCTGATCGTCTTTCTATAAGCTATCGTTTTAAAGGAGAATGAGGGAGAGGGAATAGGTGCGAGCACTTATTCTCCCTTCACCTCTCTCCCTCTATCTCTTGTTATCTGACTCTTTCATTTATCCCTCTTCCGCTCTCTATCCCCCTCTCTCTCTCTCCCTCCCTCCCTAGTACCACAGTGATCATGGACTACATGTGTAGTGGTTTTCGTACCAGGGGGTATCTTGTAGCTTGTGATTAGCTATCGTTGACTAATGCCAGGCTGGGTTCTAACGGAGGGGGGGGGGGGGGGGGGGTGTGTGTGTGTGTGTGTGTGTGTGTGTGTGTGTGTGTGTGTGTGATAGTCTCTTCCCCAAACGCTGGAGGACATTACAACACTCAAAGCCTCTTCTCCCACCCCCCTATTTTGTTTTAGTATATATAGGATCGTTGTATACGACAATGTACCTGTCGTATACAATATATATATATATATATATATATATACCTGTCGTATATATGGTGGTATATTGTTTTCCATCCATGGGCTCTTTCTCTCTCGTTCTCCCTTCCTGTCCCTTTCTCTCTCTCTCTCGCTCTCTTGTTATAACTGTCATTTTCTCTTTGTCTCGTTCCTTCTCTCTTTCTTTTGTCCCTGTCGCTGTCTGTCTGCCTTGTCGTTCTCGTTCTCTGTCTCTCTCTTTCTCTCTGTCCTGTCTCTCTTCTGTCTGCCTTGTTCTCTGCCTGGTTCTCTGTCTGGTTCTCTCTCTGTTCTCTCTCTCTCTCTCTCTCTCTCTCTCTCTCTCTCTCTCTCTCTCTCTCTCTCTCTCTCTCTCTCTCTCTCTCTCTCTCTCTCTCTCTCTCTCTTATATAGGGAAGGGATGTTGACCCACATTCTGTGTGTGTGGCTTGTTGTTTCACCTATCGGTCCCGCTGCGACGATTATGAAATCAAATATTCAATCCTTATTTCTCTGGTGCCGGTTGCGTTGCCATGGAGACGCCTCCATCGTGTGAAGCGGCACTCAAGGCGGTTGAAAGCGGTTCTCGTTGTCTTTAATAATAACAACCGCTGCGTCCATGTTTGTTTGCGGTCGGCCACCAAGGCGAGGACATTGCGCTAGCTGTGTGTGTGGGGGTGTCACTGTACACCTGGTCGGCTGATGCTCACGCTAGCTGTGCAGTAGCAGTGTGTGTGTTGTCATTTTGGTCCTCCTCTCCCCTTCTCCCCCTTGGCCCCGTCTCCCTGGATGAGACTCCCTTGTGGGCGAGTGACTGGTGGGGTACGAGCATGGTGGTGGAGGGAGGGGATCCAACCGCTGTCTGGCAGGGAGGGAGGGGAGGGAGGGAGGAACAGAGAGGAGGGGAGAGAGGAGGAGAGGGAGAAACAGAGGAGGTGAGGGAGAGAAGGGGAGGGAGGAGAGGAGACAGGAGGGTGATGGAGGTTTTTACGTCAGCCCCTTGGCAGCCTCAGCAATACGTCACCTTGTTCTCCGTTAATGTCAAATATAGAATGAGCTCATCAGGATGCTACATAATAATTATAATAATAATAATATATATTTTATCATTCATTCTTCCTCCCCCCCCCCCCCCTTCCCCCACCCTTGTGTCTACACGGGAAGGAGGGGGACATGTAAAGCCAACACCGCTAGCTGTCTGTGCTAGCCGCCGCGCACACGTGCTCAATTAGTGCTAGGATAGCGCTAGTCAGGCGCGTGAGTCATCGGCAGGCTAGCCGCCCGTTGACATTTGGCTAGGGACGCCACGCTTCGATTGGTTCCTTCCCTCATCTTCACCCCTGGATATGGCTTCATTTAATAAGCAGGCATTACCTCTTTGTTAACAATGAAGGGTGACGGCGATCTCAGTGGCCGTTGACTTAATGGCTAAACGGTTTTCTTTCTGTTCTTTCTATTAAGCTGTCGTCTGGCGCGTTTAGCCAAGTGACGGTCAACTCACTGGTCAATTACGTCACTATTTCACATCAGGGATGAATACAGTTATAGCGTCATACCGTTCTATTTAACTTCTGTTCTTTAACTTATTTCATGGTTGTGAATTCAAATGGAAATTAGTAAAAGATCGTCATGCATTTCATATCTAGATTCATAAAATAAACCATTTGGTGGGGGTGCAATCAATCAAGTTGGAATATATATTGTTGCATATTATTTAAAAAAATGCTAATTATATTATCATATTATCACACTTAAGGCGCCTTAATTAATCATACAAATGAACCATCTCGAGTGTGTAAAACGCCTTAATCATACTGACGTAAAGTCAGTAAAGTGTGTGTGTGTGTGTGTGTGTGTGTGTGTGTGTGTGTGTGGATCACACAGAGGCTGGCTGGCTGACGTTCCATTGATCCACCGACAAAGCTGTCATTAGTGTCTCCACTACAGTGCCAGTTCAGACCACACACACACACACACACACACACACACACACACACACACACACACACACACACACACACACACACACCACACACACACCACAGGCGCGTGCTGCCGTAAAAGATACCGATCTGCTTTGAAGGGGGGGGGGGGGGGGGGGAAATGTCTTCATAACATAATGTGTTCTTCATAATTTCTCTGTGACTCATGGCTAATTACATGCATGTGTCTCGTTCCCTTGTGTGTGTGTGTGTGCAGGATGAGGAGGAGGAGATCAAGCTGGAGATCAACATGCTGAAGAAGTACTCCCACCACCGGAACATCGCCACGTACTACGGGGCCTTCATCAAGAAGAGCCCCCCAGGGCACGATGACCAGCTCTGGGTAGGTCTCTGGACCCGCCACGCCTGGAGCAGGCCTGGGACCAGCCAAGCCTTTAGGCGGTAAGTGTTTGCTAATCGTGTGTGTGTGTGTGTCTGTGTGTGTGTGTGTGTGTGTGTGTGTGTGTGTGTGTCAGCTGGTGATGGAGTTTTGTGGGGCGGGCTCCATCACTGACCTGGTGAAGAACACCAAGGGGAACCAGCTGAAGGAGGACTGGATCGCCTACATCTCCCGGGAAATCCTCCGAGTGAGACACCACCCCTCTCTCTCTCTCTCGCTCTCGCTCTCGCTCTCTCAGAGCTCCTTGTCTTCTCTTTTTATAAATGTCTTTGTTCTTAGTTGGTATCCACTGGCTCATATCCTGCCAGTATCCGATTTTTTCTGAATGGGCTCGCTCTCTCTCTCTGTCTCTCTCTCTCGCCATTCTTTCCAATAGGGCCTCGCCCACTTGCACGCCCACCACGTCATCCACCGAGACATCAAGGGGCAGAACGTCCTCCTGACGGAGAACGCGGAGGTCAAGCTGGGTACGGCGCACATTTATCCGTTTAATTTCATCAGCGTTTCATCAGGATTTACCGCCGGGAACCACGGCTCGTAATGACATTAGCATTTTGTGTTAGCTTTGTCCCCTTTTTTTTTTTTAATGGTTTAATTTCGCAGAACGGGCCCATAATATAATCGTCTATTTTTCTACATACACGCATCTCGACGACGCTTTAACGTTTTCCGAAGTATAATCGGAAGTTTAAACTCCGCCCCCCCCCTTCTCAGTGGACTTCGGTGTGAGCGCCCAGCTGGACCGCACGGTGGGCCGCAGGAACACGTTCATCGGAACGCCGTACTGGATGGCGCCCGAGGTCATCGCCTGCGACGAGAACCCCGACGCCACCTACGACTACAGGGTGAGTGGTTAGGAAAAAACTAACCAAAAAACGAAACACGGCGGTTTGACTGTTTTTGACAGAGAGAGAGGAGGAGAGGAGGTAGAGAGAGAGAGGAGAGAGGAGGGAGAGAGAGGAGGAGAGAGAATGGAGGAGAGAGAGAGAGGGAGAGAGAGGAGAGAGAGAGAATTCAATGACTTTTATCGGAACAGAGGATTTTGGCCGCGTGGCCTTCCCAGTGCACGTGTTCTCATTTCTGTGCACGGGAGTGTATCTGTACATTTATTGGTTGCTTTTGTGTTTACACGTGAGTGTGTGTGTATTTTACTTGTTGGGCATGGCTTTTGGCGTTTTGTGTGGGTTTGTTTGTGTACACAGTGTGTGTGTGTGTGTGTGTGTGTGTGTGTTTGTGTATGTGTGTGACCTCTAACCACCGTACTCTTTGCGTTGCAGAGCGACCTCTGGTCCTGTGGCATCACAGCCATAGAGATGGCCGAAGGAGCGCCACGTGAGTCCCACTCTTGCGCCTCTCTGATTGGTTATAGGACCCCAGGAACCGTCACTGATGTGTGTGTGTGTGTGTGTGTGTGTGTGTGTGTGTGTGTGTGTGTGTGTGTGTGTGTGTCCGTCCACAGCGCTCTGCGACATGCATCCGATGCGGGCGCTTTTCCTCATTCCGAGGAACCCTCCCCCGCGGCTCAAATCCAAAAAATGGTGAGTGACACCCCCCCCCCCCCCCCCCCCCCCTGTTGATGTCGGAGATGTCACACGTATGACATCACATTTCCCCGGGGGGGGGGGGGGGCAAACTGCCGGAAAAAAAATCCGCCTTTGGTTTGGCGGTAACATCTGCCGTTTTGAGCGAGAGAGCTGCGACATTTAGCTTTTAGCGTCGACCCCGAGGTTTTAGTAAGTTTGCGCATATTTTCCCCGCTGTTTGCTCCCATGTCTGGGAAACCGGTTATATTTCCATGTTTGCAGAGTCTACCTCCAGAAAGAAACCGTTTGCGGGGACGGAGTGTTGACTCAATCCAAATACTAAGGGAGAAGTGGAGTACAAACACACAAAGGGATTGGACAGAAGTCGTTAAGTTGTGGCAGTTCGTTAAAGAGTAGTTGAAAAGCGTTTGGATGCCGGGGGGGGGGGGGGGGGGGGGGCGCTGCGTTTGCCCTCAACCCTCACTTCCGTTCTGGTGGTGGGTCGTTGCACTGTTCCCATGCCTATTAAGAAGTTCTCCTGAGCTGTCGAGTGCTTTTCGCTGCAAAGGCTCATCGAGTCTAAAGGTTGCGACGATTGGCCCGAGAGAAGGATTTATCGACACAGCTCGGCTCAATTTCATACCGCTCCTTTCATACCGCTCGTCCCCCTCGAAGCACATAAGGTGGGGGGGGTGGTGGTGGGGGGGGGGGGGGTGGGGGGTTGGAATGCACCCAAGGCCTCGAATTCTCCCCTCTCCAGAGTTGTTGCCGTCTTTTCCCTTCCGTTGTCGGGTCTCGTATCATCTGTCTCACACCTGCTCCTACCCCATCTCCCCCCCACACACACACACACACACACACACACACACACACACACACACACACACACACACACACACACACACACACACACACACACACACACACACACACACACACACACACACACACACACACACCACACACACACACACCACACTCTCTCTCTCTGACACTGGCTTTGTCCACGGCTGCAAAGGCCGGACGTTCCTTCTGTGCCTCTAGCGTTGATGGGGGGCAGTCATGTCTTACTACGATACCGTGTGGCCATTGTTGGTATGCGTTGACGTTGAAGTCGGGGACCTCGAACCTCTGACCGCTTCTTGCGTTCTTCCAAACTCAACCAGTTTACCAAGCACCGGGCCTGCTCTCCCCTTCTCTCTCCGTCTCTGGCTCTCCGTGTCTCTCATTCTCCCCCCCCACATTTTACGAGTTTGAGTTCAAAGCCCATTGTTGGCCGTATAGTCACCATACGTTTTGCTCTTGGTCATTGCTTTAGGCTTTGGAGGCTCTGCATTAAAAAAAATATATATATATACTTTCTATAAATATACTTATATATAATATAACTGTTGTACACAGTCGATATCTGATGGTTTTCTTTTCTGGAGGGTTGTTTTGAGTGGTGGAAGAGGAAAACGTTTAGATCTGTACATCTGTGAAGTTGGTGGGGGATATCTGTCCAAAACACTGCGCTATTACTTAACCAAAAATAATCCTCTCTGGGTATCTCTCAGGGTGGGGGGGGAGAGGGAGAGGCTGATTGAGGAGAGGACGCCTGAGCTAAATAGACATTTTGGAAGTAGTATTCATGGGTTCCATTGTTCCACGTTCTCTTCCGCTTTAATGAACCTTTTGTTCTTGTGTTGTTGTGTCGGGTTCACGTCACTTGTCCTCACTTCCTTTAATTTAGTCCAATATGGAGGATTGATAAACGGTGTGGAATGCATCCATTTCACAACAACGGTGACTGAAGCAAACCCCTCTTCCTCCCTCCACCTCCTCTCTCACCTCCTCTACCACCACTCCCTCCACCTCCTCTCTCCTCTACCACCACTCCCTCCACCTCCTCTACCACCACTCCCTCCACCTCCTCTCTCCTCTACCACCACTCCCTCCACCTCCTCTCTCACCTCCTCTACCACCACTCCCTCCACCTCCTCTCTCCTCTACCACCACTCCCTCCACCTCCTCCAACCTCTTCTACTACCCTCCTCCATCTCCTCCTCCTCCCTCTGCCAACCTCCAACACATCTACTACCCTGCTCCATCTCATCCTTTACTCCTCCCTCCCCCTCCTCTAACCTCCACCACCTCTACTACCCTGCTTCATCTTCTCCTCCTCCCTCCTCCTTTTACTCCTCCAACCTTTACCACCCCTTTTTACCTGCTCCATCTCCTCCCCCTTCACTCATCCCTCCTCCTCCTCCTCCTCCTCCTCCTCCTCCTCCTCCTCCTCTATCTACCTCCTCCAACCTTCACCACCTTTACTTCCCTCCTCCATCTCCTCCTCCCTCACCACCTCCTCCTCATCCTCCTCCTCCCGGCGCCACAGGTCCAAGAAGTTCTTCAGCTTCATCGAGGCGTGCCTGGTGAAGAACTACACCCAGAGGCCCCCCACGGAGCAGCTGCTGAAGCACCCGTTCATCCGGGACCAGCCCAACGAGCGGCAGGTCCGCATCCAGCTGAAGGACCACATCGACAGGACCAAGAAGAAGAGGGGCGAGAGGGGTGGGTGGGGGCCTGCCGTCGCCCTATCGCTATTCACCTCCCTCCCTCCCTTTTGGGTTTTGTTTTTTTCGGTCCTATTTCTGTTTTTCGTTCTTTCGTCAGTTCTTTTGCCCGTTCATTTGTCCGCTCGTTTTTTTAAATTTTGTTCTTTTTTTCTTTATTTAGTTCTCGCGTCCGTTCTTTTGTCCGTTCTTTCTTTTTTTTTTTTTGTTCTTTTTCGTCCGTTCTTTTGTCTTTTCTTTCTTTGTTTTGTTCTTTCGCCCGTTCTTTTCTCCATGTGTTCTTTGTTTTATTCTTTTGCCGGTTATTTTGTCCGTTCTTTTGTTCTTTCTTACCAGCCCTCTGTTTTTGTTTCTCCCCCTCCTTTTTTGCTGTTGTTGCAAATCTTCTCTTTTTGATTCAGTCTTCCTATCCATTTCTCCTGTTCTATCTCCCTTTACTCCTTCATCCGTTTATGGTTATGTGAGATGTCTTTTCTTTTATTCCGTCTTCCTCTTTTGATTCCTTCTCTTTCGTGTGCATCTCGTTCGGTCTCTTCTCTTACGTCTTCCCCTTCCATCGCCGCCTCTGGTCGCCCCCCCACCCCCCCTCCCCCCGCCGGTCACAGAACTCGGCTGGGTTCAACCGAGCGCTCAAACGCTCACGAGACTTGTTCTTTTGCTTTTGTTTTTTCCTCTGCGTTCCCCCAGACGAGACGGAGTACGAGTACAGCGGTAGCGAGGAGGAAGAGGAGGAGCCTCCTGAGCAGGAAGGAGAACCCAGGTATGACCTTTAACCTCTGGAAAGGTTTTCAGAGGAACAGGCTAAAGTGGGCGTCCGGATGGTGGACCGTCGTATCCTGGGTTCCCCGCGGATCCTTAAAATCTTACAAGGCATTGAATTCACGAGTCTAAAACGAAAGGCCTGAATTGGTATTAAAGTGTCTTGAATCAATCTTTCAAAAGTCTTGGAAGCCTCCTTTTGCGATTTTACAATCTCAGAAATAATTGTTTATTTTTTTATAATGCTGATTTACATCACGCAGATCAGGACAGCGGAACCAACCACTCAACAATGTTTTAACATTTAAAGTCAATCATCCATAACCTTTACACTGTCCCAAAAAATGTCCCGTTTGATGTTACTGTAAACATTTGGGTAAAATTGTCCCTCCACCCAAAGTAGTCGTTTCTCTCTCTCTCTATTTTGGTTATTGTAAGGTTGGTCTTAAACGTAATTCCGAGTGGCATCTAAAACATCTTGAGCCTTAAATCGAAACTTGTGCTAAGCTGTTTGAAACGTGTTCCAGGTGTTGAGGGTTTGTTGAGGCCTCACCAGATTTACATCAGGTTGGAAAATCTTATTTTAAGGCGTCAGACGGACGTCCTTGGGTTGGAATGGGTCGTGGGTTCGAATCCCAGCTGCGTTAAATCCTAGCCTCTTCGAATAGCCGCGTTGAATAAGCAGTAGACGTAGTAAGCATAAACAGTTCAGAGGCGCGTAACATTCCACTGATGCTAGTTCCACAGGAAGTGGGGCTGTATGCTAGCAGTGAGTAACGCATTGTGTTGGTTATACTGACACACCAGGCGTTTTGGGATCCCTACAAGGGGAACAAAGTTAAAAGCAACAGGAAGCCGCGCGCGCGCGTGTGTGTCACCCGATAAATCATCCAATGAATGAGTCTCGTTCAAGTCGACCTTGAATAAAAAGCGTCTGCTAAATGACTACATGGTACAATAGTAGGAATGTACCATGAACTATCTCAATTAATTCGAATTTAGTTTTCTGTGTGGTAAACTGCACTGTTGGGAACTGTGCTAAAACGATTAGCTCAGTGGTTCCCAGCGGTTTTCAGTTTTGGCCAGGGGCCCCATTTCTTTTAAAGTCAAAAAATGCTCAAGACCCCGGGTTTCTTACTTCTTGGACGTCTTCCTGCGATGTCCAACCCGGTCCCCGGAGAACGTAGACACACAACCCACCACGCAACGCGATGAGTGATTAATTACCTCCTTCATCGAAGATGGACCAGAGTTTGTTTTCGCCCCTGTTTGTTTGTCCATTAGCAAGATAATTCCAAAAATAAAAAATTATATATGGAAAAACTTGGTGGTTAGATTTTTTTTTTTTATGGGCCAAGGAACAGTTGATTACATTTTGGCACGGATATAGGAACCGGGGACTTTCTGTTGTTGTGGTGGGGGGTATGGGGCTCCACTGACGGCCCTCTAGTTTCTATAAGGTCATAAGTTGGCGATCCCACGCGATCCCAATTGCATATATCCCCCCCCGACCCCTGAGGTTGTGAAACGCTAAATGACATTCTCCTCCCTTCTCCCCCTCCCCCCCCCCCTTTCCCCCCCAGCTCCATCGTGAACCAGCCTGGCGAGTCTACGCTGCGCCGCGACTTCATCCGCCTGCAGCAGGAGAACAAGGAGCGCTCTGAGGCGCTGCGGCGTCAGCAGCTCCTGCAGGAGCAGCAGATGCGGGAGCAGGAGGAGTACAAGCGGCAGCTGCTCGCCGAGCGGCAGAAGCGCATCGAGCAGCAGAAGGAGCAGCGGAGGCGGCTGGAGGAGGTGAGCCGGGTGTTTGTCACTGTGTCACAAGTGTGTTCCGAATGTTTTTTTTCCACGTTGGTTGCTGTGATGGATGTGTTTCCACGGCGATATCACTGCTGGGAAGTGTTTCCGCGGCGATATTGCTGATGGATGTGTTTCCATGGCGATATCCCTGTTGGGAAGTCTTTCCGCGGCGATATTGCTGATGGATGTGTTTTCATGGCGATATCCCTGTTGGGAAGTGTTTCCACGGCGATATCACCGTTGGAAGTGTTTCCACGGCGATATTACTGATGGAAAGTGTTCCCACGACTATATCACTGTTGGAAGTGTTTCCATGGTCATATTACTGACAGGAGTGTTTCTACGATAATATCATTGTTGGAAGTGTTGTCATGGCGATATCACTCTTGGAATGGTTTTCACGACGATATCACCGTTGGAAGTGTTTCCATGGCGATATTACTGATGAGAAGTGTTTCCACGGCGATATCACCGTTGGAAGTGTTTCCGCGGCGATATTACTGATGGGAAGTGTTCCCACGACGATATCGCTGTTGGAAGTGTTTCCACGGCGATATCACTGTGTGAAGTGTTTCCATGGTGATGGATTTCTGACGGGGGAAGTGTTTCCACGGCGTAAGTGTGAAGTGCAAGTACATGCACGCGCATCAACAAGGCGTTCATTCTACTGACTCTCTCACAAGTCGGCCTCTGTCTCTCGTTCTTTTCTCCCTTCTGTCTTGCCCTTTTCTCTCTTCCCCCTCTTCTCTCTCTCTCTCCCACTCCACTCCCTCTTGCCTTTTATATCATTTTCTTTTTTGGAATATGTATATATATATATATATTTTTCACTTTTATATTTTCTCTCTCTCCTCCATGTTCTTCTTCTCTCTCCCTTTTTGTATCGTAAACTTTTATATAAAAATTAAATCCTCATTTTGAACCTAATCTTTTTTTAACACTTTTGATCTCCCTCTCGCCCCCTCCCCCCCTCCCTCCCTCCCTCCCTCCCTCCCCCGGGAGCAGCAACAGCGGCGTGAGCGGGAGATGCGGCGGCAGCAGGAGCGCGAGCAGCGCCGGCGGGAGCAGGAGGAGAAGCGCCGCGTGGAGGAGATGGACCGCCGGCGCAAGGAGGAGGAGGAGCGCCGGAGGGCCGACGACGAGAAGAGGAGGAACGACCGAGAGCAGGTCGGCCTCCCCCCCCCGTCCTCACCCCTCCCCTCCCCTCCCCCACCTTGTCCTCACCCCACCACTTTTAGATTTTAGGGAGGGTTCTCTAGTGTAAAGCAAGGCATTCTGGGGTAAGGGGTTGGATTTCCCGCCGCCGCCCCTATGCTAGCACGCTCGTGGTTGTTGTAATGTGGTTGAGTGTGTGTGTGTGAGTTTTTAAGGCTTCACATGAAAGCGTCCACCAAATGCCACTTGGGTATATTCCCTATATATTTATGTATTTTCTATTTATGTACTTTACTTTTAACAGGGTCGGTTTGATCAAATGTTGGAAACTATTTGATAAGCGGTCTTGTTATCGAATTTTGATATTGCAATGATTCTCGGATACAACACGCAATTTAACTCAATTCAATTGAACTTGAACAAAAATTCTAATAATAATATAAACCTAATCATAAACAATAACATAAACGTACCAAATCTCCCCCCCACCGCAAAAAAAACATCTCTGAGATCAAAAATAACCAAAGAAATAAATAATAATTTAAAGAATCCGAATCACGGAACTCTCCCGCCTTTTTTTTTTTTTTATGACCAATCGTGCGGCTGCATTGTGCTTTTGTGTTGATTGACAGGAGTACATCCGCCGGCAGCTGGAGGAGGAGCAGAGGCACCTGGAGATGCTGCAGCAGCAGCTCCTGCACGAGCAGGCCATGTTACTGGTGAGAGACACACACACACACACCCACACACCACACACACCACACACACACACACACACCACACACACACACACACACTATTCGATATTCATCTTCCTCATTTTTTTCAAATGAATCATGTATTTCCCGTCCAAAAGGAGCGCTTCCTGTGACCTTGTGGTCATTGTATTTGTACAAGTTATGAAATATTCAGATTTTACCAACAGTTATGTGTCATATTTTGTGAATAATTGTCATGGGGGGGGGGGGGGGGTATAGTGTAGTCTTGAGTCTTTTACGTAAAATATGTGAGTCCAGATTTTTTTATTTAAGCAAACTTTCAATTCAAAGCATTTCGATAATAGGTTGTTGTTTAATTCGATTTATGTTAAATTCCATTAATTCTCTAATCTTATTCGGGGGGAGGGGGGGGGGGAGGGGGGGGTTCATGGTCCAAGCAAGAAAAGGAAAAAAATAAAATAAAATATGAGAAATAAATTCACACCACGACACACAAAATATTCGGCTCCGAGAGCCGTGATCGAAACTGGAAAAAAAAAGCGTTGTGCATTTTTTGCGGTTTCGTTGCATTTAAGAAACAGGCCCCCGATGCTTCTTTCAGCTAAGGGGGGGAAAAGAGGCTTAACTGTCCTCTGACAGGTAGTGCTTTCCATCCCTACCGTTACACACACACACACACACACACACACACACACACACACACACACACACACACACACACACACCAGGAGTTCAAGTGGCGTGAGCTGGAGGAGCAGCGCAAGGCGGAGCGGCTCCACAAGAGGCTACAGCAGGAGCAGGCCTTCCTGCTCTCACTCAAACACGACCGCAAACAGCCGCCGCCGCAGGAAATCGGCGACGCGGGCTCCGCCCCCCCCGACTCAGGCCCCGGCGACGCAGGCTCCGCCCCCTGCGGTGCGGCGGACGGACCCTCCGCGGCCCTGAGCCCCACCCCCCAGGCGCAAGTCCTTGACGGCCCCGTCGCTTTAGCCAGACCCTCCCCGGAAGCCCCCACAGCCACCGTGAAAGCGGAAACCGCCCCGCCCCCAACCCCCAGCCCCGAGGCGGTAGACCCCGAACCCGCACACCCCCAGACCCAACCCCCCCCCGACGGCGGCGACGACCCTCCCCCGACCGGCGGCCCGGAGCCCGATAGGCCGGCCGAGCCAGTCGCTTATCCTCCTCGGCCTATCAGAGAGGTGAACCTCGTCTTTGGGGGGGGGGGGGGGGGGCTCCGCCCCTTTGACTTTATCTCCACTACTGTCTTGCTTTCTCTCTGGCTCCTTTCCACTCGTCTTCTCAGAGTCTGTGACAGGTGGCATGAGCGCCAAATACTGATTATTATTTTTTTCCTTTTTTTTTGGAGAAAAATACAATGCGTACAAAATGGCAGTAACAAGTTGACGGTCGAAGACGACACAAATCACCAAAAAGATTATGAGGCCAATGCAGCGATGTGCATTTTCTGGCGGTTTCGAGACCAAACCTGACAAATGAATCGTGTTGTTTGTCTCCTTTGGGAGGGCTGTGTCCGGTTGTGTTTTATTTAAAAAAAAATGTAGAAGGCACAGCTGGGGCCCTGTTGTACGACCCCACGTGGCGGGGTACGACGACCCCCGAACGGGGGGGGGGAAAACCACGGAAGCTCAGAAAAGCCCCTCTGTGTTCCCCACACACACCGGGGGGGCTGTTCTCTCTCCGACTGTTGGCGCCCGCCTGCCGCTTTGCATAACTTTTGTCTCCTGACTACTAAAAACCTTCTCCGCTTGGCTGAAGTCCTTTTTTTTTTGTTTGCGGTTGTTTTTCTCAATTGTGACGAGACGAGAGCGACAAATCTAGCATGTCTAGAAACGTTGTAGTTTCTTGGTGGTGACTTAACAGCTGTTGACCCAGTTTGTTTTATGAATTATTATTATTATCATCATTATTTTAGTCCATGATTTTCGATTATGGCGCAGGCCGATCGTCCAAACTTTATTCTCGACATTTCGACTTTATTCTCGACATTTCGACTTTATTCTCGACATGCGAAATACAATAAAAATCGTCCTAATTTTTTTGAGGATCTCCGTAAATCTCCGTAAAGAAGCCTCAATTTCTCCATTGGTTTCTCCAAAACCAGTATTTATTCAAAGCAGCGTCACGTTCCCCCACAACACTTTAGTTTAGCTTGAAGCTTACAGTCCAGCAGCATAAGAGAGAATCTTTTTTTTTTTCAAAAATTTGGAAATTCAAATCGGAATACAATACGTCTTTCATGGCCTACTTCCTCCCCCCCCCCCCCCCCCCCCCCCCGCCCTCTCTTTCCCGAACGGCACTACGTGTTAACCTGAGCGCCGCGCCGCGGTCTTGCGTCTCGGCATGCCGGACAGTGTGCGGCGTTGTTGGGGGGGGGGGGCGATGCATGCGAGCGACTTGAGGGCCCGTACTACTAACAAACCCCCCCCCCCCCCCCCGGGACTCTTGAACGTCCCCGACCAAAAAACCCCTCGGGAGTCAGCCGCCGGAACGAACACTTTTTAACTGTTTTGATTCTTCCTTCAATAAATGGCTTCCAGGTGAAATGATGGATGTTGTCTGGCTGAATGTCCGGCTGCCCGCACCTCCCCTCCTCCCCCGACTTTGCTATGAGGGGGTTTTCGGACTTGGCGTTTGCGCTCGGAAGTTGGCCATTTTTTCAAATGAACCGTCGTCGAGCCCGATGATTTCTAATGATCCCTTGAAAGGCATTTCCAAAATTGGCAAACGACAAGAGAAATAAACAGAGGGGAATTTAAAGGAAAAAAATGATTGTTGGAGTTCAAAAATCATTAAAAAAATACATTCCATATTGTATTGTGTTTTACTGAATTTGTCAAGTTAAGAAGTGTCACCCACTTCCTATTCGTTCTCCCCTTTTTCAGTCATTTTAGTTTCGGACACCAGAAGAGAGAAGAGTTCCCCTCGGTTATTCATCTTAAGCCCTGACGAGTGCGACTGTGTTCCCTGCGGCCTCGCTTGCTCTAACTCCTCCCCTTCCTGTCCCAGGCGGACGAGCGCTACCGCAAGAACATCCAGGGCTCGCCGCAGACGGCCCCGCCGCCCAAGCAGCCCCCCCTGCCCCCCCGCTCCTCCGAACCCTTCTCCAACGGAGCCGCAGAGGCCTCCGCCATGCAGCGGCCCATGGAGCCACAGGTAACCCTCCGCTCCTTCCTCATCCTCCTTCCTCCTCTTTCCTCCTCTCCTGCATCCTTTCACTTTCACATTTCATCTCCTCACTTCCCTTTGTCCCTTTTTTCCCTCTCTCCTCCATGCTCTCATCTCATCCGTATCCCTTTCTCCTCTTTCCTCTCCTCCATGCGCTCATCTCATCTACTACCTTACTCCTTCCTCCCTGCCGTCCTTTCTCCTATTCTTGCGCTCCTTCGTTCCTCCTCTCACTTCCATTCAACCTTTCTTCTACCAGCTCCTTCCTTCACTGGGGGGTGGGGGAGGAGAGAGAGAGAGAGAGAGAGTCCAGTGGGAGTCCAGTGCTCCCATGTCTCGTCGGACACTTTAACCTAAACCTTAGTGGGCTTTTAAGATATCATCGTAGCTTTTGAATATATCCCCCACAAGCTGTGAGCCTGATGTTACAGTTTAAAGCTCCTAAATATGTTCATGGTCTTGCACGTGTGTGTGTGTGTGTGTGTGTGTGTACTGTTGACGTTCATATACCCTCATACCTCACTGTGTTGTCTTCTTGATCCCCCACCCCTCCTTCTCCTCTTGTCTCCTCCTCCACCCTCCTCCTCCACCTCCGCTCACCCAAAGGTCCAGTGGTCTCACCTGGCCGCTCTCAAGAGCAGCACCAGTGCCGCCGCCGCCGCCTCCGCCCCCTCTCCTCCTCCTCCTCCTCCTCCTCCTCCTCCTCCTACCGCCACGGCCCCCCCGCCCGCCGTCGCTCGCTCGCAGTCGTTTAGCGAGCCCAGCGGCGGCGGTGCCGGCGGCGTGGCGTCCGGCTTCGCGCAGCTGCACCTGCGCTCCTCCCAGGAGCCCTCCCAACAACAACCACCACACCAACACCACCACCACCATCATCCATCGCCCGCACGACCCGACCCCCAGCCCCAACCTCCCCACCACCACCACCACCATCCCCAGGCCCCCAGTGACGAAGTTCCTCCCAGGGTAAGGACAACGCCGCTCGGACCGCAAACCCCTCCCCTCCCCACCTGACCACCTGGAACTGGAACTGGGCAGTGTTGGAGGACTGTAATACTCACTTCTCCACCTTGCTAGCTTATATATATATATATATATATAATATTTTGCTGTGGACTCACGCCACAATGGAACGTTGGGTTCTACTTTTTTCATTTTTTTTTGCGCTGGTCTCCCACTCTAATTACAATGACGAGATCACATTAATAAAGGCGATAAGTGATCGCATTTCGATTATACTGCCCAGTTCTGAACCTCTGACCCCCCCCCTGACCCCTGACCCCTAACCCGCTCTGCTGCCCACCGCCATCCATCTCTGTTCGCTTCTTCTCCCCGTTAGCCACCAGCCAGCAACCCCACCATGGCCTGCCTGCGTGCCTTTGAGCTGTGTCGTCGTGTATTGTACTGAATGAAGCTGTGATTTTTATGTATGCTGATGATTATTTTTGCTGTTGTCGTTTCTGCTGCGGCTGCTGCTGCTGCTTCCTTGGTTCACATTCTGCTATTCACTTTATTTCCTTCTCTTTGCTGTCCACAATCGCAAAGCGGCCTGTCTCTGCTGTGCTCTAAGTGTGTGTGTGTGTGTGTGTGTGTGTGTGCATGTGTGCGTGCATCCTAGGTCCCGGTGAGGACAACGTCCCGGTCACCGGTGCTCTCCCGCCGCGAGTCTCCCTTACCGACGCAGCCTACCAACCAGGTCGCCCAGAGGAACGTCGGCAGGTAACCATGGAAACTAATTCACCCCCCCCCCCGCTCTCTGTACACGGGTAGCTAGCGAGGTTAGCGCTATCGTCTAACAATGAAGGCAGGCTAATGCTTATGGCTATGTCGTCGACGCCGTTGTTCACGCTAACGCCGGCTGCGACTTGGGATAGGGATGCTAATGTTACGGCTCATGCTAACGCTAACGCTAACATCTCTGGCCGTTCGTTAGCAGCGCGGAGCCGCGTCCGCTGTGGGACCGCGTGGAGAAGCTCCAGCCGCGGCCGGGCAGTGGCAGCTCCTCCGGCTCCTCTAACGCCAGCTCCCAGGCCGGCTCCGGGGATCGCTTCAGGCCACGCTGTGAGTCCCCCGGTACTGTAGCCCGCTTCCGCCGCGCTCACCACGCTAACACCTCCACCGCAGCTCCCAATAGCTAGCCTCATGGGATTTACTCACCTAGTGGCCATCTTGGTTCTAAACAAGCTCCACCCAGCTAGCTTGTTGTGGAATTATTGAGTATGTTATGCATGTATTTATTTTTGACAGTTTGATGGCTACACACAGGTAATTGGGTTTAAAGATGGGAGATGGGTCGATTTGGAGAAATTCTAAAAACTAGTCCTTTCATTAAATCGGTAAGCTCCTCATACTAAACCCCACCACCATCCTTCGTAATATACTGCCATATTTATTTTCTTTTGTTAACGATTTTCTGTTAAATGATTATTTCTGACCCATGAAGACTCCTAAAGACTAAACAGGGACTTCCCGAGGTTTAAGCATTAGCTGCATGTTCAGAGCCTGTCGGGTCGACTTCACAAACCCTTCGTCTACGTCACTTTGTGCTGGCGATTTACTAACGATATCGTTGCTCATTTCCCTCCCTCAAAGCCTCTTCTAAATCTGAAGGGTCGCCCCTCCAGCGACCAGACAACGCTGCCAAAAAACCAGAGGACAAGAACCCCGCCAGGCCCAGCAGGCCAGCCGTAAGTCTTCCCTCTTGGCCGTCTTATCTTTTGATTTGTAGACCATTGTGATAGATATAAGTAGGGAAATTGTAACCCTAGCTGAATGGCGTGAAAACCAGCTTATTTCCTGTCACGCCGATGGGCGAAAAAACACGGTATCACTCGAACGTTGGCATACGAGAAAAGTCATTTTATCGGTTTGGTTTCGGTTATACCGCACTTGAGAAGGATACGGTTGTACCGATCTGCTTGTGGAGGAAGTGACCGTACTTTGTACTTTGTACTTTCTGAATCACTTGCTGCTTCTCATTGGCCGAAGGCCATGCCACCATTCAGCCCGCCCCCCCCCCCCCCTCTCTCTCTCTAGCACTCTTGCCAAGCATGGGTGCTATGACTGCTAATGAGCCACTGGGGTTTTGTAAACGCTTGTTGGGGATACTGGTCTGTGCTTCGAAGGTGGGCCTTGACCCGTTTTGTCCGTTATGTTGTTGACGGAAACCGTTCTTCGTTCCTTGTGGCGAAATTTTTAATAAACTTGTCATTTCATAACCCCATCAAGCTAATTGTAACCAAAAAAACACCCTAACCAATGGTATACCTAGTATACCAAGTACTTCTCAGGGTATTCTAGAACAATTCTAGAGGATCTAGCTGCTCCCCTACCCGATGGCTAACCCCTAGTTAAGCAAAGCGGAACATCTTAACATCTAAAAACAACAATAGCGAGTGAGCGGAAACACTGCTACCGCTCGGTCCGTCCGACTATTTGACTATTTGACCTTTTGACCCCGCGTGTCTCCCAGGACCTGACGGCCCTGGCCAAGGAGCTGCGTGCGGTGGACGACGTGCGGCCGCCCCACAAGGTCACCGACTACTCGTCCTCCAGCGACGACTCGGGCACCACCGATGAGGAGGACGACGAGGAGGTGGACCAGGAGGCGGGCGAGGAGTCCACGTCCGGGGCCGAGGACTCCAGGGCTGGGTAGGTCTCTCCGACGCCTCGCCCTCGCGCCTCATCTCCCCGGCACAGCACCGTCGCTTTTGCCGCCTCCGCCCACCGCTCGCCACGTTTAAAGTGGCCCTGTTTTCACCAAGACGCCAGGCGGGGGTGAGGGGGGGTTGGTCACCACAAGACAGAATCCTCAGAATCGATCCCCCCCCCCCCCCCCGGTGGTCATCACAAGTGTGGAGGTGTGTGTGTGGCCGACCCAGAACTAGCTTGTCGATGACGAACCTCCTGCGCACCTGGTGTGAAAACAGGGTCTCCTTTTATGTGCTTTACATTGATTTTGTTTCTGTGATCAATGGGGCTGTTTATGCGTCACACCACCACTAATCACTTTCTCAAAATGCTAATTCTTGGTAGCGGCGGCTTGGTAGCTTACCCTGTAAGTCAGTTTACCCACATAGGCAAGACGCCATGTAACGACCCTGGTCCGATTCCAGCCTGTGGTCCTTTGCTACGTGTCATTCCCTCTCTCTCTCTCTCCACTCACTGTTGTCAATCTCCACTCTCCTGTGCTTAAAGGCAAAAATTACCCCAAAAATATCCTTTAAATTTCTTTTACAAATGAAAATAAATAAAAGCAAATTCTTGTCATAATCGGAGTTTGGCACCGCAAACGGTGCCAAACTCCGATTGGCACTCAAATTTGTGACATCGACGGGACAGAGACGGGTAACCGTGGTCCCGTGCATTTCACCAGAGATGGCGCCGTAGTTTCTGCAGTTTTAAGTTTTAGTTTTTGCTTTCATCTCTCAACAAACCCCACAGATTGCTTGTGAATGTCGCTGTGCTTGGTGGTAAAACAACGAGGCTGGCCTAAATGTTGCATACTGTAGATGTTTTTAAAAAGCATTGGCTGTGATCCCACTGCTGGCTCATTCATGCACCATTGGGTCGAAGCTTTGCACGTTTCCACTGCATGTCCTATTAACACGGGTCTGGTGGCGGACGTCAGATATTCCCATGGCTTCTACAGGAGGCTGAGCAACGGGGAGACGGAGTCTCTGAAGACGATGCTTGCCGAGGACTCGGAGAGCGACCAGGCCACCACGCCTTCCAAGGATGGCACCCTGGTTATCCGACAGGTAGGGCCCCCCGAGGAAGCCATGCTGTCGTGTGTCCCTTGTTGCAACCCGGGTCTCCGCTGGGAAATTAGGAGGCGGGCGGGCGGGTGGGTGGGTGGGTTTGGGGATCAATCAGTGCATTAACATGCACAACAGACGGAGTTTACATGGCAGCTAAGAAACCTGGTTACAGCTGTGACTAGCTTACACTCGGCTTGCGCTGTAAATTAGTTTATTTATATATATATATATATATATATATATATATATATACGTATATAACTTCGCAGTCTGGGACATACCAGCAATGAATGACGAGAGCCGTTCGTTGGTGTGTTTTGTGTGTCAAGTTCTTTTTGTTAACTGTCCACGCCTATCGCTATTTATGTACCTTTTATGTTCATCACGCAGAGTTGAATTTCTGTTCCCATTGGGCTAAGAGCCCACTATACACCCAACAGCCACTGATTAAGAAGAAGCCTGCTTGTTTTTCCCCTTTTTTTTTTTATTCCCCGCACAGTGCCTTTTTCAGGGTGTGTAAACTCGATGAATTATGTATTATGCCAGGAATTCCGGGGCGGCAGGAGAGGGGGGGGGGGGGGGGGGGGGGGTTAGCTTATGACGTTACGTAGCGGCGGTAGCTTAGGAGCAGACGGGCCGCGCCCCGCAGCCCACCACGTGTGCCCTGTTCTGTGCTTCCAGAGCGCTGGCGAATTGAGGCGTGCGGCCGTGGCGGCATCCGCCAGCCCCGCGCTGCCGCCGCCGCCGCCGGAGAAAAACGGCTTGCCCCTCCCCCAACACCATCACCTCCTTCACCACCACCACCACCACCACCAGCCGCACCACCTCCTGCCGGACCTTATCCAGCAGAGCCACCCCTCCCCTCCCCCCTCCTCCTCCTCCTCCTCTGCCGCCTCCCCTGCCTCCTCCTCCGCCACCTCATCCTCCTCCGCATCCACCGCCACCACCACCACCACCCCCATGCCCACTTCCTCCTCCTTCCCCCCGCCATCCGGCCACCACGGCCTCCAGGCCTTGCTCCCACAGAACCTCCTGGACCAGCTCGCTGCCGCGGAGGTATGAACCCCCCCCCCCCTCCCTCCTCCTCCCTCCCATCCCTTCACCCTCACTTCCCTACCGCAACACCCACCTTCACCTTCTCCCCCCCCCCCCCCCCTTTCCTCACGGCTTTGACCCCGATGAGACGAGAACCGACCACGGAGGTGTGTACATACCAGCCAGCAGTCAGCACGCCTTGAATTAGCTAAATCCTTAGAGTTGTTTGTTGTGATCTTTAGTGGGGCTGCGGCGCCACATGGGTGGGGTTTACCAGTAGAGTCATTAGTCACAGAAGTTTACCGAGGGACCTTTTCTTTAAACCAGTTTTCCCGTAATGCCGTCAGAAGGCTTTGTGTTGGCCCTACCTGACTCACCCTACCCGTTTCTGCCGCGGACAGAAAGTCAAACTGGATTATTGTGGGATTATTTGCAAATCCATCTTTAAATTCCGCTCTGCAAGCGTAAACTCGGGATCGGGAGGGAAAAACCAAAACTGCCGAGTCCCCCGGAGCTGGCTCGCGCGCTACCTTGTTTGGCTAGCTAGGGCGGCTGGCTCAGTATGTACTGCTCTCCGTGTTCGGTTGTTGTTCATCAGTGCTCATCGATAATCTCTCCTCCCCTCACCCCCACTCCTTCCTCCCCGAATGCCACACTCCTCCGTCCTCCCTCTCTTTCTCTGGCTCGGCTCTTTCTCTCTCGCTCTCTCTCCTGGCTCACACCCGGTGCACAAACCTGTCACTTACCTCTGGCTTCTCTCAGCGCTTCCCCCTGGTGGTGGAACATGGTCATGGCACGGAGGATCAGTTTGACGTGGGTGCACACTGTCACAGGATGTGGCTCTTGATTGGGTGTCACTAGAGTTAGACAACATGAAAGCAATTGTTTTCAATTGCTGCACTGAGGTCATTCACTCATTAATTTGTGTTGGACAAGGATTTGGCTAATAAGAAAAGGGTGGGCCCAGAGTAATTGGAAGGACTTTCACTTTGTTCAGCTGTGTATTGGGTAGATCTGAGAAAGGTTCATAAAGAGCTACATCGCTTAGTTTCTATGTACAGCAATCTTAGCTTCAAGCGCCGTCGCCCCAGTCAGGTGGAAAGATGTCAGTCCTCTTCCCGCCTGCTTTTAAGTCACACGGATTTGTTTTTAACACGACTGTTTCTAATTTTCTACGTGTGTTTTTAACACAAGGTCTTTTTTTTATAACACAGTTCCGCCTCGAAATGTCTTCCTTAACCGCATGCCGGCGTTTTTTCCCATGTGATGGTTTTTAGCACATTCCAAATGCTAGGTGCTAAGTGCAAAGATGGAAAACGCTAATGTCACAATCATCCGTCCGTGATCCACGCTTATCAACCGCGTGCTAGCTAGCTAGCTAGCACACGCTTATCAACCGCGTGCTAGCTACCTAGCACACACTTATCAACCGCAGTGGGGAAACCAAAAGACTGATGTTAAACCGAAAAGTGCTGAACGCGCCAAAGTTACGATTCCCCGGAAGTTTGGTGGTGATTTGGTGTTTTTTAATTCATTTCATTTGACTTTCATCAGACCCAGTCGGCCAGCAACACCATGACCAAACACAAGTCCTCCTCCTCCTTCACCCCCTTCATCGACCCAAGACTCCTCCAGATCTCCCCCTCCAGCGGCAGCTCCCTCAACAACATTGGTGAGGCCCCACAACCAACATTTTGAAATACATGAGAGCGGGGATCCCTCCTTCCAAGGATGGTTTAGGAGTGCAACGGGTGCCATAGGTGACCTACATAGTCGTTGACAGGAGAACTTAGTGAGGAGTATGTGTTTCATGGTAATTCTGCACTGTTCTTTCTCTTCCTAGTCTTCTTCTGCTAATGTTATGTATTTTCACTGTTGTGAAGCACTTTGGGCTGCAATCCTTGTATGAAAGGTGCTATACAAAAAGTATAGAAAAAAGTTATTATTATTATTATTACAACAATAATAAAATGGGAGATCATTGTTGTCTATGGTGCTGGCTGGTGGGCAGCTGTTGCCCTCAGGTAGGGCCCCCCCCCCACAAGGTGTGTGTCTCATGTGTTACAGTAAAAGTCCCAACCATTTCTTAACATCCTCCAGTCGTGTGACTCAAAGTGTTTTTCCCTGTACATGTTGGGCAATCACATCACTCCCACACCCCCACACAGGGTGGACTCGAGATTATTGAATTGATCTCAACGAGGCTTAGATGTGTCACGGTTGACGGCCGTGTTTCACACTTCTAAACTTCATTGAGCCAGATATCATCCGTTGGTCAATACTAGAATCCTTGTGTTTGTGGCTCAACTCAAGTCTGCCAACACTTCAGACGGACAATCCCAGTGCTGGGTGTCTGTTAACTAACTATCAAGTCGTTTGGCGGAAGCTTTAATCCAAAGCAACAGTGCAGCAACAACTCACTATAAATTCACCCAATACTTTATGATATTGTTAAGTTAAATTGTGTGTGTGTGTGTGTGTGTGTGTGTGTGTGTGTGTGTGTGTGTGTGTGTGTGTGTGTGTGTGTGTGTGTGTGTGTGTGTGTGTGTGTGTGTGTGTGTGTGTGTGTGTGTGTGTGTGTGTGTGTGTGTGTGTGCGCCACGCGCACGCACGCACACACACACTACAATGACATTACTGATGGCTTGTGTCCGGTACTTTCTATCATAGAATCTAGGAGTTCAACTTTAATCTAGGTTTGATTGCATTTGGTAGGATTTACGTTTTCCACTTTCACTGTCCCATTTTAGCACTGACATCAGTGCTCATTTGTGATTTCAGTATGCGTCGTCTTGTTCGCTGTCCTAACCTTTTTCATCTCCTCTCTCGGTCTCCCCCCTCCCCCCCCCCCCCCCCCCGTCGGCCCAGTGAGCTTCGGGCAGGAAGGCCGGCTGCCCGAGGCTCTGCGGGCCGACCCGTCCCGGAAGGGCTCGGTGGTCAACGTCAACCCTGTCAACACGCGGCCACAGAGCGACACGCCCGAGATCCGCAAGTACAAGAAGAGGTTCAACTCCGAGATCCTGTGCGCCGCGCTCTGGGGTGAGTGTCTCATGAGACCGCCTGGGAATGTGTCAACACATTGCGGCAACACGTTGCTATTACGCTACATACAATACTTTAGCTTTTGTCCAAAGTCACTTACAATAAGGTCATTCTACATTAGGTAGGCAAGAGAACTACTAGTCACCAGAAGTCATAAGTGCATTTCCTTCCTACCAAGCCTCCAAGAGCAGAACCAGTGCTCAGGTTAAAAGTACAATATGTTTACACAATACGGTACATCAAACAGGGGCCACGAAAAATAGTGGAGCCAGTATGCAAAAGATAATAAGAGGCGCTGGCAAAAATAAATGGAGCTAAGGAGACACAAGTGCTAAGAGGAAGGGTCAGGGTAGTGCTGCCTGAAGAGGTGGGTTTTGTTTTCGAGGTGGCTATTCTTACAGACTATGCAATAATGCCGTTCAGTGACAAAATTGACTAAAATACCCATTTATACAGACTGTATTATACGAAGACTACAGTAAATGTAGTAATACTATCGAGAGAGAGAGAGAGCTCATAAAGTCACTCACTATATAACTATACGGTACCAAACAGTACTACACAGTTGTAGATGTGACATTCACATATATGCCGTTCAGCCATTCATACACACGTTCACCCATTCATACACACGTTTATACACCGACGGGGGGTGTCAGCCATACAAGGAGACGGCCAGCTGGTCAGGAGCAGTTAGGGTGTTAGGGTGTCTTGCTCCGGTACACCTCGACCAGGGTTAGGGTTAGGGTTGACCAGCGACCTTCCGGTGGCTCTAGCTCCTGACAATTTCAGGGTTCGCCATGTAATATTTGCGAATGTGTGTGTGTGGGCAGGCGTGAACCTGCTGGTGGGCACAGAGAGCGGTCTGATGCTGCTGGACCGGAGTGGTCAGGGGAAGGTCTACCCTCTGATCAACCGCCGACGCATCCAGCAGATGGACGTCCTGGAGGGGCTCAACGTGCTGGTCACCATCTCGGGTATGGAAATCTTAAATAGACTGGTCGCCATCTTGGGTACACGGTAGCACACATAAATGTATAGAACATTGCAGAACATAGTAATACTGTATATTATTATATATATATATATATATATATATATATATACACACACACACGGAGTATTCCTGATCTGGTGTCTTTCTTTTTTTGTTATTTGCTTTCCTGTTTATAAATAATATCGCGATACTAGATGAAGAAACCCCATCGTGGCTAAAACCATAATACGACTCGACAGCATAATGCGTACTAAAATATTGATTTGCGAACGCATGGATGGCCAAATGCTAGGTGCTAAGTGCAAAGACGGAGAACGCTAATGTTGCCATGATCTGTCCGTGATCCGGCTTTGCTAGCACATGCTAGTCTACGACAGAGGGAAAATTGAAGACCATGTTAGACCGAAAAGTGGTAAAAGCGCAAAATGGAAAAAGAAAAACACGTGCAATACAATATGATGTGATGTATCGTGTGAGTGTATTGTGTGTATACATGAATTATTCCCGCTTCCTCTCCAGGCAAGAAGAACAAGTTGCGTGTGTACTACCTGTCGTGGCTGAGGAACAAGATTTTGCACAACGACCCCGAGGTGGAGAAGAAGCAGGGCTGGGTCACCGTGGGCGACCTGGAGGGCTGCGTCCACTACAAAGTCGGTACGTTCCCCCCCCCGCCGCCATTTTGTGAACGTCTAAAGATGTAGGGGTCCGCTCTGGGTATCTCACCCGCCAACTAATAATGTACAGTGAGCTGTTTAGAGGACGGCGCTCTCCAAAACGCCTCAAGATACTGTTGAGTGCGTACTGGCGGAATTCAAACCCCAACCTCTAAGCAGCGGCTCGACTACAATGAACACCTTCTCTTTCAATTGACCATTGAGCCACTTACCATTCTCATTCATTTAGCCAATTTAGCGGCTAACTGACTAAAGTGGCCAGTTAGCCGACCCTAAATTAAATTCAGATGCGGTTATCTTCTTTATCTTGTTCAGGCGTACAGTACAGGTGCACTGCCCAGCGTTGAGGGATCTAACACAGTACCTTTCCCCTGGGAGTCGCTCCCACTGCACTGACTCTGCCTGACGACGGACAGAATTCTGTACACTCCCTTTCCATCTTTCACTCAAACTTCCGTGGGGGAGGGGGATTCGATTTTCCCCTAACCAATCACCATGGCACTGATTGGCTAATCGTTTTCTTTCTCTCTCTCTCTCTCTCTCGTCTCTCTCTCTCTCTCTCTCTCTCTCTCTCTCTCTCTCTCTCTCTCTCTCCTCTCTCTCTCTCTCTCTCTCTCTCGCTAGTAAAATATGAGAGGATTAAGTTCTTGGTGCTGGCTTTGAAGAACGCTGTCGAGGTATACGCCTGGGCGCCCAAACCCTACCACAAATTCATGGCCTTCAAGGTAAGCGCGCACACGCCCGTTAGAGGAAGAGGGCTTCTGTCCCTTTGCTGTCCTTCCTCAGATCAGTTTGTAAATGTCACTGACGTGTCAAAACGTGTTTTTGGTTGTTGCATTAATTTCCCTCAAGTCTTTCGGTGACCTGGTGCATAAGCCTCTGTTGGTGGACCTGACGGTTGAAGAGGGCCAGAGGTTAAAGGTCATCTACGGCTCGTTCTCTGGCTTCCACGCTGTGGACGTGGACTCCGGTGCGGTCTACGACATCTACCTGCCCACGCACGTGAGTAGGAGTGCACCGCCCCGAAATGAGCACATAAGAGGGGTGGTTCCCGTCCTTCCGGAAAAGTGGGACCATTAATGTCATTAAGGTCCAATTGGTGTGGTGTGGGATAATCGCAAACGTTAACTTGTTTTCCGTGAAAAGGAAAAAGTTTCAAATGGGGGGACCGCAATCAGTTGAGTTGACGTTGACGATTTTCCCGAACATATATATATATTTTTTCATTGGTCACTGCTGTCAGTATTGTTAAATCATTTCAATTTCAAGTCCACCAGAAAAAGATGAATCAATCAATTAAGAAAACTATTATAAGAACAGAACATGCGTAAATGTATTGTGCAAGACACATAAAGGCCTGTTCCAAATGTTTCTTCACCGACTAATCATCCCTACCCAAGTACACAAATTTAGTCTGCAAGAATACAAATACATTTAGCAACAGGCTGAATTAGCTTGCTACAAATACATTTTTGCAACAATAATCAATTAGCTTGCTACAAATAATCTTTGCAACAAAATGAATTGGCTTGCTACAAATACATTTTTCTACAAAAAAAAAAAAGGATTTACTTCATACCCCTCCTGCCCTCCTCCACCCTCCTCCCCAGATCCAGACCAGCATTCAGTCCCACGCCATCATCATCCTGCCCAACACCGACGGCATCGAGCTTCTGGTGTGCTACGAGGACGAGGGCGTCTACGTCAACACCTACGGACGTATCACCAAGGACGTGGTGCTGCAGTGGGGGGAGATGCCCACCTCTGTGGGTACGTTCCCCCGCGAATACGCCACCGACGGGACTCAAACTCGGGCCTACCTGTCCTCCAGCTAGCGTCTTCAGCGTCGGCGGCATAGCCAAACTCGGCCTTTGGAAAAGTTCCACGACTCAAATAGTTCTTGGAATTCTTGCTTTGTTTTTCTTCCTCCTGGTGTGCGGGTCCGGAATTCAGGAAGCAGGGTGACTGATTGTGGGCACCTTATAAGGGATCTTATCTGCCTGCAAATTCAGCTAGGGGTCATTTAGGATATTGTGGTTAGCTGGCAGGCGTGGAATTTGGTTGTTCGAATTGGAACACGTTGAGCTTCTTGAATATTAGGGATTTTATAAATTTACTGTGAGTTTCCCTGGTTAGCTTTTGATGTTTTAGATTTGAACATTGTGGCAAGCCGTAATTGTAATTCATATCTTCCAATGTCGACAACGCATGCGCCATGCATAACGCACCTCTCTCTCTCTCTCTCTCTTTCTCCCCCACCCCCCCCCTCTTCAGCCTACATTAGGTCGAACCAGATCATGGGCTGGGGCGAGAAGGCCATAGAGATCCGCTCGGTGGAGACGGGACATCTGGATGGCGTCTTCATGCACAAGCGGGCCCAGAGGCTCAAGTTCCTCTGTGAGAGGAACGACAAGGTGAGACATGTCCCCCACCTGGTAAAGTGCTGCCTCACTGGGAGGCCTCGTCCCCAGTGGTGGATTGTAGAAGTTTACGCTCCGGTTTGACGAGTTTAGCCAAAAAGAGAAGATGGTACATGCTAGCGCTTCTCCTCGAGTGTGTGTGGTTGGTTTAACCTGTGGGCCCTGATTACCAAGGACCCACAGGTGTGCAGCCCCAGACTGTAATCAGTCTGACTGGGGCCAGGTGAGGCTGCTTCAACCAGACTCTAATCAGTCTGACTGGGGCCAGGTGAGCCTGCTTCAACCAGACTCTAATCAGTCTGACTGGGGCCAGGTGAGGCTGCTTCAACCAGACTCTAATCAGTCTGACTGGGGCCAGGTGAGCCTGCTTCAACCAGACTCTAATCAGTCTGACTGGGGCCAGGTGAGGCTGCTTCAACCAGACTCTAATCAGTCTGACTGGGGGCCAGGTGAGGCTGCTTCAACCAGACTCTAATCAGTCTGACTGGGGGCCAGGTGAGGCTGCTCCAACCAGACTCTAATCAGTCTGACTGGGGCCAGATGAGGCTGCTTCAACCAGACTCTAATCAGTCTGACTGGGGGCCAGGTGAGGCTGCTTCAACCAGACTCTAATCAGTCTGACTGGGGGCCAGGTGAGGCTGCTTCAACCAGACTCTAATCAGTCTGACTGGGGCCAGGTGAGGCTGCTTCAACCAGACTCTAATCAGTCTGACTGGGGCCAGGTGAGGCTGCTTCAACCAGACTCTAATCAGTCTGACTGGGGCCAGGTGAGGCTGCTTCAACCAGACTCTAATCAGTCTGACTGGGGCCAGGTGAGGCTGCTTCAACCAGACCCCAACCACACACACACACTCCACATGTACTCATGAACTGATATATTGATTCACCAGAGATGGTTGGTGTTATTTAACATGGCGATAGGGAAACGGGGAACGTTAACGTAATATAAGATGTACTTTATGAATCCAATGTGGGATTGTTAAACCTTGATCATTCAAAATGACTCCAAAAGGTCCCAGGGCTTTGTAACTTTGTAGGTATAAATTCATGTGCTGCAAATGGTATGGCAAAATATACTTTTATAAGACTTGGTTGTTTAGGAAGTGGTTTCAAAATGTTTGCGGACCTCCAGAAATGAGTTCCAACGATAAAGAAAAAAAAAAAGCAGTTGGAGACGTCCCGAGGACATCTTACTACATTTCTGTTCTTCTTCTTCTTCTTCTTCTTCTTCTTCTGTTTCTACTGTTTCATCTTCTTCTCCTTCCTCTTCTGTTTCTTCTCCGGTTTCACCCTCTTTCTCCTCCTTCCTCTCCCCCTCAACCAGGTGTTCTTTGCGTCGGTGCGGTCGGGCGGCGCCAGCCAGGTGTACTTCATGACCCTGGGACGCACCTCTCTGATGAGCTGGTAGTGGCGCAAGAAGAAGAAAACTTAACAAAAAAAACCCCAGAAAAACGACCAACCCCCCCCCCCCCCCAACTGTCAGATTCCCCCCCCCCCCCCCCCAGGGCAGGCGCAGCGAAGGGGTGACCACACACACTTAGAAACACATGCACGAACGAACGCACGCACGCAAAAACAAAAGAAACAAAAAAAGAAACAAAGAAAGAAAAACGGCAAAAAAGGATTTTGACGATACTTTTCCCGAAAGACGGCGACCGGCCCTGCGCCGCGTGTATAGACTGAAACCGTTATGGACATTTTTGTTTTGTGAAAGGAGGGAGAGAGGGCGGGGGGTGTGTGTTTGTACACTACAAGCATGGAACCGGCACTCCTTGCGGAGCACAACCTCCTTCTCTCTCTCTCTCTCTCTCTCCCTCCCTCCCCACCCCCACCCCAGTCTCTTTCAGTGGCCATCTTTGAGCTGATCTAGCATGGATGGTGAACATAATCGTGTCATAGTAACGCTTAGTCTTCTATGTATGTGTGTGTGTGTTTGGAGGAAGGAAGGGGGGGCCGTCAGAGGCAAGAGTCTGTTAACGTGAGCAAAAAATAATGCAGATGTGTGTGTGTGTGTGTGTGTATAAACCGAAAGTGTGCGAGCGTGTGGACGCTAACGACGGGGCCGCTCTCGGCTTGTTTGTTCATTTTTAATCGCAGGTTCTGTACTCTCCGTACTAACACGTTTTTTAAGCCCCGCCCCCAATCCCGGGTGGCAGGATTTTGTGTTGGGGCATTTGATACAACCCGCCAACCAAAAATGTATTCCTTGTGTGTTTGTGTGATCCCTGCTTGATGTAAACATCCGGCACCTCGTGTGCGTGGGGAGTAGCGATATTCTTTAACCCGGTGGTCCGTTAGTTGGAGGTTCGTCAATGGAGCTAATTTTCCCGAAGGGGGGGGGGGGGGGGGGGGTTTTGTTCTATTATTTTATTAGTTCTTTTTTTTTTAAGAACTTTTAAAAAAGTGTCGGTCGAACGACAGGATGCGGGGAATTGTACATAACACCTAGCGTATACACCTAGCGCAGGGCGGCACCAGACGGAAGTAGCCCCGTTTAACGCTATGTCCCGTTTTTGAGCCGATCCTGTTTGTACGTCCATTTTGACTATTACACCTCGATAACCGCCACTGCAGCCGAGCGGACTCCACCCACAATACACACCCGGAATGAACGTGGAACATCGTCAGTCATTATCAGGGCTAGCATAAACTGTGAATTGGGATCTGCCCCAAGTCGTCAGGTGGGCTGTTTTTTTTTGTCTTTTTGGTAGAACCATACCATAACCATACCAGTGCAATGTGCTGTACGCGGACCTTGACCTTGAAGAAAAACAGTTGCTTGCGGAAAGAATTAAGCAGAATAAAGCGGTCATATATGTAAAAGTCTCTTCTCAACTGACTCTTAAGATTGGGTCGCTCTGGTAAATCATTATCTGTGAGTTTCTTCGTGAACTTTATTTTGGCCTACAGCTTGGTCCTCATTTGAAGGGAAACCCTCAAACTCACTCTCGGGGGGGGGGGGGGGGGGGGAGAGAGGGAGAGGGGTTGAGGAGTAAACGTTGTGGAAGGAGCTCTGCAAGACTGTATTAACACTTTAGCTTGAACCAGCAATATGATTTAAATATTGGACCTCGTTGCAATGTAGCGGTGTTTTTAACTCTCGAAACGTCCTGGGAACGCTCAAGCGTTATGTTTTTAACGTTTGGTTTGAGGTCTACTAACTCGCCACCGAGAACGGTGTCCTACATCCCCCACAATTGTATTTTATCTTTGCAATCAATGTTCCCCCTTTTCCCAAACACTGAGACAGCAAACAACTGTCTTTAGATTCTGATTCTGATGTTTCAGATTCAGAAGTTTAGATTGTGTGTGTGTGTGTGTGTGTGTGTGTGTGTGTGTGTGTGTGTGTGCGCGCGCACGCGCAAGAGAGTGTGTATTCACGGCCTGTAGAAGTACAAAAAAAATTATTAAAAAAGAGCCCAAACTTGATACCTTTTTTCTAACCGTCTCACCCAGCGACTCACCTCTTGTTGTGCTAGCCTCGTTTTTGTTTTTTTTTGGTTTTTGGTTTTGTTTTATTTTTTTTGTGTTCTGTTTTTCCCGGTGCCTTTCCTTAGCTGGACAGTTTACAATCTGATGCTGTCGCCGTCTGGCCACCTGAAGCAGAAAGGACACCAATATGATAAAACAACAATAATAATAATAATAATACAAACCAAAACCACTTGGGGGGGGGGGGGGGGAGGTGGCGGGGTTAAAAAATATTTAACATGGAGATTTGGTATTTTTTATTTGTATTTGTTATGTAGCCCCCCCCACCCCCCTTCCGATATGCGACTGCAGTGGTTTTTTTCACGACGCACACACCTTACGTTGGAAAATGTTTACAGGAACCAGTTGTTTTGTCAAACCAATGTGCATCGGTGTATTTATGGATTACCTTTTTTAGTGCAGTTATAACCCCCAGTTCTCCTTCCCCCGTTTCACTTTTTGTACTTTTATTATTCTCTTTTGTATTAATTTTTTATTTGATTTTCGAGGTTTGTGTACAGGAATAATAACCGTTGACCTCTTGCTCACGTTTCAAACCCACCACACAGTTCGTATTCTAACCCCTAGCGCACTGCGTGCAATCCCGGTCGGGCCAAGGATGCATTTCCCGCCACGACTGTTTTGAAAGCTGTGTGCCAGCCACAGTCGGTGATCTCTCTCTCTCTCTCTCTCTCTCTCTCTCTCTCTCTCTCTCTCTCTCTCTCTCTCTCTCTCTCTCTCTCTCTCTCTCTCTCTCTCTCTCTCTCTCTCTCTCTCTCTCTCTCTCTCTCTCTCTCTCTCTCTCTCTCTCTCTCTCTCTCTCTCTCTCTCTCTCTCTCTCTCTCTCTCCTAATTTATGTCCTATCTCTGTGTGTGCTTTGGGAGTTACTGTATTTTCCCGAAGGCTTTTTTTTTTTTTTTTTCATTGAATAAAATCTTCAGTAATCTACTGTGTTGTCTTTGTGTTCTGTGACTTGGGAGTTAATAATACCCCCCTAGTTTACCGCCAGATGCAATGTTTATTCGCCATTGACCAGCCATGTCGAGATCTATTCATTAGTGACGTCACCTCAAGTCACCCTCACTGGATGAACACCAATTTGCCTACTGTGAGAACAGGAGCATGGAGGATGCCATCTCCTCAGCCCTTCACTCTGCTCTCTCCCACCTCGTGAGTGCAACACCCACGACATTGACATAAACCCCTCTGTTTGTTACTGGTTATTGGACTTCCTAACCAACAGACCCCAGTCTGTCAGGTTAGACAATCTCACCCTGAACACCGGCGTCCCGCAGGGCTGTGTTGTGCCCCTTCCTCTACTCCCTCTTCACCCACGACTGCACTCCTGTACATGGTACAAACACCATCATCAAGTCTGCAGACGACACAACAGTGGTGGGCCTCATCAAGAACAACGAGGAGGCAGCCTACAGGGAGGAGGTCCAGCACCTGGTGGCGTGGTGCGCTGACAACAACCTGGCCCTCAACACCAAGAAGACCAAGGAGCTCATCGTGGACTTCAGGAAGACCAGAGCTGGCCCGCACGCCTCCATCCTGTGGTATAAATCAAGAAAATGCATGCATAATCGATATAAGCGATGTACAGTTAATCACCAAAAGTATTAAACATATAATCAGTGTTAAGTTTTAAGAATGTTTTCCCATGTAAGTATTAAACATATAATCAAGAAGTGTTAAGAATGTTTCCCATGTACCCCACCCTTTAGATGAACAGTGTGTGAAGCTTGGCTGCATCTACTCAGCAGCATAAAGAAGTGTGTGTGTCAGAATGTGCGGTGCCTAGGCAGTGTAACAGGAGGGACAGGATACATCAGGAGGCCGGAGGGTAGAGAGAAAGAAGAAGATGGCAGGTGGTTTAGGCCCAAAGAGTCCCATTCACATGGACCTTGAGAGACAGAACAGCCAATTACGGGACCAACCGAAACAGTCTCCCCCTCACCCTTGAACATGGATACTCCAGCCCCGGTGAGAACGTATCGGACAAGATGGCGACAAAGAAGACCAGGAGGAGTTAACTGCATAAATATGTGTTTGTGTCGGAGAGGGGGCAGACTTTTAGGTGGACTACTGACGGGCAGTTAACTGGTTATCCGGTCTGTCGGGTGGGAATCTCGGGCTCTCTGTTCCATGGAATATTGTATTGAAACGTATCGTATCCATCCATCTTCTCCCGCTTATCCGTAATCGGGTCGCGGAGGTAGCAGCTTCAGCAGGGGACTCCAAACTTCCCTCTCCCTGGCAACATCGACTAGCTCTGACTGGGGGATCCCGAGGCGTTCCCAGGCCAGTGTGGAGATGTAATCACCCCACCTGTACCTCGGTCTGCCCCGTGGTCTCTTCCCAGTTGGATGTGCCTGGAAAACCTCCCTCGGGAGGCGACCAGGAAGCATCCTTACTAGATGCCCGAACCACCTCAACCGGCTCCTTTCTACGCGAAGGAGCAGCGGCTCTACTCCGAGTCTCTCACGAGTGACTGAGCTTCTCACCCTATCCCCCAGGGAGATAGGGTGAGAGGAGGAAACTCATTTTGGCCGCTTGTATTCGCGATCTCGTCCTTTCGGTCATTACCCATTGCTCATGGCCATAGGTGAGGGTAGGAACGAAGACTGATCGGTAGATCGAGAGCTTTGCCTTCTGGCTCAGCTCTCTTTTGGTTACAACGGTACGCCAAAGTGCACCCAATACCACTCCCGCTGCACCTATTCTCCTGTCAATCTCACGCTCCATCCTCCCCTCACTCGAGAACAAGACCCCGAGATACTTGAACTCCTTCACTTGGGATAAGGACTCCCTCCCTACTTGGAGTAGACAATCCACCGGTTTCCTGCTAAGAACCATGGCCTCAGATTTGGAGGTGCTGATCCTCATCCCAGCCGCTTCACATTCCGCTGCAAACCGATCCAGTGAGTGCTGAAGGTCACATACTGATGACGCAAACAGGACCACATCATCTGCAAACAGCAGTGATTCAATCCTGAGCCCACCATACTGAAACCCCTCCCCTCCATGACTACGCCTTGAAATCCTGTCCATGAAAATCACAAACAGGATGGGTGACAAAACGCAGCCATGGCGGAGGCCAACACCCACTGAGAACAGGCCTGACTTACTACCGAGAATCCGGACACAGCTCTTGCTTTGGGAGTAGAGAGATTGGATGGACCTCAACAGTGACCCCCGCACCCCATACTCCCGCAGCACCCCCCACAGTATTTCCCGAGGGACCCGATCATATGCCTTCTCCAAATCCACAAAACATGTAGACCAGATGGGCATACTCCCAAGCCCCCTCCAGGATCCTTGCAAGAGTGAAAAGCTGGTCCGTTGTTTCACGACCAGGGCGGAATCCGCATTGTTCCTCTTCAATCTGAGGTTCGACTATCGGCCGAACCCTCCTTTCCAGCACCTTGGAGTAGACTTTCCCAGGGAGGCTGAGTAATGTGATACCGCTGTAATTGGCACACACCCTCTGGTCACCCTTTTTGAACAGGGTTAGGTACCACCACCCCCGTTTGCCACTCCTCAGGCACTGTCCCAGACTTCCACGCAATGTTGAAAAGACGTGTCATCCACGACAGCCCCTCAACACCCAGAGCCTTTAGCATTTCTGGACGGATCTCATCAACCCCTGGGGCTTTGCCACTGCGGAGATGTTTGACTACCGTAGTGACTTCCTCCAGGGAGATTGATGTTTGCCGTCCTTCATCCTCCAGCTCTGTCTCTACCATTGAGGGTGTAGTTGGGTTAAGAAGTTCCTCAAAGTGTTCTTTCCACCGCCCGATCACCGCCTCAGTTGAGGTCAGCAATGTACTTACTATACACAGCTTGGATGGATCCACGCTTCCCCCTCCTGAGGCGCCGGATTGTTTGCCAGAAACGCTTTGGTGCCGACTGAAAGTCCTTCTCCATGGCTTCTCCGAATTCCTCCCACACCCGCTGCTTTGCCTCTGGTACAGCCGAGGCTGCCGTCCTCTTGGCCTGTCGATACCTTGCAACTGAGTCCGGAGTCTCACAGGCTAACATAGCCCGGAAGGCCTCCTTCTTCAGCCGGACGGCTTCCCTGACCACCCGTGTCCACCACGAAGTCCGAGGGTTGCCGCCCCTTGAGGCACCAATGACCTTGAGGCCACAGCTCTCAACCGCAGCTTCGGCAATAGAAGCTTTGAACAATGACCACTCTGGGTCAATGCCCCCAGCCTCCACAGAGATGCCCCGAAACATTCCGCCGGAGGTGGGAGTTGAAGGTCTCCCGGACAGGGGCATCCACCAGACGTTCCCAGTTCACCCGCACTACACGTTTGGGCTTACCAGGTCTGTCCAGAGGCTTCCCCCGCCATCTTACCCAACTCACCACCAGATGGTGATCGGTTGACAGCTCTGCCCCTCTCTTCACCCGAGTGTCCAAAACATGCGGCCTCAGGCCAGATGATACGATAACAAAATCGATCATTGACCTTCGGCCTAAGGTACTCTGGTACCATGTACACTTATGAGCATCCTTATGTTTGAACATGGTGTTTGTTATGGCCAATCCATGACTAGCACAGAAATCCAATAACAAAACCCCACTCCGGTTCAGATCAGGTAGGCCGTTCATCCCCAACACGCCCCTCCAAGTTTTCCCATCGTTACCCACGTGTGCGTTGAAGTCTCCCTCCTTCAGGAGCCCCATGCAGGACTCCATCCAGGGTGTGCAAGAAGGCGGGATATTCCGAAGTGTTGTTTGGTGCATAGGCACAAACAACAGTCAGTGTTTTCCCTCCCATGACCCTAAGGCGTAGGGAGGCGACCCTCTCGTCCACCGGGGTAAACTCCAACAAAGCGGCACTCAGCCGGGGACTTGTGAGTATCCCCACACCCGCCCGGTGCCTCACACCCTGAGCAACTCCAGAGAAGGAAAGAGTCCAACCCCTATCCAGGAGTTTAGTTCCAGAGCTGTGCGTAGAGGTAAGCCCCACCAGATCTAATTGGTAGCGCTCCACCTCCCGCACAAGCTCAGGCTCCTTCCCCCCCAGAGAAGTGACATTCCACGTCCCCAAAGCCAGTCTCTGTTGGCTGGGTTTGGTCCGTCGAGGCCCCCTGCTTCACTGCCTCCTAACTGGCAGTGCACCCGACCCCAGTGGTTCTTCCCGTAGGTGGTGGGTCCGCGGGAAGGAGAAGTGGCCACGTTGCTTTTTCGCGCTATGTCCCGACCAGGCTCCGTGGCTAACCCGGCCACCAATGCGCTCGCTTACGGGCCCTCTTTCCAGGCATACGTATCGTATCAGCAGTCTTTATTAAATCTTTTATGATTCTAAATTCTCTTTTGATTAGTTTGTTACACACGGGTCTTCTCCGTTTCCCCGGTTGGAGCACAGTTAATGAGTATCCGAGGATCGGCAGAATAGAGCGAAGATCTGAACACAACAATCCTCATCAAAGGGGCGGAGGTCGAGCGAGTCTCCAGCTTCAAATTCCTGGGGGTCCACATCTCCTAGGACCTCTCCTGGTCCCTCAACACGACCTCACTGGTAAAGAAGGCTCACCAGCGTCTCTTCTTCCTGAGGAGACTGAGGATAGCACACCTGTCACCTCAGATTCTGGTGAACTTTTACCGGTGTGTCATTGAAAGCATCCTCACCAACTGCGTCACAGTGTGGTGCGGCAGAGACCGGAAAGCGCTGCAGAGGGTGGTGAAAACCGCCCAACGCATCGTTGGACTACCCCTCCCTGTAATAAACACTACCCACCACAAACGGTGTCTGAGGAAGGCATGTCAAATTGTCAAGAACCCTCTCACCCCAACCATGGACTGTTTGCCCTCCTCCCCTCCGGGAGGCGCTATAGAAACCTTTGTTCCAAGTCAAGCAGGCTTAGGAACAGCTTCTTCCCCTCAGCTGTCATCTCCCTGAACTCTGTACCACGATGACAGCCCCCCCCCCCCCCCTTTGCACTCTGGTTAGATGCCAAATTATTTTTGCTGTACTGTACTGTGCTGTGCAATGACAATACATTAGAATCTAATCTAATCTAAGCATCAATGGCACGCTAAACCTCAAAGGAGTAGTCTATCACGCAAAGCAATCTACAAATGATGCTGGGTTTGATTTTCCTTTTAATAATTAGGAGGGAGTTGACATCTGTAGCTGAATGAGTACTCTAGAACAGGTCTAAAGGGCTAATTATTTTCGCTGTACTGTACTTGTGCTGTACAATGACAATCAATTTGAATCTAATCTAGCGGGCCACCATCATTTCTGGCATCAGAAGTAAGTCGCCTCCGTGAATAATTGGCTTGATTAAAAATACAATATCTTGCATTATCATCTTGCGATCAGGGTTCGTCGGTACATCTGGGTGGTGGACACGCCCACGTGGGACGTAACCGAGTGAATGACAATTCTAGTCACGTGATAATGGGGAAACCGCTCGTAGCGGGCTCGTCACACCTCACACCAGACGGTATCATAGGACCCCTTTTAATACACGCTGTACAAAGTATAAAGGTCTTTGTCACACAGGTGTCTGTAAGGATAATGTTACTTATCATGGGCACCGGCGTGCCTACAAACCGTCATTAACTTAATGTGCGACACCGGCTGTTTCCCATACCTAAATATACACATATCATTTGTAGTACCGCGTAATGGCCAGAAGATGGCGCTCCTGTGCATGTTTCTTAAGAGAGTCGACCGTCATCCCACTTCCTCGTGGAGAAAACGTGCGGCTCTTTCACAGCAAAGGTCCCCCCCCCCCCCCCGTTATCTCGTTTAAACGACGTCGTTTGAAGTCATCCAATACACAAACCCAATGGCTATTCGATTATTTATCAAGACAGCTGGCGACAATAGTTCACTGTCCACCGTACACTGTACCTTTATAGATAGTAGTACTAATAAACAACATCGGAATCAGAGAGAGAGAGAGAGAGAGAGAGAGGAGAGAGAGAGAGAGAGAGAGAGAGAGAGAGAGAGAGAGAGAGAGAGAGAGAGAGAGAGAGAGAGAGAGAGAGAGAGAGAGAGAGAGAGAGAGAGAGAGAGAGAGAGAGAGAGAGAGAGAGCGCATGAGCATATTTGGAGCTAGCTACAACATTTCACTGTACAGTGTACAGTGCACAACCGAATCTGAAATGTGCTTTTACTTTGAAAAGCCTTAACGGGACGGGACGGGGACGGGAGGTGAGGTGAGGGGAGGGGGACGACGGGGGGGGGGGGGGGAGAGAGAGACCCCCCGCCTCTCGGTGATTTGACGCACGTCTCAGTTCGGGTCACGCTGCGCTCTCACCGGATGTTTTTTCCGCGTCGTTGACGAGGAGGAGGAGGAGGACGGCGCGGCGCCATGGAGCCTTTGGTCGCAGAGCCGTGGTTCTTCTTCTAGATCTAGAGGAGGATCATCACCACGGATGATGATGATGATGACGGCACGCACACCGTGAGTAAAGAGAGACGACGGCGACGTGTCGTGTCGTCCCGGCGGCGGCGCTAGACTGGAGGTCGTGACTATAGTGCGTTGACGTTGGTCAGGTGGCGGCGGTACCTACCAGGAGTGCACGCGCCGTTATTGATGAGTGCACGCGCCGTTATGTGCGCACGCCCCGTGTGCATAAAGGAATTCAAAGGAGCTTTATTGTCATAAGGGAGGAACAACATTAACGCTGCCATAAAAACAATTAAATCATAATCATAATCATAATAAAAATAATATTAATATTAATAATGACAAAGTTTAGAAAAAGAAGAAGTTAAATATCAATGTATAAAATGTAAGAATAAGTAATACTCTGAGGTGTTTTCACCTGAGCAACAGGCAGCTCTATAGAACTGTTTTCAATACAGAATACTGTCAGTTCTACATAGAGCAGTAAACAACAGGCATATAAGTGTTTCCAACACAACATACTGTGATATCTGTCTAGAGCAAGGGCACATGCAGCAACCAGCAACTCCATAGAACAGCTCCATAGAACAATTCAGAACACTGTCCGTTCTATATAGAGCAGAGCAGGGCGCTTTGTAGACCTGTTGTCATACTGTCTGTTCTGTATAGAGCAGCCAGCTCTATATAAAGGGTTTCAATACAAAATACTGGCTTTTCCATATAGAGAAGGTAGCAAAAGACAACTCTATAGTATAGCTCTATAGAACTGTCTTCAATACAGAATGCTGTCAGTTCTATCAAGAGAAAGTAACAAC
The DNA here is from genome assembly GCA_027704905.1 of Muraenolepis orangiensis. Lineage (NCBI taxonomy): Eukaryota > Metazoa > Chordata > Actinopteri > Gadiformes > Muraenolepididae > Muraenolepis > Muraenolepis orangiensis. The sequence goes on from CM051009.1 coordinate 12,041,316, forward strand.
AGGCAGTTCTATAGAACAGCTCTATAGAACTGTCTTCAATACAGAATGCTGTCAGTTCTATCTAGCGCAGAGGGCAACAAGCAGTTCTATAGAACAGCTCTATAGAACTGTCTTCAATACAGAATGCTGTAGGTTCTATATAGAGTAGGTAGCAACAAGCAGTTCTATAGAACATCTCTATAGAACTGTCTTCAATACAGAATGCTGTAGGTTCTATATGGAGTAGGTAGCAACAAGCAGTTCTATAGAACAGCTCTACAGAACTGTCTTCAATACAGAATGCTATCAGTTCTATCTAGAGCAGAGAGCAACAGGCAACTCTATAGAACAGCCTTATAGAACTGCCTTTAATACAGAATGCTGTCAGTTCTATCTAGAGTAGGTCTCAACAGGCAGCTCTATATAACCGCTGTACAGAACTGTCTTCAATACAGCATGCTGTCAGCTCTATCGAGAGCAGAGAGCAACAGGCAGATCTATATAATAGCTCTACAGAACTGTCTTCAATACAGCATGCTGTCAGCTCTATCGAGAGCAGAGAGCAACAGGCAGATCTATATAATAGCTCTACAGAACTGTCTTCAATACAGCATGCTGTCAGCTCTATCGAGAGCAGAGAGCAACAGGCAGATCTATATAATAGCTCTACAGAACTGTCTTCAATACAGAATGCTGTCATTTCTTTGGATGCCTGCTTTTTGCCATAAATGTGTCTGCTCTCTCTCTCTCTCTCACTCACTCACTCACTCTCTCTCTTTGTCTCTCTGTCAAGTGATCAAGTCAAGTTTGGAAACTTTAAATGTGTACCAAGCACAAGAGGTGCGTGACAATAGTGTGGTCACTAGTGTGACCACAGTAAGGATAAGGGCCTCATACATATGAATCAGACCACGTGTAACACTCCCCCGATTGTATTCATACTTTGATTTGCGAGAAATTGTGGAAATGTTACCAACAATTCAACCTAGCTATAGTTATACTTATAGTATTATAGTTATTATTAATAATAATAATAATAATAATGATAATTTGTTTCACTTATATATATTATATATATAATATATATAATATATATATATAATATATATAATATATATATATATATATATTATATATATATATATATAATATATATATATATATATATATTATATATATATATATATAATATATATATATATATATATTATATATATATATATATATATATATTATATATATATATATATATATATATTATATATATATATATATATTATATATATATATATATATATAATATATATATATAATATATATATATATATATATATATATATATATATTATATATATATATATATATATTTATTTATTGATGTGTGTGTGTGTGTGTATATATCATTTATAATAAGTGAGTAAGTAATTGTAATAAGGCTAATAATAAACAACGATGATACTATCATTATCATTATTATTGTCAAGTTGTCGTCTCTGAGCCTATAAAACAAAGCCAAATGGGTAAGGTTAAACATCCCATTGCTGTCTTTCTGTGATTACATTTTGTTGGTCAAACATCTTCATTTGTGCGTGTCCACAATTGCTTTGTTACTTGTAAACCCCGAGCTGGTGGTCGTGTGTCAGTGTGTGTGTGTGTCCGTGTGTGTGTGTTTGTCCATGTGTGTGTGTGTGCGTGTGTGTGTGTGTTTCATCCCACAGTTAGCTGTCGTTGTGGGAGACCCCAGGTCCCATTTGAAACAGTTGTGTTCTTAAGGGCCCACCTGTTTACGGTGGCAGATGCTGGCACCCCCCCCCCCCCCCCCCCCCCTCCTCTCTAGCTGTCTATCTGCTCTCTTTGTTTTCCCCGAGCACACTGGATCTTATCTTGGGTTACGGCTCCTTCTGGCTGTGGGGTCAGATGACTCTCTCTCTCTCTCTCTCTCTCTCTCTCTCTCTCTCTCTCTCTCTCTCTCTCTCTCTCTCTCTCTCTCTCTCTCTCTCTCTCTCTCCCCCCCCCCCTCCCCCCCCCCGGTACGTAACACCTGCCTTATGATTTCATCCGGGGTCGTCGGGCTGACAAGACAGGATGAAGAAAAAAACCATCTGGCAATTGTTTGGACGGATATCATTCCCTACCAGTGGGGAATGATCTGCTTCTTTTTGCATCACAATGTTTAATTGTGAACTGAAAAAAACCGATACGTGATGGTGACTGAGGATGTGTTGGAGGTTCTGTACCAAACAAGCCCGTTTTCTGGAGAAAAACAAGTGAAAGTGTAGGCCAGGCCTACACTCCGCAGCACCCTTATTTATAACGGTGTTATAAAGCCACATTGACACAGTTGACCACTTATCGAAGCGGCGATTCCTGCGATTTGGACATTAACCATGTTGCAATTATTCTGAATCCGAGTGACATGACCAACGGGCACCAGAAGTCTCT
>CM051009.1:12048736-12051236 GCA_027704905.1 Muraenolepis orangiensis
GTGTGTGTGTGTGTGTGTGTGTGTGTGTGTGTGTGTGTGTGTGTGTGTGTGTGTGTGTGTGTGTGTGTGTGTGTGTGTGTGTGTGTGTGTGTGTGTGTGTGTGTGTGTGTGTGTGCACGTGCGCCAAACGTTTCACTCGCCGTCAGGGACAGTAGTGGGGGGATGCACTGGGGGGGGGGGGGGGTGTCAAAGTTCGTACCACTTGCATGCACCGCTCAGCAGACATCTGTTGCCGAGGGAACCCCCTCTCCTCCCTCCCTCCCTCCTTCAGCCCTACACACACACACACACACACACACACACACACACACACACACACACACACACACACACACACACACACACACACACACACACACACACACACACACACACACACACACGCGCCAAAAGTAACTGAATAATATTCAGCCGTTCTGATCCCATCTCAGCCAATCAAGATTCAAGAGACTTAATTTCCCTCGGGATAAATAAAGTCGACTCCGACTCTGTACTGTCTAACCCCTACCTGCTCCTTAATGACCTGTCTCTGTACTGTCTAACCCCTACCTGCTCCTTAATGACCTGTCTCTGTACTGTCTAACCCCTACCTGCTCCTTAATGACCCGTCTCTGTACTGTCTAACCCCTACCTGCTCCTTAATGACCTGTCTCTGTACTGTCTAACCCCTACCTGCTCCTTAATGACCTGTCTCTGTACTGTCTAACCCCTACCTGCTCCTTAATGACCTTTCTCTGTACTGTCTAACCCCTACCTGCTCCTCAGTGACCCGTCTCTGTACTGTCTAACCCCTACCTGCTCCTTAATGACCTGTCTCTGTACTGTCTAACCCCTACCTGCTCCTTAATGACCTGTCTCTGTACTGTCTAACCCCTACCTGCTCCTCAGTGACCCGTCTCTGTACTGTCTAACCCCTACCTGCTCCTTAATGACCTGTCTCTGTACTGTCTAACCCCTACCTGCTCCTTAATGACACATATCTGTATTTGCTGTCCCTTTCAATAAGCGTCAGCTTCATAAATATCAGTTTATGGTAGGCTGGCTTTGAAGATGGACATGGCTGAGATGACTGTGATGGTGATGGTGATGATGAAGAGGATGAAGGATGTGATGCAACACCTGGAGGGACAAACACAAAAGGGTCCATGACTCACGGTGTGTGTGTGTGTGTGTGTGTGTGTGTGTGTGTGTGTGTGTGTGTGTGTGTGTGTGTGTGTGTGTGTGTGTGTGTGTGTGTGTGTGTGTGTGTGTGTGTGTGTGTGTGTGTGTGTGTGTGTGTGTGTGTGTGTGTGTGTGTGTGTGTGTGTGTAAAAGGATCTTGATTTTAAGTGTCCTTGTACACTAACGAGTTTGTGCTGACGTTGCGCACATCACATACGCTGGTACGTGGGCAGCTGTGTGTGTGTGTATCTAGATGCACGTGTGTGTGTGTGTGTGTGTGTGAAAATGTTGTTAGGAGTGACGTCTGTTGGTATGCAAGTGAATTTAGGTTGTTTTTGGGGGGGGGGGTCCCACACTTGGAGCAGTTGGTGACAGTTAGTGACACACACACACACACACACACACACACACACACACACACACACACACACACACACACACCGGGCGAACACCACCCCCTCTGTCTTGGCATTTGAATGGGGCGGGGTAGCCGCCCTTCAACAGCTGTAGCTTAGCAACGCTAACCGGGCTGCGTTGCTAGGCAGCCCTGTTTCATAAAATGCAAACTCTCTGAACCCGACCCCACCCAGCCCCACCCCCGCCCTCCCACCCCATCCTCCAACCGTTCCCGCTCGCCGTTAGCGGCGTCCTTGTGCTCGTTCAACTGTTGTTCAATCCAATCGAGAGGCGATGCGTTTGAGTGATCGGCTTGACAGTTGGCTAACGGTCACCAACTGTCAGTTGTGTGTCTACCAACGTCCGGTGATGATTCAAAAATAATAATGACAATTATATTGTCAAGCTAACATTATACAACGCTTATACTATGTACAGATATAGTTAGCTTAAATGCGATATTGTTTGCTTAAAGAAATGTTATCTTTTTTGGCAGTGGCCAATTTTCCCGGTGCGTTACTTTGTTAAAGTAACATTTGTTAACATAACATTTGTTTACAAACGGAACGTTTGTTCCGTTAACAAAATTAAAAAGCTAGCATAACGATTGTGCGGAACTAGCATCACAAAATCAAACCATAAGTAATCAAAACAATAAATGAGGAATAATTATGAGCCTAATAATGAAAAAGGACCATGACTTGACAACACATCAACACAACACATCTAGAGAGAGACCATAAAATATCCTAAAATCGGAACATCGCTGCCCTGCGCTAAAATAAACGTCTAACCGCTTTGTTTAAAACAATTGTTGGCCTTTAAACCTTTAAACCCCAGGAGAATCACTTTCCACTGTCCTCACCTCAACCCCGGACGTCCTCGCAAACATGCATAGTGGAATTAAGTTAACCCCTCGGTGTCCAGACGGATTAGCACCAGC
>CM051009.1:12056236-12113736 GCA_027704905.1 Muraenolepis orangiensis
TGGGTTAAAATTCTGTACAAAATAAAGTATTCAGCATGATACTAGATGTCACCGCCAAGGTATAATTTCACGATATATAGAGGTGTATATATGTATATATATAATAATAATAATAATAATAATATATCGGACTTATATAGCGCTTTTCCAGGTGCTCAAAGACGCTTTACAGGAAATACAATACATAAAGACTAATACAAAACAACAACAAACACAACAAGAAACAAAACAAAACAGAGAACAAATGATGGGTTGAAAGCAAGAGTGAAGAGGTGGGTTTTGAGGGCTGTTTTAAAGGACGGAAGGGTGTTGGCATTGCGGATGTGGATGGGGAGGGCGTTCCAGAGGGAGGGGGCCGCTGCAGAAAATGCTCTGTCACCCCAGGTCCGGAGCTTAGTCCTGATGGGTTTTAATAGGTTAGCATCAGCAGACCTGAGGCGACGGTTAGGGGTGTGGCGGTGGAGGAGGTCAGAGAGGTAGGGGGGGGCCAGGTTATTGAGCGCTTTGAAGGTGATGAGAAGTATTTTGAAGTGTATCCTGTGTTTGATCGGGAGCCAGTGGAGGTCACGGAGGACAGGGGTGATGTGGTCAGAGCGGCGGGTGGAGGTGAGCAAGCGGGCAGCAGAGTTTTGGACATATTGTAGTTTATTGAGGATGTTGTTAGGTGAACCATATAGGATGCTGTTGCAGTAATCGAGCCGGGATGAGATGAAAGCATGGACCAGTGTTTCAGCTGCGGAGAGTGACAGGGAGGGTCGAAGACGGGCAATGTTCCTGAGGTGGAAGAAGGCTGTTTTGGTGGTCTGGTTTACATGGGGGAGGAATGAGAGGGTGGGGTCAAGAATGATGCCAAGGTTGCGGACGCGGGTGGAGGGGGTGACAACAGAACCATCAATGTTCAGGGAGAAATCCTGGGTGGAGCGGGTGAGGGAGTTTGGACCGACGATGATGATTTCAGATTTGTCGCAGTTGAGTTTGAGTAAGTTATTTTGCATCCAGGTTTTGACGGCAGTGAGGCAGGTGGTGAGGGTGGAGTGGGTGGCTGCAGAGATGGATTTGGTGGAGAGGTAGAGCTGAGTGTCGTCGGCATAGCAGTGGAAATGGAGGCCATGTTGGCGGAAGATCAGACCAAGTGGAAGGATGTAGATGATGAAGAGCAGGGGACCGAGTACTGAACCCTGGGGCACACCATGAGGGACTTTGGCAGTGGGGGATTTGCAGTTGTTGATGGAGATGAATTGGTGTCTGTCGGAGAGATATGATTTAAACCAGGAGAGGGCGGTGCCCGTTATGCCGAGCGAGGACTGGAGGCGAGTGATGAGGATGGAGTGGTTAATGGTGTCGAAGGCGGCGCTGAGGTCAAGGAGGATGAGGATGGAGAGGGAACCAGAGTCGGCAGAGAGGAGAATGTCATTGGTGACCTTTAAAAGAGCGGTTTCAGTGCTGTGTCTGGAGCGGAAGCCGGATTGAAAAGGTTCATAGAGGTTATTGTAGTCCAGGTGGGTTTTTAATTGAGATCCAACGACTCGCTCTAATATTTTTGAAAGGAAAGGGAGGTTGGAGATGGGTCGGAAGTTGTTGGGGTTTCAGGGTTGAGTCCGGGTTTTTTTAGTAAGGGGGTCACAGCAGCAAGTTTGAGGGCGGGGGGTACGAGGCCGGTGGACAGAGAGGAGTTAATGACTGAGGTGATCAGAGGAGAGAGTGAGGGGAGACAGGCCTTGACGAGGGTGGAGGGGATGGGGTCCAGGATGCAGGTTGAAGTTTTCATGCCAGTGAGTATGGAGGATAGGTCCGATGCGGTGATTTCAGTGAAGGATGAGAATGGGTGATTGGAAGGTGGAGGAGAGGCGGGTTCTGGAAAAGAGACGTAGGTGGCGGAGGCGTTGGACAGTTGGCTATGAATTGTGTCAATTTTAGTTTGAAAGTGTGACAGAAAGGATGCACATTTACTGACAGTGAAGGAGTTGGAGATGGTGTCCATGGGTTTAAGGAGTTTAGTAATGGTGGAAAACAGAGTCTTAGGGTTGTTGCTGCTGGATTGTATGACGGAGGAGTAGTGGGAGGAGCGTGCACTGTTGAGGGCGTCTTTGTATAGCTGTTGGTGTTGTTTGTAGGCTTCTTTATGGACAGTGAGACCGGTTCTATTGGCTAAACATTCAAGTTGGCGGCCCTTGGATTCAAGGTGATGGAGATGATCAGTGTACCAGGGGGCGGAGTGGGTGAAGGAGACAGACTTGGTTTTGATGGGAGCGAGCTGATTGAGACAGGAGGAGAGAGTGTCGTTGTAGGTGTTAACCAGGTCAGTAGGAGAGACAAGCAGGATGAGGGCAGAGTCAGGGATGGTGTCATTCAAAAGGGAGGAGAAAGAGGAGGGATGGATGGATTTGAGATTCCGGAAAGTTATGGAGCGCTTCTGCTTAATGAGGGGGGCGGGGATGAGAATGTCTATGGTGATAGCCAGGTGGTCGGAGATGGTGAGGTCGGAGCTGGACAGATTGCTGATGGTGATGCCCGGAGGTGCAGACCAGGTCCAGTGTGTGTCTTTTTTTTTGGGTGGGGAAATCCACATGTTGGGTGAGGTTGAAGAAGTTTAAAATGTCCAGGAGTTCTGTGGAGGATTTGGAGTTGGATGAATCAACGTGTATGTTAAAATCACCAAGTAGCAGAACGGATGGAGAGATGGTGCAGAGTTGTGTGAGGAATTCAGACAGGTCAGAAGGGAAGGCAGGGTTAGGTTTGGGGGGGCGATAGATGACTGCAATAACCAGGGGTTTGGGACCAGACAGTTTAAAAGCAAGGTGTTCAAATGAGGATGGGGCCGGGATGGTTATTGCACTTGTGACGATGTTATTGTGGAACAAAACGGCTATTCCACCACCACGCCCTAGGTGGCGTGGTTTGTCCATGTATGAGTATCCGGGGGGAGTAGTCTGATTGAGTGAAAAGTATTCCTGTGGTTTTTGCCAAGTTTCGGTTAAGCAGAGAAAGTCCAGATTATTGTCAGTTATGAATTCATTGAGTAGGAGGCCCTTGCTGTTTATGGATCGGGTGTTAAACAGAGCAAATTTGAGATGAGGATGAATTTGGACAGGCTGAGGTGCTTTGGCAAGGGGGCGGAGGCAGGGAGATCGCACGTGTAGGTTGTTGTGATGATGACGTGCAGGAGTTGCGGCGGTGCGCTTGGCTGACCAGAGGGAAGGGATGGAAGCAATGGAGTGATCAGACTGGGAGTAAACAAACGTTCTGCGGGAGGCTCTGTGGATGTAACGGGGACGACGGAGGAGTCCAAGTGTTTTGATGGATGAGATGCACGGAGGAGCGGAGAAGTTGTTGAGTTTGAGTAGTTGCGAGGTGGTGTATTGCAGAAGCATGCCAGCCGGGGAGGATGTAATGATGAGCCTGAAAGTTGTTTGTCGATAGCCACGGACTAGATGACCAGAGTTGGAGAAGTGACAGTGATATAAGTATATGTTTTGTAACATGCACTCATGTGGTCATGTGTGGTACTGCACACGTATCACATTTGGTCCAACGTTGGTCAGCTCAACCTCTCCTCCTCCCTCCTCCTCCTCCTCCTCCTCCTCCTCCTCCTCCTCTCCCTCGTCCCTGGTGGAACCAGACCAGGACGTCCTGCGGCGGCTGGAGAAGGAGAAGATCCTGGTGTTCACCCCGTCGCGGCGCGTGCAGGGCCGCCGCGTGGTCTGCTACGACGACCGCTTCATCGTCAAGCTGGCGTACGAGTCGGACGGCGTCATCGTCTCCAACGACAACTACCGCGACCTGGCCAACGAGAAGCCCGAGTGGAAGAAGTTTGTGGACGAGCGGCTGCTCATGTACTCCATCGTCAACGACAAGTGAGCAGATTTTAGTTTTGCTTTTTCAGATTTTTGTGTTCCGCCGTCTCGGTGGCTGAATCAGTTATCCGCGCGCTAGTCATCTCTGGCTTGTCCATAGTAGGCCCGTTGAAAAATGCGTATTATGTCCAGACGTCTTTTTCCCCCGGACATGTCCTCTTTTTGGGACCTAAACAAATTGTTCGTCCAGCCAGGATTTGTAAATCGGCAAAAATGTCCGGAATTCTGCTTTTGCTTCCTACAGTTGCATTTCTTTACATTACAGACAGAATTTGTTTGGTATGTCCCGCCTTCTGGCATGCCACCATTGGCCAGTCATGGAGGCTAAGCCATTCACGCAAACATTGGTCAAACTCAACAATTTCAACACTGCCACGAGTGTCCTCTTTTTTTGAAAACCAAAATATGGTCATCCTAGTATTATTGACTTTAAAATGAACCCTAAAACCTCCACTCGATGATGTTAAGTTTTACACCTTAGTTTTTGTTTATTTATCGTAACTTTGTTTTGGACCGCCCGGAATGGCAAGAAAAATGATGTCATGAAAAAAATACTGGGAAATATATTTTTAGGCAGATTTGTAGCAGTTTAGTTGTTTTGTTAGCTTCAAAGTTGTTAAGCTATCGCGCTACGGTGATGTGTGGGATCATCACATCTAAATCACATGACGCCTCACCCTGCGTCTGATAGGTTCATGCCTCCCGACGACCCGCTGGGTCGACACGGGCCCAGCCTGGACAACTTCCTGAGGAAGAGACCCATCATGCCCGAACAGAAGAAACAGCCCTGCCCTTACGGTAAGTGGTTTTCTATTAATTTGTGTTGTGCGTTTTTATTATTTAATGTATTATTTATTATTGGAGTTCCATATACAGTAAGTATTTATACATTTACTTTTCACAAATTTTTAACACATTTGACATTATAGATATCGTAATTGACAGTTGTGACCGTCCATTTTACATCACAAACAAGGGATTTCTGTTCATATATTCAACGTAACAATGTTGCGATGAATGTAACGTAAAAAGTCAATTTCTTAGATGTCTTCGAGGGCCTCGTCTCTCCGTGACTCTAACCCCTCTCCCTTCCTTCCTTCCTCCCCCCCCCCCAGGTAAGAAGTGCACGTACGGCCACAAGTGTAAGTACTACCACCCGGAGCGCGGCGCCCAGCCCCAACGGGCGGTGGCCGACGAGCTGCGGGCCAGCGCCAGGACCTGCACCCCCGCCAAGAACCAGCCGGGAGATCCCGGCCTGGTGAAGAGCCACAGTGTGCCGGCCGGGATCCTGGAGGCAAAGAAGGGCGGGGTCCCCAAGAGGCAGTCGGACCCCAGCATCCGGGCGTTCTCCTACAGCGACGCCGAGGAGAAGCTGCTGCCGGCCAGAGGCCGCGGCGAGGCCTGCAAGAGCAGCCTCTGCGTCGGCGGCGTTAGTGGAGTGCTCACCGCGTCCCCGGCCCCCGGGGGCCCGCCGCAGGAGCGGCCGCCCCGCGCCGCCACCCCTCACGGCCCCGACCTGTACCCCCGCTGCGAGTCCCCGGACCTCAGCTACTACTCGGTGACACGCTCCTACGCCGGCCCGGCGCCGTCCTCGCGCCGCAGCCCCGACCGCCGCTTCCCGGGGGACCCGGACCTGCGACTGGGCTCGGCCGGGTCCGAGTGCGGCAGCGAGAGCGGCGTGAGCTGCGGCGGCAGCAGCTGCGACTCGGCATACGGTGAGCGCCCCTGCCCCGCCTCGTTCCCCCCTGACCTGGCCCCGCCCCCGGAAGAGGCGGCGCTCTACGCCGGCCGCCCGTACGCAGCGCACCACCACGGGGGCCACGAGCACCGGCCCTCCGAGTACCTCGGCGCCCTCCACCACGGACACGCCTACCACGTGGGCCCGGGCTGCGGGACGAGCTGCGGGCGTGAGCAGCGGCCCCTGACTCCGGACGCGGCGGCGGTACCGCCAAAGCGGCCACTGTACCCGCTTCCGCCCCACCTGCAGCACCAGCCGCTGACGGCGCGGTCCAGCTGCCCCGGGGACTACCGCACGCTGCCCCAGAGTGGCCCCCTCCGCCCTGACTCGCCCTCGGGCTGTTGCCTGGCGCCCGCCAGGGCCGACAGCGCGTCCGACTCCCGGCTCTACGAGCACCTCCACCCGCACCACCTCCACCACCACCACCACCACCCCCACCCACCGCCACTGCCGCCGCCGCCCCAGCAGAAGCCCCCGTCCGGCTGGGAGTCGTACTACAGACACCCGCCGCCGCCCGCCTCCCGCTACGAGCCCTCGGCCTACCAGAGCCTGCCGGACACCAGGCAGCCGTCCTGGCACGGCGCCGCCCCCTGGGGGCAGGACGGCTACACCAACCACCACCACCATCCCCATCCCCATCCCGCCCACCCGCACCACCACCAGCACCACCACCACCACCACTCCCACCCGGGCCTCCACTCCTCGCCCACACACTACCTGAACCCGCCGCCTCCCCCTCCCCCGCCCCCGGCCCTCTACCCTCAGCCGCCGCCGCCGCCGCCGCCCCACCCGGGCCCCTCCGCCCCCTACGCGGCCCACCTCCCGGAATCGCCGGCGCGCGGCGGCCGCCACGGCGAGGACGGCAGGGAGAAGGCCTACTTCGACCTGTGCAACATCTTCCCGCCGGAGCTGGTGCGCCGGGCCATGGGCCGCCACCCTCACGTCAGCGACCCCCAGCAGCTCGCCGCCGCAATCTTGGCCGAAAAGGCCCAGACGGGCTACTGATACGGGACGAGGGGAGAGGAGACGTGACGCGAGACATTCTCGTCGGAAAATAAAATAAGGGATGTTTATTCAGAGGTCTGTGCATTTCAGCACAAAGATGTGGAAAAGTGCTTTTTTTTGTTTTTTGGGGGGGGTGGGGGGGGTTTCGGTAATTTATTAGTTTGTGATACTTGTCGTACAAGTATGTGCTGTGTGTGTGTGTGTGTGCTACTTGATTTTTGATTTGTCTTCCAGATTTCCGTTTGTCGATTCGGTCATTTGCTGTACGAGGCACTTTTGTTTATAAAAAACGAAGCGTGTCCGATAATCGAACCGTCGGACGAAACAATCACAATGTGAGCTCTGAGAGCTCAATATTGTGCACATTTAAACTGGTTTTGGTTAAAGGACTTTTTTTTTTTCTTCCTGTTTTCCGTTTGACCTTTTACTTGGGTTTTGCGAGAATATATCATTTAATTTTTTATAAATTGTCTTCTCTAGTTCTAGTTCTCATACGTTGAGAACTACAATGGTGGGTTTACGAAACAAACTTGTTTCCGAATACGTGTGCAGACACCCACCCACGCAGGACTTGGAAAAACAGGCGAAAACAAACACATCCCTCCCTTACCTGAGTGTCCACCAGGAGTCTGGACAATGGCGCTTTTTCCCCTCTGGGGGAAATCGGATAACATATCGAGTCTGGCTGCGTCGTCATCTCCCGATCCCAATTTCGCCGTCTCGTGCCCCCCCCTCTTCCGTGTTTAGCAAGCGTCCGGTTTCGGCATTTCCGTAAATGATTTGCTCTCCGTCGTTAGAATTTGAGATGGGTGGCCCATGTCCTGTGTACCTTAGTTTTAGTAAGGGACATCTCTTTCCCCCCCCCCCCTCAATCTCTCTCTCTCTCTCTCTCTCTCTCTCTCTCTCTCTCTCTCTCTCTCTCTCTCTCTCTCTCTCTCTCTCTCTCTCTCTCCTCTTCTTCTTTCCCTTTGCAGACCATCGGAGAGCGTGTACCGACTGTAAATACATTGTGTAAATATATCCAACGGTCCACTAGCCCCATGCGGCCCGGTTTGCCCGTGTGTCGGATTCCGAGCCGTTTGTTTTACGCTAAACCCGACCCGCAATTAGCGGGAAACCAGAGTCCGACCTCGTCCGATACAAATTGTATTGCGATGCTTGGCGGCCGGCGGCGGTTTAAAAAAAAAAAACCACAGCATGCGCGCGGACACGTTCCTGGACGGACCGCGTTAATTCAACGAGTCACCGTTGAGACAAACGTCGACACCGAAATGCGTTGATCGTTTGTTTTTTTGGCGAGTGGAAGCTGCTTTGAGACAATTCTGTTGGATAGGATATGTGGTATGAACACATGCAAAGAAGGAGGACTTGGCTACCTACTATGTCTAGGTATGGCAACCTCTTTATCTGGCTTTGAGCTTTTGAGAATGGCGGGAATTTTAAATAAATTCAATTTTTATTTAGTATTTAACCAAGAACCACATCTATTCAACCCTCCCCCCCACACACAACAAATATCTGCATTTGTGCTTCCTTTACATGGAATTCAACTTATTTATATCAATTCCTCTTTGAAGAACTTTGAAAGTAGCCATTCCCACTACTAATATCAGATTTTCTTATGAAATATGACCGCAAGTTACAAAATGCCGGGTCACATTTACCAAACAATGGTCCATGAATAAATAGACTGCAGATAAGTGTTCAACTGAAATGTTAGAACAAAACCTAAATATTGCAGATGTTCAACAATGTCGAAATTCTGAGGATGATCGCGTTGGTTTGATATTCCATATTTTGCTCATCGCTTGGTTTCCATCTCAAATTGCGAAAAGTCCATCGATACCGGCGGGTTTCAAATTTTGTGTTTTCTCGAACACCCGCCCCCCCCCCCCCCCCCCCCTTTTAAACTCACAGGGATTCCGACCTGCAGCCTCTCACGGCTCAGGACCTTAACGCCCACCGACCCATGCCAGGTTATACGAAGCGAGGAGGAAAAGGGTAACTTTTTAGTGTACTGAAGAAGCGCCTTCCCTCTGGGACCCCTGACACCGTGTGTCAGTGTGGGAGCAGAGCGGGGGCCCAAAGTAATGCCTGTTTGACGGCATTGTGCTTATGACACATCCGATACTCTGAACTATGTTCAGCCAACTCTTATGCATGTTTTTAACTTGTTTAGTTCCTCTTTCAGTATGTTTTTTTAGTTTTTTCGTTTGTCATAGTAGGTGACTTTTTTACTTTGTGTTTGGCAAGTTTCAAGGCACCTGGTCAAGACAGGTGTGCACCTTGTCACAGCAGGTGTGTACTCCTGTTAGGACAGGTGTGCACCTTGTCACAGCAGGTGTGTACTCCTGTTAGGACAGGTGTGCACCTTGTCACAACAGGTGTGTACTCGTTAGGACAGGTGTGCACCTTGTCACAGCAGGTGTGTACTCATTAGGACAGGTGTGCATCTTGTCACAACAGGTGTATACTTATCAAGACAAGTACACACAAGAACACCGGTTCCTTTGTTAGGACAGGTGAGACTCGTTAACACCTGCATACCAAGTGTGTACTTTGCATGTTTTCATCTTATTTTCTTTCTGTATGTTTGTATTTTGCTCTTTTCCTTATCTTGTAGTATGCAAATTAACTTATGTTGGAGGTAACTGAAGTATTTATAAGTTGCCTGGCTTTCAAGTTGGGACATTAGGCTACTGTGAAGATCCTAACCTGGCGTCCACTAAGTTGGATTGTGCTGATGCTAATTGCCAGTTCAATATCTGCAAAGTGGCGGAACCGTCTTCCGATGTTAATTTAACCGTTTGCTTTTCCATAGACAACATATTTGTTTTCTTCCGAAGAATCGTACCCCAGAGCAGAGCATGTGGTCTTGGAATGTTTTACACAGCGATAACTGACTAACCAATATGATAATCCAGCAACATATATAAACTTAGCCCACGCAACGCTTCACGGTCTAGGAATACTTGTAGAACAATGTAAAAAAAAGATATAAAATAATCAAGATTTGTTTGCTTCAAATGCTATTTATAGTGGTCCTTTAGCACAGGTGCAACTAACTTCCATCATTCTTCGTCATGGTAACTGTATTCTCTACTGTGATTGGTTAATAAAGAGAAGTATAATACAAGGTGTGGTGTCCCTGGTGCAGTATGGTTGGAGGAGAGTCTCCCCGACCCCATGCCTTCTCGGGAAGGGAAATCCGTTAAAACATTAGCTTTATAGCTACATTGATCCGTAAACTGCGTGATAACAAGACAGCTAACGCAATGAGTTTGAAGATTTTTGTAAATCTTAAAATTGTGGCAAATAAACAAAACAGACCAGTTGGGTGAAGCATAACAAAATAACAATGGATTTATTTTATTGCAAATAAACAAATAAAATTGAAATGCACCTTTGAACAATCGTGCTTCCGCCGGGCCGGACCAGACAAGGCAGAGTTAACTTGTCATAGTGTCGAGAAAAAGTGAGGTTAGACGTGAAAAAACCCCAAAATACAAAAAAGAAAAAAAATACTAAAAAAGGTTTTAGCTGTCATTCCACCAGAGAGAAAAAAAAAGAAATCACCGGAAAGAAAAATGGCCAACTCCGCAGCTTAAGTCGTCCTTTACGCTTCCACATCCTCACAGACAACTTTTCCCTTGTCCTGCGAATCCATCGGTAAAAAAATAAAAACAGAGAAATAAACAACTACAATCTGCACGTCCACAAAAAGTCGTTTTTCCCGGAGGACTTTCTGAGAGGATCCTAGAAGGGTTCCAAAATGGGACTGGATTTGAAAACAAAGCGAGGTCCCGCACAAACGGCGGTTGGCTGATGGGAGTCGGGGCGTGGCCCCCCTTGTGCGTACCCGTGGGTGTGCTTTTTTTGCTTCTTAGCTTGGAGAGACTCGTTAAAACTAACGTCCCCGGGACCAGGACCCTAGAGGACAAATCTTGATAAATAAACGGTAAAACGAAAAGGAAAAAAAAGAAAGGTATACAACCAAAACTCTGCGATACGTCCAGAAATATCGAAACAAAAACAAAAATGTCAAACCAAACCGAACCCATCATGACCTCATCAGAACCGGGGGGTTTTGGCCCATGGCAACGGGGGTTGAGGTATTGGTACTGTCCTGAAGTGGAGGTGGACTGATGTTTGGACCATAGGCCCCTCCCCCCTCGCCATCTGAGAGCGCCTGCTTCCACATCTGCAACCCCCCTCCCCCCCTCCCCTCACACACACACAGTCATCCTTCCACTAAAACATTCATAGCATTCAGACCGTTACTAGCTTATTTCATCGATGGGCTGTGGCGCAGTAACATAAATGTCCAACTTTGGGGGGTGGGGGGGGGGGTGGTGGTTTCCCTTTGTTACCTTTGCTTTATTTTGACTCCATGTCCCATAAGGCCTTGGGGTCCGATATACTTCTCCCTCCCGACCCAGAATTAATTCAGAGCTAATCGTTTCTAATGGAGTTGACGTTAAAAACTGCACTTTTCCCCTCGACGAATTCCGATTCCGATACGCTCACGCACTTATAACACGCAAGAGAGAAAATGGCCAAAATCCAACGTATCCCTCTCTCAACTCAAGTCTTTAAGTCTAAATGGCCTGGATTCACTCCACCGACACCACTGGGACCGACGGAACAAAACCAACACAAAAAACCCAGCGGAACGCAAAACGTCAGGGAGCCAACAACTTTCTAAAACAGGAACACTTTTAAACCGAACATCTTTTTCATTAATACGCAATAAATTCATTCACATACAAGCATACAAAGCAAGCAACAGCAAAAAACAAATACAAAAATAACTCATGGCCATGTTTGCTTAAAGAAGAACAAAAAAAAAAAAAGAAACTAATTTGGTTTTTGCGCAGTTTATTCTTCTGGCAATCCTAGCGGCGAGTTAACGTGGACGTTTTGTAGCGCTGTGGCGCAAGGCGGCCCCACGCGGCGGGTGACCGGAGACCAGGGCAAAACTTTGGCAAAAGACGAGCTAACGGCCGCCGCGCCCGTACGGATATCGTCCGGGCGGGGAAATCGTTTTTTTTGTAGGTTTCTTTGAGCAGGACGTGCAGCAGCGGGGTCTGTAGTCCGTGAAAAAGCGATTGGCTGCAGGTAATGCAGGGAAGGAGGGGTGTGGAGAGAAGGAGAGAGGGGGGAGCGGGGGGTGGTGGTAGTGGTGGGTGGGTGGATGTGTCCTCACATGGACTCAAACTCGTCGATGCGCTGCTTGGTGTTGCCCAGGCGGATCTGCCGCAGCGTCTTGTACTTGTCGCGGCCGGCCTTGACGTTCTCGGCGTGCAGCACGTCGTTCTGCGTCTTCTTGGTGTCGTCGCGGGCGTCCGCCAGCTCCGAGGTCAGCGTCTGGACGGGTTGACGTAAAGAAAAATATATACATTTAAAGACGTTTATCACACACACACACACACACACACACACACTTTTATCTAACGTGACTTTGCTTGCGCGGCTGGGAAACCATCACGGCGTACCATCAAAATTGGTTCATAACTATGGAAAAACTGTCCTCACAACGCAATCATGTTGCTATGGACACCATAGAGTCCTCACAAGGGGAGCATGTTGCTATGGACACCATAGAGTCCTCACAAGGGGAGCATGTTGCTATGGACACCATAGAGTCCTCACAAGGGGAGCATGTTGCTATGGACACCATAGAGTCCTCACAAGGGGAGCATGTTGCTATGGACACCATAGAGTCCTCACAAGGGGAGCATGTTGCTATGGACACCATAGAGTCCTCACAAGGGGAGCATGTTTATTATATGGACATACGGTCCTCACAATGTAAGCACATATGGTCCTCTGTGTGTGTGTGTGTGTGTGCGCGCGTGTGCTCACCTGCAGCTGCTGCTTGACGCGCTCGTTCTTCTGGGCCTCGGTGACGCGCTGCTCCTCGCTGCGCAGCTCCAGCTGGCTCACGCCCTCGTTGGACAGCTCGGCGCTGGCCTCGGCGTGGTCGTCGTCCTGCTCCTCGGGCTCCTCGCTCTCGTGGTGGTCGACGCCGCAGGCGGGCAGCAGCATCATGGGCGCCACGGCGGTCTTCAGCTCCTCCTTGGTGCGCTCCAGGTCCTCCTGCGCCGACATGGCCTGTGGGGGAGGGGGGAACGGGACCGACGAGCCGGGGTTGAGCGAACGGACGGACGGGTCGGACGGACGTCCTCAAAACTCAGACTTTACCCCCGCAAATCCTTTTCCCGTTATTAGAGACAACCTGGAGATGTTAACTAAATACGGGAGCTTTGCGTGCGATTGCGCTCGACGAGGGAAAAAACTAAAAACAGGAAGTACGGGACACGACGGGAGGTTCAAAATAACGCGGGAACATCAATATCGGACTCGGGGATACTACGAATATTCTGGGATATAGGAAACTAAAAAGTAGTAGTATTTGGGGTTTTCAAGCAAAGCAACTACATTCACTTTCTGAAAAATATTTTATGACTGATCATTATATTATTATTATTTTATTAACAGTTTAAGTCTGTAACTCCATAGAAAACCGTTAATTTTTGTTAAACACGTCTGACCTCATACTAGGAGTTTAACCACATCTCAATCCGATTCAAGTATACAGTACAGAAAACCACAACAAACTGAAATCAGTTTTTCGTAAATCCACAATGCGTCGTTCGGGAGAAAACCCTGAGGTGGTTTCCACGGCGACGGCGTGCGTACCTTGTGCTGCCACTCATTGGCCTCCTCCTCCTTCTTCCTCTTGGCCTCCTCCAGGAGGGCGATCTTGGCTGTGAACTCGCCCAGCTCGGCCGCCTGAAAGAGAGATGGAGAGACAGAGAGATAGAGATTGAGAGACAGACAGAGAGAGAGGGCGAAAGAGAGAGAGGCGGAGAGAGACACACACTTTAATATAGCAGTAAAATACATGAGGTTCAGGATGGACAGGGACCTCACAATACGAAATGTTCTCACACACAACCGTAAAAAGTTCAAACGAACATATATATTATATATATATATATATACTATATATTTCTTTTTTTTTTTGCGTTTTGTCTTTTCTGTGGTTTAACATTTGGGTTCTACTGGTCCTTCATTGTGTCTTTTATTATGAAAGCGCCCGATGCAAATCAGAACTATAGGCTACAAACGACAGCACCCTCTGCAGGACGGTGCTAGTACTACAGTACCAGGTTTACACAAAGTCTACCATTGACTTCTAGCTTCAAATTAAAAAAATGGCTATGGATGGGAAAGGGATGCTTGAGTCCACCTGATGATCACACACACACACACACACACACACACACACACACACACACACACACACACACACACACCACACACACACACACACACACACACACACACACACACACACACACACACACACACACACACACACACACACACACACACACACACACACACACACACACCAGCTGCTCCTGGTTCTTCATCTGGTCCGCCGTCTGCCGGGCCAGCTCCGCCTTGGCTTCCTCGGCGGCGCGGCGGTCCTTCTCCAGACGCTCCGCCTCGTCCCGCGCACGCTTCCGCTCGGCGTCCAGAGTCAGGGCCCGCCGGGTCTGCTCCTCCAGATCTGCACACACACACACACACACACACACAGATGTAAACATACAATAAACACACCGATGTGCAACACACACACACACGCACGCGCACGCACACACACACACACACACACACACACACCACGCACGCTAGACGTAAGATGGTGTGAGAGAGAGAGAGGGAGACTGAAAAAATGAAATACAAAGATGAGGAGGGAGAGAAAAATAAGAAAGACAGAACGTGGGTGAGCGAAAGATTGAAAAGAACGGAAAAAAACGAAATGTGAGAAAATAGGAAGGACTAGAGATAAGGACAGAACAGATTAAGAGAATAGAACGGAAAGGAGATGAGGACAGAAAGAGAGAGAGAATAGGAAGGAAAATGAAAAGAGGGAGAGAAAAAAGGAAAATACAACAGAAAAGAGAGATCGGAAGAACAGGTGTGAGAACAGAAAATAGTGAGACAAAAAGGAAAAGGGAACCAACATAAAGAGCAGAAAAGGAAAAGAGCGAAAGAAAAGAGTGAGAAAAAGAAAAGAGAAAGAACAGAAAAGAGCGAGACAACAGGAAAGAAAAGAGAAAGAACAGAAAAGAGCGAGACAACAGGAAAGAAAAGAGAAAGAACAGAAAAGAGCGAGACAACGGGAAAGAAAAGAGAAAGAACAGAAAACGGTGAGAAAAAGGGACAGAAAAGGGGACAGAAAAGAGAAAGAACAGAAAAGAGTGAGAGAGAACAGAAAAGAGAGGAAAGGGAGCAAAAGAGAAAGAACTGAAAGGAGGAAGGAAAGGAACCACACCTTTCTGTGCCCGGAGGGTCTGCTCCTCGATCTGCCGGAGTCTCTCGATGAGCTCGTCCTTCTCCCGCTCTATCCTGTCCTTCTCCTTCTCCGCATGCTCACGCTTCTTCTTCTCGTTCTCCAGCTGGGCCCTGAGCACGCGCACACACACACGTTGGTGGTCATTCAAGCAGTTGTACAGAAGTGGACTTGGACTTCCGAATACGTTTTGAGTGGTTCCTGTGTCTTAATAAAATAAAATAAAAATAATAATAATAAAATATTAAATTCAAAAATATGTAGTTTATTTTTAATACTACAATTATTATCGGGCATGTAGGATCCAGGAGCGTGTCTGTTATTAGAACGGGAATCGGTTGCCAATATCGTCCACTGGAGACCCCTGGTGGTGGCGTTGTATGATACCCTGGAGTATTGTCACCCAGCATTCACCCATGTGTATGTACTGTATGTTAAGCTCCTAGGCTATGACCGCACGAGAGTCCGCGGTGTGCATATTCTGCTTTCAAAACACCGATAGTTTTTGGCTTACTTGGTTGTAGGTTTTTGTTCATACTGTGATATTGTGCGTCTCTGCTTTCTCTGTGCATGCGAGTCTTCATGTGTCTTTGTCTGTCTGTCTGTGTGTGTCTAAATTTCACTGTCTGTGTGTCTCCCCGTGTCTATGTCTTTGTCTGTGCATCTCCATTACCGTGTCTGTCTCCATTTCTGTGTGTGACTCCATGTCTCTGTATGTGTGTGTGTGTGTGTGTGTGTGTGTGTGTGTGTCTCTCTCCATCTATATGTCGGTGTGTGTGTGTGTGTCTCAGTGTGTCTCCGCCAGTCCCAATATATCTCTCCGCCTGTCCCCATGTGTCTCTGCCTGTCCCCGTGTGTCTCTGCCTGTCTCCGTGTGTCTCTGCATGTCCCCGTGTGTCTCTGCCTGTCCCCGTGTGTCTCTGCCTGTCCCCGTGTGTCTCTGCCTGTCTCCGTGTGTCTCTGCATGTCCCCGTGTGTCTCTGCCTGTATCTGTGTGTCTCTGCATGTCCCCGTGTGTCTCTGCCTGTCTCTGTGTGTCTCTGCATGTCCCCGTGTGTCTCTGCCTGTCTCTGTGTGTCTCTGCATGTCCCCGTGTGTCTCTGCCTGTCTCCGTGTGTCTCTGCCTGTCCCCGTGTGTCTCTGCCTGTCCCCGTGTGTCTCTGCCTGTCTCTGTGTGTCTCTGCATGTCCCCGTGTGTCTCTGCCTGTCCCCGTGTGTCTCTGCATGTCCCCGTGTGTCTCTGCCTGTCCCCGTGTGTCTCTGCCTGTCCCCGTGTGTCTCTGCCTTGTCCCCATGTTCCCCTCTGTCTCTGCGTGTGTCTCTGTGTTTCAGCCTGTCCCCATGTGTCTCCACCTGTCCCCAAGTCCTTGTGTGTCTCCGCTGTCCCCGTGTTTCTCTGGGTGTCTCCGCCTGTTTTCATGTCCCTGTGTCTCCGCCTGTTTCCATGTCACTGTGTGTCTTCGCCTGTTACCGTGTCCCTGTGTGTGTGTCTTTGCTGTTACCGTGTCCCTGTGTGTGTGTGTCTCCGCCTGTTACCATGTCCCCGTGTGTGTGTCTTCGCCTGTTACCGTGTCCCTGTGTGTGTGTCTCCGCCAGTTACCGTGTCCCTGTGTGTCTCCGCCTGTTACCGTGTCCCCGCGTGTGTGTCTCCGCCAGTTACCGTGTCCCTGTGTGTCTCCGCCTGTTACCGTGTCCCTGTGTGTGTGTGTCTCCGCCAGTTACCGTGTCCCTGTGTGTCTCCGCCTGTTACCGTGTCCCCATGTGTGTGTCTCCGCCTTGTCCCCCCTGTGTGCGGGTGTGCTCCTACTTCTCCATCTGTTTCTGCTGCTTCTCGTCCCGGGCCTGGGCCTTCATCTGCTGCACCTCGATGGTGTCCGGCTTGCGGCGCCTCATGTACAGCTCGTGGTTCCCCATGCACAGCGCCAGGATGCGCTTGTTGATGCGCAGTCGCGGCGCGTAGAACACAAAGTCCTGCGGTGACGGAGGGGTGGGCGGTTTGAATCCCGAGTCGGATCGAAGATAAATACAATGAAGTGGATGACGACAACAAAAAACTAAAAATAACGGCGCAAAAACTACAATTATGGGGAGAATTAGAGTCTGCGGATAATGACAATGACAATTTGTTTGGATTTAAAAAAGTCCTGATTTGTTTTGTCACAAAAAGCCAGGATTGCGTTAAGTGAGATGAGCCTTAAAAACACATTTAAGCACTTTCCTTGCGAAGCGTAAAATGTCCAAAATACATTTACGGATATTTGATTCTTTATTTTTAAAAAGTCAGGAGCAAAATGTGTATAATATGTGGAAAGATTTGAGCTAGTCATTTGCGTACGACTATAATTGAATGAAGGCTGGTGGTTTGCGGGGCGTCTTACGGGGGCCTTCTTGTCGATGGGCTTGATGACAAACTTCTTGTCGTTGAAGGAGATGTTTCGGATCTCGCTCCAGGGGAAGCCGATCTTTGGCGTCAACCTGAACGAAGAAGAAGAAAAGACAAAAAATTCCAACAATGAAATATTTTGAACCAAAAGAGATCAAACTCTATGCAAGACTTGACCTTTGTTCATTACTACTTTGTAATCGTAAGATCTTAACCGTTGTTTCTACTATGCACAGTATAAAAACAATAACGGAAATACAAAAATAAAAAACAACAGCCAGCCATCTATTAACATAGTCTATAGACTGTGGGAGTGTTTGTTAGCGTTTGTTGAATTGTTGAAAAAAACGTTTCATTCATTTACATGGTGTGAATATCGGATCAGCTTAAAACATTTTTTGACTAAATGAAGACGGGACCAATGAAGGGCCCACAGACACCCTGGCTATTAGTCTGCCCATTGGACACCCGTTGAACTTCTCCTGGAACAGAGTGACTGTGACCCTGTTCCAGCTCAAGGTTTCCTCTCCCTGGGTTTGGGGAGAGTTTTCCCATTCTACCTTAGAGATTGTGTCAAATTAAGGGATACAGCAATAAACTTGACTCGACTTATTGCCGACTGCAATATAGACACCGCCAGCAGGGGGCGCATGCAAACAAGACAAAAACCATGACTGTCCAAATAGTCTTTCTTTAAAAAAATTAAAATAATAAATAATAATAATAATAATAATATGGGCGTCATTGGGCGATTTTAAGCAGACATTACGTCAGCAATATTTCAGACATGACGTTAGTCCCTGGAACGCTACCGGGTTAAAAATGGCGGAAACCGGGGAGGAAGGCCAGACTTTTAGCCTCTCCTGTGTCCACTTTCTTTCTACCGTCACACCAGGCTACATTTCCAAATACACACTACAGTTGGCCCTGCTTTAGGGATTGATAGTCTCTCTCTCTCTCTCTCTCTCTCTCTCTCTCTCTCTCTCTCTCTCTCTCTCTCTCTCTCTCTCTCTCTCTCTCTCTCTCTCTCTCTCTCTCTCTCTCTCTCTCTCTCTCTCTCTCTCTCTCTCTCTCTCTCTCTCTCTCTCTCTCTCTCTCTCTCTCTCTCTCTCTCTCTCTGTCTCTCTCTGTCTCTCTGTGTCTCTCTCTGTGTCTCTCTCTGTGTCTCTCTCTGTGTCTCTCTCCGTGTGTGTCTCCCTGTGTCTCTGTGCAGCAATCTACAGGCACAGACAGTGTGACCTTCAGGATAAGTCTAGGACACGAGCAGTCAAAATAACCTTGGACGTGAAGATATCAAGGGAGGAGGAGAGGGAGGGAGATAAGGAGGGGGAGGAGTTGGCCATCATGAGGACCGAGGGATTTGAGGCGAAGGAGGAAGAGGAGGAGAAGGAGGAAGAGGACACAGGGAGGAAACGCCGTCACGAGAGCCGTGATCGAATCCCGTGGTCCTTCCTCTCCAGGGGAGGTAAAAGGAGGGGATGTTTAAAAGTAAACTTCCCCGGCAGGAACGGCACCCCCACAGGCCTTTTCGACAATGGGGTGACGCCACTTTCCCTGTGCTCGCTCCACCGGGTCACCGGCACCTCCCTCCCTCTTGTCCGGCTTCTAAATATAACCAGCCACCACACCCCCCCCCACGTTCAACTTCCCGACACATTCCCATCTTCGGGTCCTCTTTGTCAGTTGAACAGAACTTCCTTCGATCTTATTCAAGAGGAATGGTTTCTGTGAGTTGGGTTTTACGGCATCGGCGTTTTGCCGTTTCCTTCGACAGCCGACTAACCCGAAACTAAACAGACTACGAAAGACTCGACGGATACATCACAACAGCATACTGTATATGGATCACGTCAATCGAAAAAACAGGATATCCCCAGTGACTCTGGCAAAGCATGCCTACGTCGAGGTCATTCAAGCCAGGGGGAAAAAAATTGGTTTGGGTACGATTTTAGCTTCGGATATACTCCAATAATAAAAACTAGGAACCGGGAAGAAAAATCTAGGGGAACAAAACCGTAGACAAAAAAACCCCCAAAAACAGTTGGCTCCACGCCAGATGCAACCAGACAACACGGAAGAATTCAGTTTTTTGGTTTTTGTTTTGTTCATTCTGACGTCTCCAGTGAGAGCTAGCCCTGTCTTCAGCTTTCTCGTCTCCAGAGGAACACGCATTGTTCCGACGGGAAACCAGGCCCTGCCCTGGGCTGGCGTCACGGCAACGGCGCTTCCCCCCCTCCATCTCCCCCCCCCCCCCCCATCAGGACCTCTGACAAAAGAGGAGGAGCGACCGAGCATACTAACGCCCTGGCGCTAAAGAGGCTGGCGTCTGCGCTAGCGGGGGTCATCGACGCGGCCGCGGTACGGACGGGGGCCCCGACAAATGACAATACAATTAACATGACATGAATGCGAAAGACTTCTTGAAATCGGTCACCTCACCGCAAGTCAATTGTGCTTTTATAGCCACTTAATCACAGCTACACAAAAAGCTTCACAGGCCACATGCATTTACGACACCCCCCCCCCCCCCCCAAACCCTAACAACCAAACTCCATTAATGACCAGGAAGAAGAACCCTTGGGAAGGAATGCAGAGTAAGGGGGGGGGGGGGGGGTGTTGTTAGGAGACACATGTAGTAGTAGTAGTAGTAGTAGTAGTAGTAGTAGAAGTAGAAGTAGTAGTAGAAGTAGTCAGTAGTAGTAGAAGTAGAAGTAGTAGTAGTAGTAGTAGTAGTAGTAGTAGTAGTAGTAGTAGAAGTAGTAGTAGTAGTAGTAGAAGTAGTAGTAGTAGTAGCAGTAGTATAGTAGAAGTAGTAGTAGAAGTAGTAGTAGTAGTAGTAGTAGTAGTAGTAGTAGTAGTAGTAGTAGTAGTAGCAGAAGCAGTAGCAGTAGTAGTAGTAGCAGTAGAAGTAGTAGTAGCAGTAGCAGTAGTAATAGAAGTAGTAGTAGAAGTAGTAGTGGTAGTAGTAGTAGCAGTAGCAGCAGTAGCAGTAGCAGTAGCAGTAGAAGTAGTAGTAGAAGTAGTAGTAGCAGTAGAAGTAGTAGCAGTACAAGCAAACATTGATTTTCTTCAAAGTCTTAAAAGAGTCTCTCTGACTTGTCGTCGTGCTCGTAGATGTTGAGGCCCAGGGCGTCCACGCCTAGCCACAGCTCCGTCCCCTTCTTGTTCTTGATCTCAAAGTAGTTGACGCCGTACATCTCCAGGTCCTGGGTGATCTTCAGGTACTCCATCATGGAGTCCTCCCTGGGGGGGGGCACAGGAAGAGGGGGGGGGGGCAACAACAGAACAGTCCTTCAGGTGTCAACAACAACAACAACAACAAGAGCAACCCTCTGCAGAAGGACCCTGATCTTGTTCTCAGGGACCAGCGCTTCTGAAAAAGGGCATTGGGACCGGAAAACGTGTCCTTGTTTGGAAACTTGAACACAGGGCTGTCATCGACTTCGATTTTTTTTTGCACGGTCGAATCTCATTCGTCAGCCCACTGATCACCGAATCAGTCAGTCAGGGTTCAGCGTCTCTATAGATATATATATATCTATATATATATATAGATACATATATATATATATATCTATAGATACAGATCTATATACATACATATATATATCTATATAGATATATATACCTATATAGATACTGTATATATATATATATCTATATATAGATAGATATCTATAGATATATATCTATCTATATCGATATAGATATCTATAGATATATATCGATATCGATATCTATAGATATATATCGATATCGATATCTATAGATGTAGATTTTCATTTACATTTAGGGCATTTGGCAGACGCTTTTATCCAAAGCGACTTACAAGGAGTACATTTGTTGAAGTAGACAATAGCATAACGCTGAGGTACGCAAACATAAAAATAGAGCAGTTCACAAGTATTCATATTAACAAGATGAAGAACACAATTTGGTACTGCCAGGTCACCTGCTTAAGTAGCTGTGATAAGAGCGTGTTATCAACATTAAGATAGATATATATCTATATATATCTATCTATCTATATATAGAAAATACATACAGTATTTCATATATATATATATATATATATATATATATATATATATATATATATATATATAACTTTTCACAATATGAGAAAATCTAGCCTCATATATTATAAATACAGGCCAGTATAACAATAATTAACATAACACAGCTATGAGACTAAACCCGTGGCAGAAAACTCTGCTCCGCCTGATCACGGTATTCACAACTGATCAGGACATAAAAACCCCTTCTCCACAAAGACAATGCAGAAGACTGATTAAACACGGCGTTAAATCAAACAAACGAATTCATTAAACATTCCGTTTTAAGCAGAACAGCGGAAAAACACGCCCCTGCAGTGAGTAATAACCGACGAGAGAATCTTCTTCACCGGCGCCGGCGCTACCACGTGACAGCTGCTGTTGACACCGTTTTGCCTTTGGACTTTGTTTTTAGGATCATCTTTTAAATGGGTTTTTTCGAAAACGTTGGCAAACTTTTTCCTTCCCCCCCGACGTTGTGACAAACTGCCTAGAATATGTGCTGCTCTACTTCGGGGGGGAAGAAAGTGATTGGATCGCGCCACTGCCGCCACACCAAAAAAAACGGAGTTATCGAACAAACAAAAAACATGGACATCCATTGAAAGAGAAACGCAACACGGCACATTGCACACACAAAATATGCACAAGACCAACATGCATAAACACGGTATCATTTTTCCGTCTAGAAGCCTTCGCCAAGCAATGCTGTGGTGCGGTAACACGCATTTAGCAACCGCTCACCCGTCCTCCAAATGGAATGACCCGCTGTTACACGCGCACAATGTTCCCGACCCGCCGATTGCGTCGGTTAAAGACGACCTCGACTTTGACGTCTTTCTACAGAAGATTGAGAATCGGGGGGAAGATTCGAGGTCACCGCAAAAACAGTTTACAGAAGAAGAAGTGTTCGTTTTAGTCAAAACTGGAGGTTACTGAGTGCTTGTGTAGGAGTTTGTTGTTGTATTTCTACGTAACCTTGGCTTTTTTGGGGCCAGGTCGAGATTTTAACCTCAAGGAGTCTCCGGGTAAATAAAGATAATAAAAAAAAGAAAACCACTTACATAAAAATAATTAAAAA
This sequence comes from Muraenolepis orangiensis, assembly GCA_027704905.1. Taxonomy (NCBI): domain Eukaryota; kingdom Metazoa; phylum Chordata; class Actinopteri; order Gadiformes; family Muraenolepididae; genus Muraenolepis; species Muraenolepis orangiensis. The sequence goes on from CM051009.1 coordinate 12,078,724, forward strand.
CAGTTTTTCAAAAGTGTCACCAAGTGGCTAAGATAATTCAAAGTTCACAGTTCAAACATAGTCACTAAGGACCAGGTAAGGGTTGGGGCATCTCCCGAAAGGACATTGGGGATCGAACCCGGTACCTTTTGGGCTGTGCCGAGTCAAACCCCCTGACCTCTACCATCCTGTCACTCAAAATGTCTTAAGGGGAAATGGTTATGAATTGTTTTGGGGAGAAAAAGAAACCATGAAAATAACCGACACTTTCATTTTCTCTAACTCCCAGCTGTACATGAACACACTGAGCCGCCCGACGGCACACTCCACCACAAGCACAAACCTGCACCACACAAACCTGCACCACACACACACACACACAAACCTACACACACACACACACACCTTTTTTTGCATTTGCAGGGTTGGCTAATACACACACATCCTTAGACGTACATACAAATACATAAACAACCCCCCCCCCCCTCACCCACACACACACACACAATTGACAAACACACATACATTTGTACAACCCACACAAACACACACACAGCAGCACCATTCCTGAAGTAGAATTGGATGCATCTATTTGAATGATAATAGTAAAGTACAGTAAAAGTACCACTCACACCACACATAGTACAACACACACCTGAGCATCCCTCTGTGTTCTTCATGCCAGGTCTGTATCCTGTCCTCCCACTGCTCCTTGGTCAGCTTGTGCTGCTCCAGAACCCTGCACACACACACACACACACACACACACACACACACACACACACACACACACACACACACACACACACACACACACACACACACACACACACACACACACACACACACACACACACACACACACACACACACACACACACACACACACACACACACACACACACAGATGAGAAACAATCTTCTTTCGAGAGGAAATAAACATTTCACTGTCCAAGATAAGGGTGTGTGTGTGTGTGTGTGTGGATGACTGGTTTAACCTGTGGGCCTTGATTGACTGTGTGTGTGCGCATGTGTGTGTGTGACTGGTTTAACCTGTGGGCCTTGATTGACTGTGTGTGTGTGTGTGGACGGCTGGTTTAACCTGTGGGCCTTGATTGACCGTGTGTGTGCGCATGTGTGTGTGGCTGGTTTAACCTGTGGGCCTTGATTGACTGTGTGTGTGTGTGTGTGTGTGTGTGTGGCTGGTTTAACCTGTGGGCCTTGATTGACTGTGTGTGTGTGTGTGTGTGTGTGTGTGTGTGTGTGTGTGTGTGTGTGTGTGGACGGCTGGTTTAACCTGTGGGCCTTGATTGACCGTGTGTGTGTGTGCGTGCCGTACCTCTGTGGCAGCAGGCGGTCGTGGGTGAGGTAGCCGGGCTTGTGTCCCTCCTTGCAGTAGTCTCCATACTTGGCCTGCACAGAGTACGATGCCAGCAGGACCGCCGTCTCGGGGGGGCAGTAGTTCTCATCGTTCAGGATGGCCTCTTTCACCTGGGGGGGGGGGGGGTGGAGGAGGAGGGAGAGTAGTGAGACTCGTGAAAGATAGTGAACGATAGTGAACGATAGTGAGACTACTGAACATGTGGAAAAATAGCGAGGATACGGAGAAGAGAGTGAGACTAGTGACAATGATGAAAAATTGGGTAAATAGTGAGAATAGTGACCATAATTAGAAAATTGTGGAAATATGTCTGATAATAAGCCATCCGTCATTAGATTTTCTGTTGCACCCTTTGACATTGGTGTTGTGAGTGGTGGTGGTGGTTGGATGGAGTTCCAGCTGTGTGAGGAGGTGGTTGGAGGTGTGTGAGGAGGTGTTTGAGGAGGTGTGGTTAGATGTGTGTGAGGCGTAGACGAGGTGTGTGAGGAGGTGTGTGACAATGTGTGTGAGGAGGTGCGTGAGGATGTGTGAGAGGAGGTGTGTGACGATGTGTGTGAGGAGGTGTGTGACAAGGTGTGTGAGGAGGTGTGCGAGGAGGTGCGTGACGATGTGTGTGAGGATGTGTGAGAGGAGGTGTGTGACGATGTGTGCGAGGAGATGCGTGAGGAGGCGTGTGAGAGGAGGTGCGAAAGAAAGGGGGCGGTTGGAGGAGCGGCGACCTGCAGGAAGAACAGCCTCTGGGTGATCTCCTGGATCAGTTCCTCGGAGACGTCCTCGGGGAAGAACTTGGCTCGGAACTTGAACTGCAGCGGGTTCTCCTTCCTCACGTCCTGCGCTGTCACCTAGGCAACCGCCACAGCAGAGGGAATATCATTATTAAAGCGCTCGCATTAAAACACATTAAAAGATGTTTCACCGATATTACCATTTACACTAATCATCAATCAATTGTACACACACAGAGACAGAGACAGAGAGAGACAGAGGGAAAAAGAGAGAGAGAGACACAGAGAGAGAGGAAGAGATCATCTCCTCGGCTCATTATGGCTCTCAATGGATCCTTTTGTGTCTGAGAACCGAAAGGGGGCCAGCCTCTTGCTCGGCTCAGCTGGCCTGGGTCCGTGCGCTCTCGCTCACACATACATGCACGCAAACACACAGAAGTTTCCACTGAAGCCCTTGTTAAAAGAAATCCTGTCATAGATCACCCTGACAGCGTCGAGCTGGAGGGTGGGCGGGCACACACACACACACACACAAACAGTGTGGAATTTTCAGTCACACTCTCCAATTCCCACCCCCGTGCCTCTCTCTCTCTCTCCCACCCTCTCTCTCCCCTCAAACATGCATGTGAAACACAGTTACAGCATAGGAAACACACACACACACACACACACACCCTCCCCTACCTTGGGAGCCACAATGACTCCTGGCAACTGCAGACATCCAGATAGCGTGAGAGAATGTGGAGGAGCTCACACAAACACAGAGAGAGACCAGAGAGAGCACAGACAAGAAAGAGAGCGCACAGACCAGAAAGAGAGACCGAGAGAGAGAGAGAGAGAGACCGAGAGAGAGAGACCCACCTTCTTGTTGAGCTTGAGCCAGGTGCTGTAGCCCTTGCTGTCCGTGTACTGGAGCCCAAAGAACCAGACCTCCCGGAGGCCCACGGTCTTCACCACCTGGCCCACCAGAACCACACAAGCACCGTGAGCAGGGGCCCCTAGTGGCCAGTTTAACAATATCATTAATATTACGGTTTATTTAACGTTATTAAGAATAATCTAGCAAAAACACTGAGCCAATCATTGAAAAAAATTGTGTATAGTAAAAATAATAAAAGTGTATATATATATATATATATATATATATATATATATACACACACAGTGTGTGTGTGTGTGTGTGTGTGTGTGTGTGTGTGTGTGTGTGTGTGTGTGTGTGTGTGTGTGTGTGTGTGTGTGTGTGTGTGTGTGTGTGTGTGTGTTACTAAACCATGCTACTTCCCGTCAACACTTCCTGCATCCGTTTCCTATTCCATTGACACACAAGGGAACACTTTCCCACGTCCATCTACTCATCTACTCTGAATTCGGGTCCAGGTCATAAAAGAGCAGGTATAGGGTTTTAGAGGGGCTTCTTGCTCTATAAGCAGGCCTTCAGGTTAGTGAAGCGGACATCGGGGATCGAACCCGGTAACTTTAAGCTGAGGAGTCACTCCTTATCCACTAGACTATCCTGCCCACAATCCACTGCTTTCGAGTTAGAAAAAAAAATGACAAAAAGAGACAGTTTTCAACTGAATTTGAATTTAAAGTGGCGTTTTTGGGCTCCTCGCGAGAGAACCGATTTATTGTAAGCTTTGAGAATGTTTAAGCAAACAAAGCAGGTGGTACATGCCGACATGTCCGCGCTACCTCCTCTGTGTGTGTGTGTGTGTGTGTGTGTGTGTGTGTGTGTGTGTGTGTGTGTGTGTGTGTGTGTGTGTGTGTGTGTGTGTGTGTGTGTGTGTGTGTGTGTGTGTGTGTGTGTGTGTGTGTGTGTGTGTGTGTGTGTGTGCCTTAGTTACCTGGTCGAAGAGTTGCTTCCCCGTGGTGCTCGGCTGGATGGCGAACTCCAGCTCCGCGTCCATGGTGGTGACCCGCACATTAATCTAGAACACACACACACACACACACACTATTAAATTGTACTCATATTTGGCCATTTTAAAACCTATATTCAAATAATTTATATTTTTCAATTGCTGTTGTGTGCGAAGAGTGACCTACTAGAGTGGATTGAAGAGTGATTGCTACAAAATGCCCTTATACTTGCATTGCATTCTGCATTCTGATTCTGATTCTGGTTTGTATGGTATTTGAGTGGAATCACTTTGTGATGATATCATGCTATCAGTATACACCATTCTGTGGTCTACCTTGATAAAAGCACATTTGGGCTATAAACTGTCCAAATGAGGTATCCATTTTTTCAGACAATAATATTGTGAAAATGTAATAGTTTTGTTCAGTTGTTGGTCAGACATCACACACACACACACACCTTTAAATGCAGTTCAATGTAACATATATTGTTATATATATGGATATATTCCCCCGGGGAAGTAGGTTTATAGGGGTGTTGGTCAAAGGCACTTTGTCAGAACTCCCTGCTAGTGCTTTCCCCTCTTTAACGGGCTTGCCATCTCAAGAGGCTTACCATGAAATATTGAGTGTCCTGTTGTCCAAATGTACAACAGCAGAACTGTTGTTTCACAAACGCTTCATTACCACAATGCTATTTCTGTGTTTTCAACCTACACTGCGTCACTTTTCTCAGTGCACACCCAACTCATCTTGCTCAAAAATTATTGGAATTCAAATGACCTCGTGTGAACCAAAATGCATCCGACCACAACGCCTTAACTGTTGAAGGCGGCAGTACAGCCTCCTACCCACAACTAGGAAGTCGGACGCTGCTGGCAGTTTATCCACGCCTTCTTCTTGCGGGGAAACTCGAGCTCTGAAGGTTTCTCAGAGGCATGTCACAGACCCATCTAAACGACCGGCGTTCCTCTGAACCAGAGCTCTCCGAGTCATTTCTGGAAGACACCCCTCCCTCCCTACCCCATCGTTTGACAGAAATCGTGACAAACTGTAGCAGGCAGTGACCTCACATCCTTCCATTGACCTCTTGACCCCATTGGGCCGGTCTTGATTTCAAATCTCTTTGGGCTGTGGCCAGTGTAAACTGCCGGTCTCGGTCGGCCCTATAATCAAAATCAGCGGGTTTGTCGCCTAGTGGGAAGGAGCTTATAAAAATAAAATAAAAAATAAAAACACACACAGGAACAGAGGCCAAGACAGAGACACGGAGAGGAAGAGCACTAGAGCCTCAATTCCCCCTACACTCGGATACCAATGACCCGTAAAGCACATTCACACTTTTTTTTATCTTTGCCGTCTCTCTCATCCTCTTTTCCCCCCCATGCTCTCCAATGGTCTCTCGCCCATTGCCCATTGCCCATTGCCCTCTCTCACCAATAAGCCATAAGACCCCCCCCCCCCCCCCCATCCATCGTCGCTGAATAGCTCCGGACTCTCTCCCTGGGCCACACAGTACGGCAGGGCCTGGCAGCCTCACGCTCATTAATTTCCCACGAGGACAGCGTTTTCCCTCTGGTCACCCGACACTTCAGCCGGATATCGGACACCCCCGCCCTCCCCCCCCCCCCCCCGTCGAGTGTGTGACCGTTCATTAACACCCACATTAAAGCGGAGTGGGAGTTTCGGTGTTTCGGGCGTAATTAAAAACCCACCGCCGCGCCGCTTTGCGGTCGAACCGGTTTGAGATAAGACTCTCCGTCCACGGCTAAATCGACCCAGGGGTTTGTGTTGGTCTAAAATAAGCCACGCTTGATAAAAGAAAAAAAAAAACGTTAAATAATATGCGTCGGCCGTTAGAGAGGGAAAACACACCCGCGTGAGAGTGCGTGGGCCTCGATATTACGGCACCGCCCCGGGGGTCAACCCCGGGGCGGGGGGTGTTGGGTGACGACGACGCCACACTAGAACTTGAGCTGGGGGGGGGGGCAGCTGTTAGCACGCTAGGCTGGAGAGCGCTGACTCACCGGGGTTCACAGGGCTGACGAGGGGGATTTCTCTCCATACGGTGCTCGTGATTGGTTAGGAGGACAGTGACAGAACACAGACATGTTTTGGGGGAAAAATGGATGGGTCTCGAGGGGTGAGAGAGAGAGCGAGACGGAGAGAGGGAGACACTGAGAGAGGGGGGAGAGACGGAAAGAGAGAGAGAGGGAGGGAGGCACAGAGAGACAAGAGAGGGAGGCACAGAGAGACAGAGAGAGAGGTACAGAGTGAAGTACAGGAGATGTGTCACGTGTGTGAAAATAAAGGAGGACATTTCCGAGAACCGGCCAGGAAAATGATTACGCCAACTGAATTTCACTGCTTCCTGGAAGGGCTCCCGAATTCAGAGGGGTTCACACAGGGCCGCTTCACACACGGGGCTGAATTGCAAATTGAAATTCACGCGAAAAATGTCATTAAATCCACATCTTCTTCTAACACCAATGTGCAAGGCTGCGTGCGACAAAGGATTTGAAATTGGTTTATTTCAAGGATTGGACTTTAAATTGCCTCACACAATGATGACCTCATGATGACACAATCTCGACTCGGGCTGGCCCCAAATAGTCGGCCCAACATTGCAGGGAAGAGACTTGGTCGACCCAGTTTTCATTGCAAAATGTATGCCCCTGATGCAACCAACAATATAAATAACTATAAAAAACATGAAATGACGAGTCAACCGATGGCCTCGACGAACGACTACTAGTAGACTAGGAAAATATTTCATCAGAAAACCATTCGCTTTAAAAGTGCTCATGACAAGCCGCCACAGCAAATGTTGGGGTGTGTGTGTGAGAATGTACAGTGCGCCAAGACAAGAGTGGGATACTGAATGGGGCCAGACGGATGGATAATCACCCACCCACACACACACACACACACACACACACACACACACACACACACACACACACACACACACACACACACACACACACACACACACACACACACACACACACACACACACACACACACACACACACACACACACACACACACACACACACACACACACACACACACACACACACACACACACACACAGAGAGAGAGAGCGAGAGAGACACACACACACACACACAGAGAAAGAGAGAGAGAGAGAGACACACAGACAGAGAAAGAGAGAGAGAGACACACAGACAGAGAAAGAGAGAGAGACACACACAGACAGAGGGAAAGAGAGAAAGAGAGAGAGAGACAGAGCCAAACCACTGACAGTTAATCACACTCTCCAGCAGGCTGTGGAGGAGGGAGGGAGGAAGGGAGGGAGGGTCATGTACAACGTTACCCTTGCAAGACGTTGACAGAGTCACTGCACATCCCAGCAGCCCACTACCAAGACACAGAAACACAATTCAAACCTCCCAGGTCTCTTAGTTGGAGGGCTGTTACCGGAACAGAATATTATATATATATATATATCTATATATATATAGATATATATATCTATCTATCCACATATATATCTATATATATCTATCTATATCTATATATATCTATCTATCTATATATATATATATATGTATAGATATATATATATATATATCATATATATATATGATATATATATATATATATACATATATATATATATATGTGGATATATATATATATATCTATATCTATATCTATATCTATATATGTGGATATAGTATTATGTCATTACCATTACACTGGAGTGTTGTGGTGCACATGAAGCACGATACGGTCATTATCACTAGATATATCGCAGTATTAGTACTACACACACTAATATACTGGATATATATAATATATATATATATATATATATATATATATATATATATATATAGCAGTATTAATACAGAGGTAATGCCATCAACTGACGACTGACCAGCCGACTGCCGTCGAGTGCTGTAACCGCTAACCCAAATCAAAACCGTTACGGAACAAAGATGTGAGTCATTCCCTCTTCTGCACACCACTTTACACATTCACCCTCCGTCGACGTCCCGCCGTCACCAATCTCGAGCGTTTCCGCTAACTCGTGGCGCGGCGGCTCTTGTGAAGAGGTGGTGTTTGCGGAGTGTCAAAGGGAGAGGTTGTCCGGAAACCGTGTGCGTGTCTCGACGCATCCTTCGTCCTCGTCTCCGCTACGTTTGGGAAGAGGAGCTTCTCCGCAGACGGTGCGGTGGACTCTTTAAATGTGCAGCTGTTTATTTACTGTAAGCCGTTTAGGAGGGCAATCATGCGCACACACACACACACACACACACACACACACACACACACACACACACACACACACACACACACACACACACACACACACACACACACACACACACACACACACACACACACACACACACACACACACACACACACACACACACACACACACACACACACACACACACACACACACACACACACCTTGTCAGTCGGTAGAGCTGCTAATCGGACCCTGCTGGGCTGCGAGCAGCTGTCGGTTGATCTGTTCAACCGTTGCTCAAGCAGCAGGACACAGGGCTAACACACACACACACACACACACACACACACACACACACACACACACACACACACACACACACACACACACACACACACACACACACACACACACACACACACACACACACACACACACACACACACACACACACACACACACACACACACACACACACACACACACACACACACACACACACACACACACAGTAGTTGTTCGGTTGTACTTCCGGCCCCAACTTCGTCTTAAAGATTGTTCCACATCCCTGATTCATCCCCGTTTTCACCCAGATGTGGCTGGTCTGTTTTGCGGTTATTTTACAGTTAGTGCAACATGTTGTGGATAGAGAACGGGGTGAAAAGTCAAACTCTGTTTGTTGGCTACCAGATTCCTTTTAACAGCCTCCGACACCTCGTCCCGCCAAATGTCTGTGGTCGTTACATTTGGCGCGCGCGCACACACACACACGCCAAATGTCTGTGGTCGTTACATTTGGCACACGCACACACACACACACACACACACACACACACACACACCCCCCCCCCACCCCACCAGGGGCCCATTTCACAGCAAACAGGAAGTTGTGTGCACACGCTCGTGCTAGGACAGCATTCACGGACCCTGTCCTCATCCTGTGGCGTCTGCCCACGCATCTCAACCACATCCACCCCCCCCCCCCCAGGCAGAGAGACAGAGAGCGGTGTAGAGTGTAGCAGAGTTGTGAGTCGAGGACTCATGCCTGAATGAACGAATGTTGGGTCATCATACGGTGAAGCCTTTTCTAGACACACGCGCGACCGGTGGTGGTGGTGGTGGTGGTGCCGCCGCCGCCTCCTCCTCCTCCATCATCATCATCATCATCAACCCCTCACGTCGTCACAGCGCTTGGGGTGCTACACTTCAGCCCGCGTCAGTTAAACGCTCCGGTATCTTTCTGGCTAACGAACAACGTTTGGCCCATTCAAGAGACGGGATTGGCCAAGAGTGACGACACGACCTGGCTGTATCACACTCACACACACACACACACACACACACACACACACACACACACACACACACACACACACACACACACACACACACACACACACACACACACACACACACACACACACACACACACACACACACACACACACACACACACACACACACACACACACACACTTCTGCCTCAAGTATAAGTGAGCCATACAAAGTCTTCTTTTTTTTTTGTTAATAAAATTCCAAGAAGTCCAAACACAAGAGGTCATTGTGAAACTACCCCCATGACTCATATGTTATGTGTGTTCCGGTCAAAGACATACTTTTTCTCCACTTCCCTTTTAACCCCAAGAAGGGAACGTGACTAAGAATTAAAGAGTGACAACATCTAGCTAGCCCGCTCTACATACATACATACAATAGCTAGCTATACTGTTGCCAACAGCCAGGCTTGCTTATCTCTGATTGGCTGCTTGCCCGTTGAGGGGGCGGTGGCTACCGAGCTCTGTCTTTCCACTGGATGTTTGGTAAGGAAACGACCCCGCCATTTCACCAACGTTTACAAAAGTTTCGGAATGGTACGAACAAACGAGGCAGGAACCCACGCACATGGAGTTTTTGTATATTCTGCCGAAACACATAAAAAGTTGTTATGATTTGAGTGTGTGGCTACAGGCCCACTGGTTATCTGTGTGTGTACATTATTTCCTTTTTGCCGGGTTAGCGCTCAGACGTTTACATTCGTCTAGCCGTTCCCCGCTTCCCGCTAAGCAGGCATGATGCAAATGTGGCTGTTGGAATTCCTATTAAAAGGTGACTGTTTTAACTATAGATTAAACAGATGAAAATATGTCGTCCCCTCAATGGAAAACCTCAAAACCTTGGCAGTGATTGGGCAGAATTTCCAGACCGCCAACTGAACAAAGCCCAAGGTAAAAACTATGAACATCCCTCAACCACCAACTTTAATCAACTTTAACAATACACTTTTACTGCCGTTAGCCTTGTGTCAAGATTTGGTTAGCAAACACATTCCTACGCCGTTTTGACGGGAATCTACAGGCAGACCCATGTGCCATTATGACACATTAATTTTCGGTGGTTTCCACAGCAACGCTCAAGCACTTACTGGTTTAGGCATGGTGCTTTCTCCACGTACAGCTGATGACCGAGAGGGGCGGCTATGATGCTTGTTTCACAAGACCTGAGAGAGAGAGAGAGAGAGAGAGAGAGAGAGAGAGAGAGAGAGAGAGAGAGAGAGAGAGAGAGAGAGAGAGAGAGAGAGAGAGAGAGAGAGAGAGAGAGAGAGAGAGAGAGAGAGAGAGAGAGAGAGAGCGAACACATCACTATTGCATCACACTGTACAACCATGGCTGCAGTATTAGCATTTTCCACTCTTTTAGAATATTTCATATTTCATTCAAATGTTAACTTCCCTTGCCCATGAAGTCATTTTATATTCTCAGCTACAGAATCTAAAAGAATATCACAAGATGGTATGTTTCAGGATAACAGGAAGCAGCAACAGGGTGCCGCCTTCAGCGCATATATATATATATATATATATATATATATATATACATTACATACATATATATATATATACATACATACATATATATATATATACATACACACACACACATACACCATAGTATTACTGGGAGGTACACAAGTACTACTTGAAGGGGAATTAGAGGGCAGATGGAGACAGGCCACAAAGTAAGGCAACTCTTGGCCTCTAGTGAACACACCCAAGTCCAGAGATGTTCCAAGATGATGTTTACATCATTCCATGTAGGTCTATTTTTTTTCCTTAGTCTGATTTTTCAGTTGACAACCCCCCCCCCCCCCCCCCACACACACACAGTCAATAAAACAATAATTTCCAGTACAATACTTCGGGATAGATAGTCATCCCACGTTAGCCTTTGTCAATTTTACCAACAACAAAAATACATTTGAAAAAGGTACATATTTTTTGCTACAAAAACAGGATAATCATATTTTTTTAATGGGTTTGCGTGACGTCACGCCAAGCCCACTTGTAGCGCGCGAGCGAGAGAAAAAAACGACGTCAACCGTAACTTGAAAATTAAAGTTCAAACGATACCCGAACAAGAACACAACGGTCAAAAGTAACGCAACGGAAAGAAAAAAAAAGTGTATACAATACATATACGAATATACATATGAACAGGATAAAAATGTAACCCAAATGAGTAAGTCTGTGACTGAATGACTGAAAAGGGTTTTCTTTCTTTCTTTCTTTCTTTTTAAATGTAAGCGGCGTTTTAATCCGTTAGTTAAAGTAGTTAGTTAGCTACTTTAGCTACTAACCCAAGTTGGTCGTCTAGAAGCGAAAATAAAATCAACTGGTAAGGAAAGAAAAAGCCAACGGTATTTCGTTCCCACACACACCGGTGAACCAGATAACGGGAAACACACAAGACAACAGACACGTCCCCCTAGTTTGAGTCCTTACAAAAACAACAAGACGTGTAAAAGAGAGAAGTTGTTAAAAGGTGAAGAAGAAGACGAAACGCAAAAAAACGACGTGAACACGATTTAAATGTATATAAAAAAACACGTTAAAACACACACACGGGGGCGTCGGGCGGGCTGCGCGAGACGACCCAATCCCTCAGCCCCCCCATTTTAACGTTTTTTCGTAGTAGTAGTAGTAGTAGACGACGATGATGATGATGTCCGCCAACGGCATCAAACTCACCGGGGTTTTTTTTGGGGGGGGGGGGGAAGAAAGAAAGAAAGCGTGATATCTTTGCTTGATACGGCCGATCCTCTCCCCGAAGAAAAGAAAAGAAACGTTACCCGATCTCCCCCCTTCAGTTCGACGTGTCGATCGGTCGTTATCTGGTCGGGGTTTTCCCCCAAGACGAAGTGATTCCTGCGGTACCAACACGGCGGGTGGGTCGGGGGGGGTGGGGGGACGAAACCATGGAAGTCACATCTACTACTACTAACGTAAGGCGATTTGCGAAGAGATACAATATGGCTGTCTGTCGTTGAGCTGCGGCTGGTGGTGGTGGTGGTGGTGGTGATGGTGCTGCTGCTGGTGGTGATGGTGGTGGTGGTGAAGGGAAGTCAGGCGTGGTTGTTTTTTTTGTTTTTTTTCGAGAAGTAAGGGGGTACGGCAGTGGTTGTCAAACTATTTTCACGACTGTACGCCCCCCTGTACGATATGTTTCTTCAGCCAAGTCCCCCCCCCTAACTGCTCCACCTTTTGAGAGAATTGAGATTGAGACTTCATTGTGTTGGTTTTTTCAGATTCGGTGCATTTTGTATGAAGGTTTGGAATTATGTTTGACGCAATTGTCCCATAACCAATATTTAAAACATGACGGTACAAAAAAAACCCCATTGAATACATAAATGCATAAATGTTCCAAGTACCCCCCCCCCCCCCTGCAATTGTTACACATATACTGGGGTACACAGAGCACCTCCACAAACAAACACAATGAATACAACATGGTTTGAATGAAATGAAAACATTTCCCAAAGAAATACAATACAATAGCAACGATACAAAAATAATGCAAAAAGTACCCAACTAAGGATGTACACCATTTAGGAATTTGTAAAAACACGATTTAGGGTTGTCAATTGAAAAGACAAGCGTAATATGAATAGATTTTTTATATTAATATGCTTTAAAAATGAATGCTAGAGATGATATAAGGTAGTATACAGAGCCACACATTCTTCTCTGTCTCTCTTTATCAACCTTAGTAGGAATGTGATTAGCATTATTATATTATTTTTGCTTAGCTTAGTTGTTAGTGTTAAGGTGTTTAAACGATTGCAACAAAAATGCATAATATAGATGCATCGTGTCTTGTGGTAATTCATATATATATTTAAATTCGCTATGGAGTTGTATACAGTTGTACTGTTGGAGTTATGTAGCGTATGTGTACGCCCTCTAGCGGTTATGTCGTGGTATTGCTCTGTGGTCTCCGCTTTCATTTAGGATTATTTAGGATTTATTATAGGAACCAATCTATATAAAATGTCCAATTCATTTAGTGTCTTCAATGCAAATCATTCACTTTGCGTATGGTATAACTGTCAGATATTCATGAAAAATAAATTGTCAGGCTTACATACCTTCAGAAATAATGGATTTTCAGGGACTCGGGGAGAGTGATCATCAGCACCATTTAATCTCATAACCTTTTAAAAGCACTGTGCTTCATTCCAATGGATTAACATGTGACCTTTCAAAGGAAACCCTTAAATCTTCTGGGAAAAAAATGGTCCAAGACCATTTTTTAAGTGAGAGGATGAATTGCTCAACAATCGCAGATTAGATCATATGTCGTTGCATAATGTATATTTTTTATTTTCTCGTATTTTCACAGTGTTTTGCAGTGACAGTTGCAGTTCTCATTTTTGGTTTACTGCCTTTATGAGGATTTAGAGAATCTTTGTTCTTATTTTTTTCGTTGCTTAGTTTTACCCAAAGTGACATACAGTCAATTCAGATACAAGTCATTGAGTCCGGGGCTAAGGGGGGGCGGCGCCGTCTTGCTCAAGGATGCCTTCAGGGTTCTGAGGACACTGCACTGTTTGTGTGTGTTTGAACCCAGAACCTTAAATCACACCTATAACCATTCCGCCGCCCTCTCTAGCGAAGATGCATGTAACCCCGGTCTGACATCATCAATCTTGGCAGGGCAGCACGGCGGGGGTGATGGGGAGCGGCCTGACTGCGATCCGGCTCTGGCGCAGCGTGGCGGGACTGGCGTACTTGTAGTACTGGGAACCGGCGAACACCTGCACGCCGCTGGGCCCGCACAGGACGGCGTCCACCCTGGGCATGGGCAGAGGGGCCTCGTTGCTCAGGGTCCTGGGGGTCGCCGAGAGGTCAACGTCCACCATTCGGTTTCCTGTCGAGAGTCAGGGCACCGGGAATGTCATCGCTTTATAACGTAAGTGAGAATATGAGAATGAAGTATGTCATTGTATTCGGGTGGTGGTGGTTCCGGGGGGGGGGGGGTAGATTAACTTTTAGGGTGTGGTGTTAACACTGCCTGGGTTAGGGGTACCATTCCCACCCCACGCTAAGGATGTATGCATGCACGGTATTGTACAATATTTGGGATAAAACCCTTGAGAAATGGCATACATATATATATACATATATAGGCATACATATATTGGAATAGGAATCTGTACAATTTATACATTATTATATTATATCAAACTAGAGGGCTCTCAGTGGAGCGCATACCTCCACCACACCAAAAAGTCCTCTGGATCCGGATTCGGATTCGGGTTCTTCACCAAAATCGAATCAACTGTCCCATTTGTAATCTAACCACCAGGTTTTAGTCCAATTCCGTATACATAACTTTTTGAGTCACCTTGCTAACAGACCAACAAACGGGGGGCTAAAACATAACCTCCGGTCCATCTTCGATGGCGGAGGAAATGAGATATAGAGATATAGATATAGAGATATACTATATAACTAAGATCAACTCAAATATATTCAATCCAGAACCGGAATTTGGGCTGTCACAAGAGCAGCATTACAGGAAATGTAAAGAATAAAAAATAAACATTTTAATCTATCAAATACATGCAAAAATAGCTACAAAAGATCTACAAATAATAATCAATATCCCCCCCCAAAAAATATATACTCATATATATGTCCATATCTATATCTATATCTATAACTATAACTATAAAATACACAACCACGGTGGCTGTGATGGTACCTTGGATGATGTGGACGGTGTGTTCCCCGGTGCAGATGAAGGAAGCGTTCACTCCCGCTCCCGCGATGCCCAGCTCCTCCTGCAGCGTCTTGGGGTACCCCTCGACCAGAGTGTAGTGGGCCCCCGACCGGTAGATGTACACCTGGTCCCCCTGGTGGAGATGGAGGAGGAGGAGGAGGAGGAGGAGGAGGAGGAGGAAAGGGGGGGGGGGGGGGAGAAATATCAATGAAGAGAGGAGAAAGGCGAGACGAGATGAGGAGAAGAGTAAAGGGAGAGGAGAGACGACCATAAAAAAAATGCATATGAACTTTCCAATATTCCCACTGAAATATGCATTTCAATACATTTCATTTTCAATATAATCTGTCGTCCTCGGGGGGCCCCCCACTTCCAGCTCGGGGGGCCCCCCCCCCAGGCAATTGCCTACTTTGCCTACACTGTTGCGACGCCCCTGCTGGTACCTTAATGAGGTAGATCTTGTTTTCGTAGGAGAAGGCGGCGTCCAGGCCGCCCGCTGCCTCCTTCCACATGCGGCTCATGGGGAAGGCGTGCAGGTCATGGCCGCTCATGTCCACGCGCATGTAGTCAGGACCTGCGTGACCAGACAGAGACACGGGAAAACACACACCGCCGTGAGTCGCCGTGGGGTGTCCGAGTTTCACACATTTTACCCCAAAAATGTGGGGTACGTGTAGTGAAGTGTACACTACACTACCCCCCCCCCCCTCTCGCCCTAGGGTTACGTCAGGGGTACGACGCCAACAAAACATCTGTAATAGCCTCTCTGTTTGAAAACCAACCTATTTTTATAAAAACAAAATACACGCACGCACGCACGCGCGCGCACACACACACACACTAATGTTTGAGGGGTACAGGACTTTAAGTTAAGTTTGGGAACCACTGTTCTATGACATTGAAAGTTCTCTTCCTTTCCTCATTCATTTTTTTTGATAATCGGGGACTGTATACTCGAACTGCCCTACATTCCAGAATAAAATACTTCATAGTCTATTCCATACGAGTGATCCACATCATTGATATATGTTTAGAAGAAAAAGTACATTCACAACCAAATTGTGTTATTGATTATTGATGTTACCTTTAAATATGTAGGTTTTGCCTGCGTCGTCGGAGGTGACGGCATCCACACTGACCTCACTGCATTTGGGCAGCGGGTACTCTCCATGACCTAAACGCGGACACAAAACTGTTGTTGAGCCAATGGAAATCCTATTGACCGAATCAGCAAAGTGTGTGTGTGTGTGTGTGTGTGTGTGTGTGTGTGCGTGTGTGCGTGTGTGCGTGCACGTGCGCGCGTGTGTGGGGCAACTCGCCAAAGCCGGAGCACTGCATGAAGTAAGCCCGGGCGTCCTTGGGGTAGTTCCCGACCACCAACCCGGACATGGGGTTGAAGCGGGTGAAGTTGTTTCCATGGAAACAGTAGTAGTGCTCCATCCAGCGGAAGGCGGAGGTGCATGCGGGCACCTGGGGCCACGTCTTCTTCTTCGCCGTCCGGGTTGCGAGGTCGTAGTGGTACACCTCGTCTCCTGTGGAGGTTCGGAGGAGAACAGAGAGTGGGGTGGGGTTGGAAGGACGGACGGACGGTAGTTATTTTGTACTCGTGGTCGGTCTGGTTCAATTTGGCCGAGGGATATGTTATCTTGTCCTCTGGTTGGGTTAATCAATTCATGGTGTTTCATATGCTATTTTATTAGTTAGTACATATCGAAGCGCTTTGATTGGGTGCGTCTGTATTTCATTTGTTTTATCGTGTATGGGCGTAGAACCTCATCCGTCCACAAGGGGGCAGCATTGACCCAAGCGTTACCTTTGAAGAATATTACGGAGTCGGCGGTACACTCTCCTTTCGGGCACTCGACCGCAGCGTCCAAGTGACACGGCACTCCGAGGAACTTCTCCCCAACCAACGTACGACCAACTTCCAGAGTGTTGTTATAGTAACTAAACACATATTCGTCCTGTGGGGTTGAATGTCGCAATGACAGAGGGAAATGTTAATGTGAGACTGAGCAGCATTGTTCGACCAAAGCTAGAGGCTTTTTAGGCAAAAAGCCTTCAGTGATCTCGGATCTAGAAGTTCCACAATACTATTGCCAAACCGGAAACCATAAATTGCCAGGGTCGGAGCTACCCTGTTTTGTCAAGGATACATTATTCCGAAGATAAACCTATTTGCGAGCGCAAGACGGCGTTTTTGCCATCGTCTGCCATCAGACTTTAGATGTAAATCCAAGGTCTGTTTTGTGAGAATAGGCCTACAGTAACGGTCACTGGACTCGGGATGAAAACGTTCCAGAAATGCACCAATTCACACCCTTTCTTTTCAGTTAAACCTACCTGGAACAAGAAGATGCGGTTGTGGATCTCCATGTCACGCGTACTGTGCAGAAGGAAGGCGGCGTCCACGCGTCCTTGGTAAGCGAAGGTCTGGTTGACAAGCTGAGCGCTGCCGTGGAAGCCCTTCCACAGGTAGCCATCTAGGAGATACAGTATATAGCAGTGCTCACTGCTTGTCATTGCTTAATGCTTTGAGTTTAAAACAGGAATTCAAAAGGGTTGTGAATTGTACCTGAATATCTAGGCCCACTCCTGCCAACCACCTAGCTAGGGAGGCTACTTGATGTTAGCGACAGTCATACGATGTGTTTTAGTTAGCAGCTGTTAGCCAAGAGTGAGTTTAATGGACCTATTGAGGAAAAGGCTCTGTACCTTTGAAGAAGTACTTGTTTCCTTTTTCGTCCGGTGTGATAGCATCAAACTCAATGCCCTGGCACCTGTCAGGCATGGCAAGCTGGCGGACATCTTCATAGTAATTCCAAATTAAGTCAAGAGTTAAGAGTTAAGAAGTTAAGCATTCGGGCCACACTTCAACATAGGATTAGATGGAAAAGTGAATGAGCTACTAAGACACATACGGAGGCGCGCACAACATGCATGTTTTAAAGACTCACCGACTTCTGCTGCATGTTCGTGGTGTCTGAAAGACAAACAAACACATCAAGCATTATTCATCTGTTTAATGTAACGTCCATCTAATGTGGACAAATGGCCTGTCATGATATTGATCGGTATCCCGATGCCCTAATCTATGAAGCAATATGAGGTAGGCGTGCGCCTGTTGTTTGGTTTATCGATCTGCCCTGTGAAGGTTGGGAAACAGCAAACAGTGAGCGTTTTGAAACACACAGACAAAACACAGACAAAGGTTAGACAAATTGAGCAAACCAAAGCGCTAATGGTGTGGAAAATGATTTGACAGTTGAAAGAAAGAAAGCCAAACATATTTTGATGATTATATAATTATGTATCCTATCTTTCCATCTTTTGCACAATGTTCATTACTATATACTTAACTTTGATATGATTGTACTTAATATGCTTGACTTCGGCATGACAAGGAAACGTCAATACTTAGAAATATGCTTTGCACTAACCACTCCCTACCTAGAGCGTAAAAACCCCATACATATTCAATCAAATCTGCGTGACGGATAATTCATTTCCTACACAGAGTGGGGTGCGGACGGCCCAGTATATCGTTGGAGGTGAGCTCCCCTCCCTCCTGGATATATTATTATAACTTATTTTTATAACTGCTGTCTGTCGTCGGGTATTGCACATAAGATTTTCACATCACTGCTTTATACTTGTGTCAACTGTGAAGTGACAATAAACTTGACTTGACTTGACTTGGGTGTCCATATATTTTTATAGCTGGTATAAGGATACAGCCTAACTCATTTGAACGACTCATTTGGGTCAATGTACTTACGTGGGTGTGGCCCCGGTGAGGACGAACACCACCGAGGCCAGACAGAGGGGTAGAAAGAGCTGGGTCATGGTGCTGCAGACGGTGCCGCGGAGAGATCTAGTGAACCAGAGGTCTCAGGAGGGGTGGAGGAGGAGCACACCTGCCCTGGAACTTTATAGAGGAACCCCTGGTGTGTGCAGACAAGCTGGGCGGTCTGTCTCTGTGTGTGTGTGTGTGTGTGTGTGTGTGTGTGTGTGTGTGTGTGTGTGTGTGTGTGTGTGTGTGTGTGTGTGTGTGTGTGTGTGTGTGTGTGTGTGTGTGTGTGTGTGTGTGTGTGTGTGTGTGTGTGTGTGTGTGTGTGTGTGTGTGTGTGTGTGTGAGAGAGAGGGACTCACCTGTTTACTTTGAGTAAAGGGACAGCAGGAATGTTCTGGTCAATTGCAATCTTTGCCCTCGGAAACCGTTGCAACATTTTTACATAATAAGAAAATAAGTGGTTCTATGGCCCATCACTTTCTGGCTTTCCCCTGCTTAACACTCCCCCCCCCCCCTCCATCCCATGACCATACATAATTATACTCCTTTACATTTTTTATTTTAATTTTAAAAGTAATTTTAATTTATTAAATTGTATTTTTTTCTTATTTCAATATATATAACTATTAAAGGATTTTACTGTACCTGCAATTTTACCATGTCTGTAAAGCGCCTTGGGTGTTGTCCCTTCTATCACTCTCTGTTAATTTGACCTTGTGACCCCCCCATGTAATTCTCCCTATCACCCTTTTGTCCTATTGTCCTGAGGGGTCTGGTCCTTATCCTTATCCTTATGTGGAGCCAGGTGGTCAAGACTTGCATCATTGGGGTGAAAGACAGTGTCTTAGGGGCAGTCCTAAGGAGGGATAAATACTGAGTGTTGCCAGCATTGCGGCGGACTTCCCTATCCTCACCTCATAGGATTCGGGGCTCCCGACAAAGCTTTGTCTGTCTGTTGTCTGTCTGTTGTCTGACTGTCTGTCAATTTGTCTGTTTGACCACTTGTCTACTTGTCTACTTGTATTTGTTCATTGTGTTCTGCTTGCTTGATAAATCTTCAAACTTAATTGAGTTCATGTGTGACAGTTCTTATTGATTGATAATTTGCCTCCTTCTTCACGTAGATTTCCACCACAGTGTTCTGAAAAGCGCTATATTAAATTTAATATATATTATTATTATTATTATTATTCATTATTTGAAAATAAATTAAACAAGAGGCTCTGGTCCACGCTTGAAAACATCAAATTGACATCTTTATTTTTCCGGCTGTACAGTCAGAGAAATGTCAACAAACCAGCAACTGAATCATTTCTGGAACATTTACTTACGGTTTTACGATTTCACAATTGAAGTGTTTCCCGACTGTAAATATATTGCCACACTAACTAGCACACCAACAAACACTTTTAGATAAACTTATATTTGAGTATATTTATTTGATTTATTGCTGATTCCATCAACATTGTATTCTCTCTAAAATCACTTCAAATAATGTTACATTTGATCAAATTAAGAATTTTGTCAAATAAAATAAAGAATTCTGCATACTAGGCAAATGGAGTAGGTATTCTTATTATTGGTATATTGAGGACTGACCAATGATGTATGAATAGCTTATACTAGCTGATGCAAGCCTTTATATTGGATTCCTTATTAGTCAAATCAGTGCTTCTATCTAAATGGTTGATTGTCAACAAATTATTTGGATTCTCAGATTATTCCATTTCACATTCATAATCACATTGGTTTGATTGCTAAATTCTACATCTTTCTGTGACAGTTTCTAGCTTATCTTAGACCCTCCATCTTTCCGTTCACTCAGCTTTACTTATAGCGGTAAATCTTAACACAGTGGTTCATGCTGTCCGACACAACCACCTGGCCCCCAGGTACCAATGCCAGGCCCCTAGGACTGCTCAGGTTGTCCACCACCAGGGGCCAGCCCACCCCTGTGGCCGGGTAGAAAAGAACACGGTGGTGCTGCTTGCCCCAGTCTGCCACCAGGACATCCCCGTCACCGTCGATGCACAGACCCCATGCACTGGACAGGACGGGGCCCAGGCCCGAGCACACTCCCAGGATTCGGATGGTGTTCCACCCGGGCTCCAGTACCCGGATGCAGGGGACGCGGCCGGTGTCGTTCCCCCGCTCAGATACGGCCATGAGCCCGGTGGTGATGCAGGCTGCCACCAGGTAGGGCCGGTGGAATCGGGTGACAACTGTGCGCTCCAGCCGGATGCCAGTCTTGGGGTCTAACTTCAGAGTGGTCAGGGAGCCTCGCTTCATATCGGCCACCAGGAACTCGTCCTCCCTGGTCACGGTCACCCCTCTGGGGGCCTCCAGCTCCTCATTGGTGGAACCAATTGTCGAACCCCCAAAGGTTTGGAGGAGTCGTCCGTGGCGGTTGAAGACCAGCAGAGCTCGCTCGGCGGCACATGTCAGGGCTATGAGGCCATTTGCATTCACAGCCACATCAAAGTAGTTGCAGATGCGGGCAGACCTCTCCGTTCCAGATGGAGTCACCTGCTGGACCACGTTCTTCTGGAGGTCTGTGACCTGAATCCTGGCATTGCCACAGTCCACAACAAACAGCTGCCCCTTCGCAGTGGCATGGACGCCACTGGGTAGATTGAAGTCGGTTCGGCCTGATCCCTGTTTTCCAAACTGTCTAACGAAATCGGCAGTATCTAGCGCGGTCAAGCCACTTTCTTCCTCCACTTCCCTTAACTGTGGCACAGCTTTCTCTTTGCTGCACTTGTTGGAGGATTGCTCTCCTTGGTTTCGATTGAAGTTGTCCCCTTCAAGTGCAGACAAAGACAGAGATCTGCTCACAGGATTTGCGCCCGTACCCCATTTCACAGGACTCGGGGGTCTTGATTCTCTCTCGTTTGAGATTGTGGAGCTTCTGCCAGACTCCTGGCAATATCCCTGGTTCTGTTCAGGAGATGAGGACTCTGGGGAGAGACGCATCCTATTGGCTTTTCTGAGTATACGGCGCTCACCCTTGCCCCCATTAATCAATGGCCTTGGCTGGCCAGAGAGGTCCACTGTGGATGTGGATTGGTGATGTTCATCCTTGAAGGAGCCCCTGCAAGGCGTGTTAACGGTGTAGGTATAACAGGAATCTTCACTGTCCGGAGACGGAGGGCTACCACTGTCCACAGAGGAAACAAGTGAACCTTTTTTTGTTGACGTGGCATGGGGAAAATGACTGGGGGAAAGATCTAAAGCACTGTGGCTGGAGAAGGAACCCCTGGGCTTAATATTTGGAGATGCCTGGGATTCCTCACAGCTGTCTTCAGGAGGACAGGAAGGTTCATCACTGGGGACAAGGACAAGAGTGCTCTTTCTACTCTGACACTTCTTGCTGCCTTCTTGTGTGACATCAGTCTCATCATCTGACTCCCCCTGGCTTGAGACCGGTTGAAAGGCCAGGAACAGATCGTGGCCTGGTGAGTCCGAACGCAGGGATTCCTGCTCCTCATCTTGGGATGACTCGGAAGCACCGTAGTGCTTCGGAGTGGGAGACTTTGAGGACGATGACTTGAGTCCTTCTGTCTCCCCTGAGTTTGACAGACGAAGTTTCCTGACGACACGCATACTCCCACCACTTGCCTTATCGACATCCACTGAAGTGCGTCTGTGCCCGGCCACATTCGGCAGGGGATCTTTACGAACCTCGGCGGGGGTGGTGTTTATAAACGTCTTCTCGCCCGAGTGCAGAGCACACTTCTGCCCTTGGATGCCACAGACGCCGATGGGGTACGTCATGCCCTGCTCACGGATCTCAACCTCGCCAAGGCTGAAATTTGTTGCCAAGGGGCTGGGCAGGAACTTCACCCTCTTCATGGACAGGGATATCTCCCATGGCTGGGTGACCTCGGCCACCCCTCGCTGTAGCTGGTTCTTGTTGGCCCCTCCGGCACTGCCACCCCACCGGTGCACCTGCTCCTTCAACTGGCCCATCTTACAGAGCTGCCGGTCTAGCAGCGACTGCACCACCCTCACCGACGCCCCGTTTTCCCTCTTGACCTGGTCAAGGCGCCGCTGGGCCTCCCTGTGCTCCTGCTCCACCTTTTCCAGGAGACGCCGCTCCTCCCGCTGGGCTTCGAAAACAGCACTGTCCAGCTCTCGGTTCACCTCCTCCACCTCAGCTTGTTGCCGTTCCCTCAGGGCTTGCAGCTCTCGCTCGCCCTGCTCCAGGTTTTCGAGGGCCTGGATGACCCAGTGAGGCTGCGAAGAGAGGGAGACGGTCGAGAATATGGACTCCGAGGTGTAGCAGAGTGGAGGAGGTGGGGAGCTGGTGCTTCTGGATTTGGGGGTGCTGTGAGTCAGCAGGGCAGAGAGCCCAGGCAGGGGTCTGCGCTCAGAGTGGGAGCGCATCAGCATGGTTAGGACTTAACGAGCACCCAGCCCCAAGTTTAGACGAGGTCCCAAGATGGAGCTCTCCTTGGATTGACCCCTGTGAAGAGAACCAGACCAATTTAATTTTCATTTTGTTTAAAGAGAACCAACCCTGCTTTATTTTTACTTTAAAGCTCTAAATTATAACATTCCATCAAATTCCAAGGCCTCACAATTTGCCACAATTCCTTTTTTGCGAAAATGTACAGCCAATATATAACTGCCAGTCTATGGAGGAACTTTTTAACTAAGGAATCCACCACACATGCAGAAACATTTGCTTTCCTTTGATAATGATCTATTGAATCCTCGGGGGAATGAAGTTCTAACCACCTGTCAACTTGAGTCATGTAAACTCTGTAGATCTTAGGTTTCCTTCCTTCACATGCATTCTTGTTATTCTTCTGAAAGTAGGGCACTGCTTCACCTCGGTGCAACTGTATCCATGTCCGTTTGGCGGACAATTCAACACTGTATTGTATTGCTCACGAGAACCGAAAGCACCCGCGGGTGTCCACTGTCCCTCTCCATATAAGGTCAGCCATTGTTTCAGCACCCATCTCTCATTGCAACGACCAAAGGTCCTGAAATGTGTTAAAATAGTACTAGCAAGGCAGTGGTATGTCCCCGCTAAGAATGCCTTAGTGTCCGATCTCTTTGACGATATGTATTCCCTTTTTTGATGGGCTATCCCACACTCTCCTGTCATGCAACACTTGAAATAATGAAATCTAAGATAAATGAAAGGAATGGCACTCCAGAACAGTGTGTGTGTTAGATCCCTCTCTCCCCACACACTAAATAGGTGCCCCCTGAGGGCCTCTCTCTCTCTCTCTCCGTGTCTCCTAGCATCCCTTCTCCTCGCGGGAAATCAACAAGTCTTAAATGGCTGCTTCCCACTGCAGTTCTACAATCCCCTATTGTCGCCTCTGGCGAATACCAGGCTGCTTGTCTGCACCCAAATGGCGATTAACCTGAGCTCGGTACTACCACACCGGGACTCTGAAACGCACCAATCGGCAACAAGCTGAGACTCACAGAGAGGGAATTTTGTCATCCGTGACACAAATCGTTAGCATGTTGTGTGGCGGCTGCCCTGTGAACCACTATGTAGGTGAACAGTGGTGTCCTCGTTTGATACTCTCACCCCGCCCCCCCCCCCCTGCTACTGCCTTTGGCAAAGAAACAACCACATTGCTTTTTTTTTTGTTGCGAGGATGAAAAGGTGCGGGTGTCGGTTTACCACCGCTGCACGCTCACAATAACGTCCCCCTGGAAACGTGTGAAAGTTTCCAGAGTCGGAGGAGGGGTGAACGGCTTAAAGCGGGGGATTAACGTATTGCCATCATGTGTGGAACAAAAGTGACTGGAACCACGATGGCATCTTTAACAGCGCCGCTGTTCTGACTTTAATTATTTGAAGTTGAAGCATCCATAGAAATTCTGTAAACCAAAAAAACGATATATTTTAATAAAATAAAATAAAATAGTCTCAATGGTTTCTACTCGGGACATAAAATGGAGGTGTGTGCACCAAGTCACAGCAATCTGGAGGAATCTGGGGTGGGGGGTGGGGGACGCAGGTTGCAGGTATATCAGAAAAACAAATCCCGCGAGTGAGACGGCGTCTCGCGTTACCCCCGCATCGCTTTAATGTTGAATGAGGGGCGCTCGTTGCTACGCTACTGTGCTGTCAGCGGCGAAGGTGCCGAGACGGAGAATAAGCACCGCCATTCATAATTGAGAGGATTATGCGGGGACGTTCCGGAGCCCTAAACAAAGGCCCCATTCACCCCCTCCGAGGGTCCGGTCGCATCGTTTTTCCAGGTAAAGCACCCCTTTGATGCCTATGTCGGTTTTTTGTTTTTTTTGCAAAGTTATGGAGCAATAATAACATAATGAGGGAAACGTCGAGGGAAACCTTAACGAGATAAGTTTACCTTTAACTATGAAGAATTCATCCCTTGAGAAGTGAGTGACTCAATGGGGATAGTTGAATTCAAGCAGAAGCTACTTTTAAAATTGAATGTAATCAATTAGAAGAAAATGGGAAAAAAAGGAAACAATTCACAACTTCTCTATTATAAACACGTATAGTATATATATATATATATATGTATATATATATATATACATGTATATATATAAACAAAATCTAAGAATATATTATATATTTACAGAAATATACACAGCAAACATTTGATTTGTATTGACATTATACTGCAATACAAGGTTTAACTTGGTTCACGGC
Source organism: Muraenolepis orangiensis (assembly GCA_027704905.1). Lineage (NCBI taxonomy): Eukaryota > Metazoa > Chordata > Actinopteri > Gadiformes > Muraenolepididae > Muraenolepis > Muraenolepis orangiensis. The sequence goes on from CM051009.1 coordinate 12,104,409, forward strand.
TAATGTTCATTTCATCAACATTGCAGTACTATTTGACCCAAAGCTTTTACTACTAACATGCATTAGCAAAGTCTAAATATAATAAGTGCACAGAGGAAACCGGCGGAAACATTTAAAGGTGTCGATCCTTTTGTAAAACCTTACCTGGGGTGTTCAGGTGCGTTCGTCCTCCCACTCCAGCATAGGTCTCAGCATAGAGGACAGGGCAGATTTCTAAATCATCAACCCTCTCCCTCTCCCTCTCCCCCTCCCTCTCCCCCTCTCCTCAGTTCCTCCCCCCCCCCCCCCCCTGTCCCCACTATTCATAGTGAAACGCAATACTCTGGCGTGAAGTGGCTGCAAAACACTCAAGATACAACATATTTGTATTGGCCATTTTGCAACAAGTACAATGGAACGCTTACTCCCCCATTCCCTCCCCCAGTATGAATCTCCAAAACACCATACAAATACTATATACTATAAAGATCAACACAAAAAGCACAATAAAGTGACCGATGGATGATATGTACACGTGTTGACTTGAGTAGCTAGTGTAATGTTAATGTCATGTTATGATAGTGGCAGCACTCCTAGCAGTTCAGTAGTCACTGCCTGAGGATAAAACGATCCTTGAACCCTGTAGTCCTTGTACTGATGCTGCAGCACATCGACTGGACGGTAGGGGGTGGTTGTGGTCCTTAGTGATGGACATGGCCTTCTTCCTACATCTTGGTCCTAAGCAGCTCCTCATGCATGGAGTGCACACCCAGAGGATCTTCTCTGCCGTCCTCACGACCCTCTGGATGGCTTTCTTGTCCCGTGCAGTGGTGTTACCGTACCACACGGTGACGCCACTCGTCAGGACGCTCTCTACGGTGCCACGGTAGAAGTTCACTAGCCACCTCTGGCCTATTCCGCTTTTTCTGAGGTGTGTTGCGGGTCCAAGCACAGAAACCTATAGCTACTTGTTTTAACTGCCGCTACTACCGTTATACCCACTGAGTTCAGATCCACTTGTTGAGTGGTGAGTCCCGCTGCTGGACGTGGGATGTGGCCCTGCATGAATAGACGAGTAGGACTGAAACAAGGCCTATAGGCCTTTTACATTTGTTCTTGAAAACCTGCGTGATCCGGCTGCTGTTGTTAGTTCGTTGCGCGGCCACTAGAGGGCAGCAAATACAAAGCGTTGTTGCGTGGGAGGGTTTTTGTTTGTTGGGACGGTTAATCTGTCGCCAGCTGCGTTGTAAGTTACAGGCTACTTACTCATTTCCGTAACACTCAGTCAGACAGGCCTCATTATAGGCCTTAATTCCTAAAAATTATCTGTTAGTTGACATTCAAATTGAAAGCTCAGCTTGGGGGGAGGCGTGGAGGATCATTCTAGAGTGACAGCGTCTCTTTTTTCTTCTTCCAATTTAAACCCCTTAATGAAAGAAAACAACCACACAATACACAAACACGCACACGCACACGCACACACACACACACACACACACACACACACAAGCATCCCCCCCCCCACACACACACACGCACACACACACACACACACACACACACACACACACACACACACACGTGCATGCCCCCCCCCCCCCACACACACACGCGCACACACACACACACACACACACACACAGCCTCCCGGAAATAGACGCCGCCGTCGCGAGCCCCATCACTAGTCGTTATGTCACGCGAGGTCCTGGGGGGGGCGGCTCGCGGGGCGCCGCCGTGACGGATCACTTCTATCACCGTCTCCGCTGTTGTCACGAGGGACCGGGACGGGGGGACGCAGGCCCCGCAGAGGGCCCCTGGGGTTAGAGGGCCTCGCGACGATATCGATACGAAGGACGAACCGACGGACGCGCGCGGTCCCCGCCGCCGCAGCCGCAGCCGCCGCGGAGGCGCGCGACTTCATCATCATCATCGTCATCATCATCATCATCGCCACAATTATACCCGCGCGCGCCCTGCAGGAAGAGTAATGGGCCCAATAGTTACCGTAACACAACAATAATGTGATTCCGCGCGGCGGCATCATAACAACCGGGATATATATTATAACGTGACAGGGAGGGGGGGGGGGGGGGGGGGCTGTTATTAATGGATCGCCCGGCCTCGCGCGCAAAGATATCATATATCACGCTGCCTGTTAACTCACGGGGGTTTATGGGATACACGGCGGACGGACGGCGGAGGAGGAGGAGGAAACCTGTTGGGAAAAGCAACAAACAAACAAACAAACAAACAAATAAAACAAACACAAACAAGGATGCCATTATAAAAATGACAGACCGAGACGTCATCATGTCTCTTCCACTTTTCTTTTTTTTTGTTGTACCCCTCGCCCACTCTGCATATACGGTGGGGGGCTGGGTGGGGGGGGGGGGGGGGTGGGTGTAATAAATATGGTAATAGCCCCCGGATCTGCCGGGACTGTCCTCCTCCTCCTCCTCCTCCTCTCGTCTTTTTTTTTTTTTTTAAAGAGCAGAGAGAAACACATCGGCTTCTTCTTCTTCTTCTTCTCCTGCCGTTAGATTCGATTAATTCCTCTCCGTGCCACCCCATTTCAGCGCGTGCCCCCCCCTCCCTCTCCCTCTCTCTCTCTCTCTCTCTCTCTCTCTCTCTCTCTCTCTCTCTCTCTCTCTCTCTCTCTCTCTCTCTCTCTCTCTCTCTCTCTCTCTCTCCCTTCCTCCCTAGCTCGCCCGCCCCCCTCTGAAGTGAGGCCCGTCGTGGTCTCAGACGAGCAGGAGAGTCGCGGAGACAAAACGAGCTGGAACCAGCGCGAGGGGAACAGATGGCACGTAATTGCCTCGTGAAGCCAGGGAGTCAATTTTTTTGTGGCCGGTCTCGCGGGACGTTGCAGTTGCAGTTGCAAAAAAAAAAAAAAAACAGAAAAAAACCCACACACAAATGCAGGTGCGTTTGTTTTGATGGGATATGGACCCTGAGAGGAGCCCGTCTGAGAGGAATACTCATCAAGCACACATTAAGACATGGGATTTAAACACCAGAGCCGTGTGTCGCTGTCCAGGAGCCTCGCTCTCTCTCTCTCTCTCTCTCTCTCTCTCTCTCTCTCTCTCTCTCTCTCTCTCTCTCCTCCTCTCTCCTCTCTCTCTCTCTCTCTCTCTCTCTCCCCCACCTCTCTCCTCTCTCTCTCTCTCTCTCTCTCTCTCTCTCTCTCTCTCTCTCTCTCTCTCTCTCTCTCTCTCTCTCTGTCTCTCTCTCTCTCTCCCTCCACCTCTCTCTCTCTCTCTCTCTCTCTCTCTCTCTCTCTCTCTCTCTCTCTCCTCTCTCTCTCTCTCTCTCTCTCTCTCTCTCTCTCTCTCTCTCTCTCTCTCTCTCTCTCTCTCTCTCTCTCTCTCTCTCTCTCTCTCTCTCTAATGAATGAGGGAGTGAAAACAGGGCAGCCAAACAAGCTGAATGAACTACAACTTTTCGGAGAGATCCCAATCCCAAGTGTAATTGGGTGTTCATCAGTACGGGACGTTCAGACAAAGTAGTTCTTCCAACTGCCAGGTTTTTAAATAAACTAATTCTGCACAAGCGATTTCATGTAGAAGTGACTTGACAATAAGTGCATGCAACAGAACTCAAACGAGACCGATTTTTTGGGGCCAAGTAGTAGAAAGTATTGACTTTCTAGTGTGTTGTATTTAAATGTTCTCATTTAATTAAGCACTTAATACCAATATACGGTCTTTGGTCAAATGTAACCCCTGAAATACTATGTTATAATATGTGGTTCAAATGCATTGACTTAAAGTATCTGGTGTCCACTTGCGGTTGAATTTTCCTCAGTGTTGTTGGATCTTGTTGACCTCTGACCTGGTAGGCCCCTGTACCACACACACACACACACCGGGCTGTGATGAAGCACCCAGGAGACAGACCAACACACCATGCTCACACTACAGTCTCCACACTGGACACGTTGTTGAGGTTCATTACCATACCCCACCCATCATCTCTGCACGTATGCAGAAATATATACGTATATATATATACAACCCCCCTGTAAACTGGAATGGACCGGATGTAGGCCTACCCTGCAGAACCCAGAATCTCTCCAACCCCTCTCTCTCTCTCTCTTTCTTTCTTTCTTTCTTTCTTTCTTTCTCTCTCTCTCTCTCTCTCTCTCTCTCTCTCTCTCTCTCTCTCTCTCTCTCTCTCTCTCTCTCTCTCTCTCTCTCTCTCTCTCTCTCTCTCTCTCTCTCTCTCTCTCTCTCTCTCTCTCTCTCTCTCTCTCTCTCTCTCTCTCTGAGCCCTCACCACATCTGTTCAATTACCCGCATGAAAAGTGCATTACGTCTGGCTTTCTTGTCTTTATTGTAACTCACTGATAAATTTTAAAAAAAAACGGTATCGTGTGCAGCTGTGACCCAGGGTTACCTAGCAACAGGTCATGCCCAGGCGAGACGACCACACACACACACACACACACACACACACACACACCACACACACACACACACACACACAGGAAGCTGGAGAGAGGTGTGCCTCGAAGGAGGGAGGGGAGGGGAGGAGGGAGGAGGTAGAGAGGAGAGGAGATAGGTACACCTCTACAGAGGGAGGGAGGGGGAGAGAGAGAGGGAGAGAGAGGAGAGAGAGAGAGAGAGAGAGAGAGAGAGAGAGAGAGAGAGAGAGAGAGAGAGAGAGAGAGAGAGAGAGAGAGGGAAGGAAATATGTATTACTTTAAGGAGGAAGGGGAGGGGAGGGTACACCTTTACAGAGGGAGGAAGGGGGACGGAGGGAGGGAGAGAGAGAGAGAGAGAGAGAGAGAGAGAGAGAGAGAGAGAGAGAGAGAGAGAGAGAGAGAGAGAGAGAGAGAGAGAGAGAGAGAGAGAGAGAAGAGAGAGGAGAGGGAGAGAGAGAGAATGAAGGAGAAAGGTGTATTACTCTAAGGAGGGAGGAGGGAGTGAGAGAGAGGAAGGGAGGGAGGGAGGAGGATGGGTACACCTCTAAGAAGGGAAGAAGGAGGGGGAGGGAGATGATGTGAAAGGTGCGGCGTTGGGGAGGGGGGGTGGGGGGGGGTCTTCCTGGCGCTCACCGTCTATGACCCTTGACAGATAGAAAACGCGCTCAGAGGGAAAGGCGCTTGATTGACAGCGGGGCGTTTGGGAGAACCCGTGGCGAGACACGGACGCTCCCATTTCCAGTCCAGAGAACGTTCCGGTGGCTGATAAAGGGAGATAGAGCCCTGATAAGATAGAGATATATACCGTTAGAACGCTGATAGAAAGAGATATAGACAAGTAGAATGCTGATAGAGAGAGATATAGCCAGTAGAACACTGATAAAGTAGACCAGTAGAACGCTGATAGAGAGAGATGTAGCCAAGTAGAACGCTGATAGAAAGAGATATAGACCAGTAGAACAATGATAAAGTAGACCAGTAGAATGCTGATAGAGAGAGATGTAGACAAGTAGAACGCTGATAGAAAGAGATATAGACCAGTAGAACAATGATAGAGAGAGATATAGACCAGTAGAACAATGATAGAGAGAGATATAGACCAGTAGAACAATGATAGAGAGAGATATAGACAAGTAGAACACTGATAAAGATATAGCCCAGTAGAACGCTGATAGAGAGAGATATAGACCAGTAGAATACTGATAAAGATATAGACCATTAGAACGCTGATAAAGATATAGACCGTTAGAACGCTGATAGAAAGAGATATAGACCAGTAGAACACTGATAAAGAGAGACCAGTAGAACGCTGATAGAGAGAGCTATAGACCAGTAGAACACTGATAGATAGAGATATAGTCCAGTAGAACACTGATAGAGAGAGATATAGACCAGTAGAACGCTGATAGAGAGAGATATAGACCAGTAGAACGCTGATAGAGAGAGATATAGACCAGTAGAACACTGATAAAGATATATATAGCCCAGTAGAACGCTGATAGAGAGCGATATAGACCAGTAGACCGCTGATAGAGAGAGATATAGTCCAGTAGAACACTGATAGAGAGATATAGACCAGTAGAACACTGATAGAGAGAGATATAGACCAGTAGAATACTGATAAAGATATAGACCATTAGAACGCTGATAAAGATATAGACCGTTAGAACGCTGATAGAAAGAGATATAGACCAGTAGAACACTGATAAAGAGAGACCAGTAGAATGCTGATAGAGAGAGATATAGACCAGTCGAACACTGATAGAGAGAGATATAGACCAGTAGAACACTGATAGAGAGAGATATAGACCAGTAGACCGCTGATAGAGAGAGATATAGGCCAGTAGAACACTGATAGAGAGAGTTATAGACCAGTAAACCAATGATAGAGAGAGATATAGACCAGTAGAACACTGATAGATAGAGATATAGTCCAGTAGAACACTGATAGAGAGAGATATAGACCAGTAGAACGCTGATAGAGAGATATAGACCAGTAGAACGCTGATAGAGAGAGATATAGACAAGTAGAACGCTGATAGAGATATATATATTTCTATATATATATATGTATATTTTGTATTCAACCTTTGTTTAACCAGGTCTCATTGCGATTAAACAATTTATTTTTTAGAGCAAACTATTTCATTTTCCTGCTTTTCTTTGTTGTTTCTCAGAAATTCTGGTTGTCTAGTATGCAACACACACACACACACACACACACACACACACACACACACACACACACACACACACACACACACACACACACACACACACACACACACAACCATACACACACACACACACTCAGCCACACACACACACTCAGCCACACACACACACACACAACCAAACCTATACACACACAACTTGCTTACCAGGTCCTCTCCCAGATGTTCTTCCCTCCCCCCTCCCCTCCCTCTCTCTCTCTCTCTCTCTCTCTCTCTCTCTCTCTCTCTCTCTCTCTCTCTCTCTCTCTCTCTCTCTCTCTCTCTCTCTCTCTCTCTCTCTCTCTCTCTCTCTCTCTCTCTCTCTCTCGCTCTCTCGCTCTCTCTCTAATAATAATAATAATAATAATAATAATAATAGTAATACATTTAATTTCTATAGCGCCTTACAAGGGACCCAAGTCCGCATTACAGAGGTTGCAAAATACAAATTAAAACAAACAGGCAAATAATAGGCAGCTAAGGCAAATAAAGTAAATAAATAAAAGTAGCAGCGAATGGAGGGGGGAAGGGATGGGTTAGAGGTCAAAGGCCATGGTGAACAGATGAGTTCTGAGGGTTCTTTTGACCATGTCCAGGGAGGCTGCGTCACAGAACACTCTAGTCTCCATCCGTTGGGAGGCAGGGGAATGGGGGAATGGAGAGAAGGCCCGTGTCCCAGGGACCGCAGACTCCAGGAAGAGGGTATAGGGAGGTGTCTTGATCACTAACAGTGACGTCATTTCCACGCATGCGCAGTTTTACGGGCGGCAGAAGGTCCTTGTTGTTCTTAACATTGAAAGTACGGCGTGTTCGACTGCTTCACGCATCTCTGAGTGTGTAAAAACTCTCTATCAAGTCGCTAGTTCTAGATATTCCTCTAAACTAACGCATGATAAAGGGTGGGCTTCACTTCCAGACTCGTACGCATTGAACGGATGGCTAAATAACCTCTTAGGCCAGATTGGAGCTTCGGTGATATGTACACCTGATCGATACGTTAGAGAGAGACACAAAGGAGTCTCTCAAGGCTTTACAATCACTGGAAGCTCACCAGTTTGTCCTTAGTGGTCACGTTAAACAGCTATTTAACCGTTTCGTTTGATTTCATGGAAACTGCCTTTTATTCAGAGTTTTCGAACGGTTTCAAAATCAATAACTGAGATAATTCACACCAAAACATTGAATAAAGCAAACTGTCCTCAAAAGTTTATAAACTGAACATCATCGTTACCCAATAAATAATGACCTGACAGGAAGATGTACATATCATCAGTCACTTTATTGTTATTTTGTATTATCTACAGTATCTTTTATAGTAGGCCTTAGCAGTAGTGTTTCACAAAAGCACTATTACTTCTAATAGTGCGGGAGGGAATGGGGAGTAAGCATTTCATTGTACTTGTTGTCACATGGACAATAAACATCTTGAATCTTGAGTGTATATATATACACGGCAGAGTCGTATAGAATTGCATTCATCCATGCATCTCGCTTGAGTTGTGGTTCTGAATCCTCAGGAACCGTATACTAGAACCCTTGCCGGCATTACGCCTAAAAACAACGGTTATGGAAATGGGTTTTTCCTGACGGGTCCCCTTCATTCCCATGTTCATTTCAGGTCACTGAAATTGACTTTTGCTTTTCGCCTTTTGGGGGGGCGAGGGCATGGAGAGACTGTCTTTCTCTCTGTCTCTCTCTGTCTTTCTTTGTCTCTTCCTCTCTCTGTCTCTCTCTGTCTCTCTTCCTCTCTCTCTCTCTGTCTGTACACACATACACAACCATTCTCTGTGCACTGCGTTTGGAAGACCACACTGTGAGGTCCCTTTGATAAGAAGAGTGATGAGTGACTGACTATGAAGACACTTCACGCTGACGGGGGGTCAGCTGACCCCCGAGTTTAAATCAACGTGCAGCGGTGTTCTTTAGGTCCTCTGAGTTCCGTACGCGTTCACATTCGCACACTGACCGCTGAGCACGGCTAGGCATTCCAGGGAGAGAGTAAGAGCGAATATGAACGATAAAAATCTCAATCTGGAGGATTTGAATCCTCTCTCTTTATTGGTCACATACATGTACACACACACACACACACCACACACACCACACACACACACACACACACACACCACACACACACACACACACACACACACACACACACACACACACACACACACACACACACACACAGTGACATACGTTTCTCTGCATTTAACCCCATCCTAGTAAGAGGAGCAGTGGGGCCGCTATGTAAGGGGGTCTGGAGAAAGTGTCTGAGCAAGTCTGGTGCCTTTGCTCAAGGGCACCTCGGCAGTAGTGCAGCCCAGGTGTTTCGGTGGGACTTGAACCGGCGACCTTCCGCGGTTCCCCAAGCCCCAAGCTCCCAACCGACTATCCTGGCATCCTGCCACCCCCCCCCCCCCCCCGCCCCCCAAGACATTTCATGTGTGGAAAGAGGAAGCAGTGTACAGTGAGGCTCTAGTGTATAGAGTCACTCTGTGTCTGCAGCTGCATCTAGATTGAATCCTCTTCATTGGTCACACACCACACACACACACACACACACACACACACACACACACACACACACACACACACACACACACACACACACACACACACACAGTGACATTAGTTTCTCTGCATTTAGCCCCATGGTAGCATTAGGAGCAGTGGGGCGAGCAGTGTAGGGGGGGGGGGGGTGTCTGGTACC
>CM051009.1:12118736-12126236 GCA_027704905.1 Muraenolepis orangiensis
TGTGTGTGTGTGTGTGTGTGTGTGTGTGTGTGTGTGTGTGTGTGTGTGTGTGTGTGTGTGTGTGTGTGTGTGTGTGTGTGTGTGTGTGTGTGTGCATATATGTGACCAATTAAGAGGATTCGATCCTCCGGATTTAGATTTAGATGACGATGAACAAAATATATAACTAATAATAAAACCCATCACTTTGATACATTTTTTATTTATTTTTTCATCAGTTAGCATACGTACAAAAAGCTGGCGGCCTTTTTTCCGAAGTAAGCTAATCTCTCCCATCTTCTCTCGTGTCATGTGACCCAGGGGTCACCTGCCTGGAGGATACCTCCTGATCACAGGGATGTCCCGAAGGGGGATGTCCCGAAGGGGGACGCAGCGCCATCTAGTGGACGACACTCCCGTGTCGTTATGGTGTACCTTATTGGACCTCTGTTGGAGTAATAGAACATGGCTCCGATCTCACTATTTAGTCACTCAAGACCCACCTGTTCAGAGTCCACCTGGACTCTCCATGAACCCTCCTTCTCCTTTGTGAACCCCTAACTTGCTTAAGTCCTGACATTAATAGCTCTTAGCATGTTGTATATTCTAGCAAGTGTATATTCTTAATGTTGATAACACGCTCTTATCACAGCTACTTAAGCAGGTGACCTGGCAGTACCAAATTGTGTTATTCATCTTGTTAATATGAATACTTGTGAACTGCTCTATTTTTATGTTTGCGTACCTCAGCGTTATGCTATTGTCTGCTTCAACAAATGTACTCCTTGTAAGTCGCTTTGGATAAAAGCGTCTGCCAAATGTCCTAAATGTAAATGTAAATGTAGTCATTGACCAGACGCTTTCACCCAACAGCGACTGACACTCAATACAGATGCATGTGAAACAGAGGTGTAACATTCGCACTCTGGTTAGATGGCAAATTATTTCCGCAGTACTGGACTTGTGCAATAGGCCTATATCACGTTAGATTTGAAAGCCGGAAGTACCCGTTAAAAATCGCTGAAGCAGTGTATCCCAAGTTCCGGTTAATGCATTTACCTTGGCATTCACCATGGAGGACAGTTATCGCTGGACAACATCGCTGCACAACCTTCCAAAAGTCGGTCCAGACGATGTGGTTCAACTAGTGAATGAACACTACAGTGAAGAAGTCTACATCCGAATCATACAATTCCCCGACATTGTGTCTTGTGGCTCTATCTGGATATATCGCCATAGAACGAAGGCGATTTTGTGTAGGAGCAGAGGTATGCCTATGTATTTAATATAGGCGATTTATTTGATGTACCTTTTCATTTACGTGTTAATATGTAGTGTGCAGCTGTATATTTTCTAAAAGGGAATGCCTGTTATTCTTGTGAATATGAGTTGACTTGTGACATACTTGTGACATACTTGTGGCATTGAGTTAAAACTGAATTTGTATAAAATACCGATATATATCGTATATTGCGATGCAGCCTAAAAATACCGGGTTTTGGTCCGTATCGCCCAGCCCTACTTGGGACCAGTGCTTTAAATCACACACTTACCCGACATTATGTGGCTCTATTCGGATGAGAGATGGAGTGTGTGTGGGGGTCAGGACCAGTGCTTTTAATCACACACATACCCGACATTGTGTGGCTCTATTCGGATGAGAGATGGAGTGTGTGTGGGGGTCAGGACCAGTGCTTTTAATCATACACATACCCGACATTATTAGCCTATTCCGCCCACTTTTCGAGACATATATGCTCTCCTTGTCAAAGTGCAAACTGCAGACATACGCGCGACCCCTGAGAACATGAAACGAGGGACCTTCATCCTCCTTATCAGCCTCACACAAGACTTGCGGAGGAGTTTGTCTTTGGGTAATGGTGTAAACTGAGGTAGGGCTGTCTTTGTTTAGACGTTGAGCAGCCGGTACATTACAATAACAGAGAGGAGGGGAGGCGGCCGTAGTTTGTCACGTATCTGGGGTAACTACCGGAAGTAAGAGTACACTGCTCGGTGATTTTTAACGTTCCGGAAGCAGGAAATGTGACATAGGCCTATTGCTGTGCAATGACAATACATTTGAATTGAATGATCTAACCTAATTAAGTAGTGAAGGAGCAGGTAGGGGTTAGGGGGGTGTCTTGTGCTACATAGGATGAATCTTAGGATCTCTACTCCATGGGTTGTCTTTTTGGGGGCCGGGGAAAAAATAAAATCCAAGGACCCCCGCAAAATCCTAACACCAAGTAAACATACGCTTTGTATTACTACTACTACTATTATTATTAACTATTGGTATTCTAAACATGTTCTACCGAAATACCCGTTTCATAGTAACAGAAACACATTTCAATTAGAATCATGTTAATACCACTGATATACTATATATATATATATAATATACTTATATAACAGCCACACCATATCAACCTTTAGTTGCCATAAATATTATTTCCCCTTTCTAATTGAATTTCTATTCAATATTATTAAGATCTGGAATGTGTTAATGTTTTGTGTGTTGTGCCCTCTCCTCTATAGGTCATGGGGGCAAACTTAAAGGTATAAAGGTGTGCGGAACACCATCATTGACCGTCAACAGCCGAGTCAATCTAAACCAAGAACAATAGACCAAACAGTGGATATTATACTTTTCTGTTGCTTTTCAATGTATTTAAAACAACTAAATAAAACCATCAGTTTATGTTACTCCGCTTCAGACCATGTTTACGCGTCCAATGAATCAAGACGCACCGGTATCCTCAAACGTGGTAAAACCATCGAAAGGACAACAAACAAACAATGTTTTTTGCCACTACAGTAACAATACATAGTCCTATGACTATGAACAGTTACAAGATGAACAGTAACAATACATAGTCCTATGACTATGAACAGTAACAGGATGGACAGTAACAAGACATAGTCCTATGACTATGAACAGTAACAATAAGAACAGTAACAATACAGTCCTATGACTATGAACAGTAACAAGATGAACAGTAACAAGACAGTCCTATGACTATGAACAGTAACAATAAGAACAGTAACAATACAGTCCTATGACTATGAACAGTAACAAGATGAACAGTAACAAGACATAGTCCTATGACTATGAACAGTTACAAGATGAACAGTAACAATACATAGTCCTATGACTATGAACAGTTACAAGATGAACAGTAACAAGACAGTCCTATGACTATGAACTGTAACAAGATGAACAGTAACAAGACAGTCCTATGACTATGAACTGTAACAAGATGAACAGTAACAAGACAGTCCTATGACTATGAACTGTAACAAGATGAACAGTAACAAGACAGTCCTATGACTATGAACTTTAACAAGATGAACAGTAACAAGACATAGTCCTGTGACTATAAACTGCAACAGGATGAACAGTAACAAGCCAGTCCTATGACTATAAACTGTAACTATATGAACAGTAACAAGCCAGTCCTATGACTATGAACTGTAACAAGATGAACAGCAACAAGACAGTCCTATGACTATGAACAGTAACAAGATGAACAGTAACAAGACATAGTCCTATGACTATGAACAGTAACAAGATGAACAGTAACAAGACATAGTCCTATGACTATGAACAGTAACAAGATGAACAGTAACAAGACATAGTCCTATGACTATGAACAGTAACAAGATGGCATAGTCCCAATAAGCCCAGACATGTACAACTACTAACGTCTCAGGCTGACTTTCATTAAGTGCTTCAACTTTCAAATAATGAACGTATTGCTCCTTATTCAGATCATTAGCAGAAAGCTCTTAACACATCTTAACAGAAGTTACCATAACAGCGTTACACAATCACTCATCATAGTGATTAAGACCATGTCGTGGTTGGTTTTTTTGCGGATGTATTCCTTGCTCTTTAGACGGAGACATTCTTTCGTTCTTTCAAACACTCACTCACGCAGTCATTTACACTCCGGCTCGCTCACTCACTCACGCATTCATTTACACTCCGGCTCGCTCACTCACTCACTCACTCACGCATTCACTTACACTCCGGCTCGCTCACTCACTCACTCACGCATTCACTTACACTCCGGCTCGCTCACTCACTCACTCACGCATTCACTTACACTCCGGCTCACTCACTCACTCACTCACTCACGCATTCACTTACACTCCGGCTCGCTCACTCACGCATTCACTTACACTCCGGCTCGCTCACTCACACTCACTCACGCATTCACTTACACTCCGGCCCGCTCGCTCGCGCGCTCACTCACGCATTCACTTACACTCCGGCTCGCTCACTCGCGCGCTCACTCACTGACTCACTCACTCACGCATTCACTTACACTCCGGCTCACTCACTCACTCACTCACGCATTCACTTACACTCCGGCTCGCTCACTCACTCACTCACTCACGCATTCACTTACACTCCGGCTCGCTCACTCGCGCGCGCGCTTCCTCTACCTGTGAGACATCCCCATGAAACGCGGAAGCGACACTTCCAATGAGCGCTGATGGATCAAAACACACACCCCCATAATTGGTACGACTCGTTAACACTGTAAACTGGAACCAAAGGGACGGCGCGCGGCAAATTGGATCGCGAGGCAGCTGCTGCCGATGATTGGCTCAAATTGGTGGCAGATGATGTCACCTGACATCCCGCTAAATATCCTGTGTTTTTCAGGTGCCAAAGTCAGTCATATATAGGTGACTGTGTGAGAGAGGAGAGCTGAGAGAGAGAGAGAGAGAGAGAGAGAGACTGAGAGAGACTGAGAGAGAGAGAGAGACTGTGAGAGACTGAGAGAGAGAGAGAGAGAGAGAGAGAGAGAGAGAGAGAGAGAGAGAGAGAGAGAGAGAGAGAGAGAGAGACGAGAGACTGTAGGGGGGATAGAGAGAGAGAGAGAGCGCGAGAGCGAGAGAGAGAGAGAGAGAGAGAGAGAGAGAGAGAGAGAGAGAGAGAGAGAGAGAGAGAGAGACTGTGAGAGACTGAGAGACTGTAGGGGGGAGAGAGAGAGACAGAGAGAGAGCGAGAGAGAGAGAGAGAGAGACAGACAGGGAGACAGAGAGAGACTGTAAGAGACAGAGAGGAAGACAGAGAGAGAGAGATGGAGGGAGACGGAGGTTTCCATCAACATATTTAGATTCGCATTTTAAAGTATTGCATTAGAAAATGTTGATGGAAAAGGTCAAATTCAAATCAACTTCCTCTGATTCGCAAAAAAGTTGATACGGGGTGGTTTATGACTGATTTGAATCTAGTTAATTCGCAAAAGCGGAGATGGAAACAACTTTGCCGAATAGATTCTGACTGTAGTGAACTTTGAACTTACGTGACTTTATTAACATTACATTATCATACTTTGCTGGCCTTGTTGGACTCATTACAGTGACTGCACTGCACTGGGCTGCACTGCACTGGGCTGCACTGCACTGGGCTGCACTGCATTCAGGATGCACTACTGGCCCGTTAAATGTTTTTAAATGATTTGAAATCTTTTTTGCACAATTCAAAACATGTACATATCATCCATCAGTCACTTTATTGTTATTTTAATTACATTTTTTTTATTGTTTATAGTATTTTTATGGTATTGTTTTAGAAATTCATACTGCGGGAGGTAATGGTGAGTAAGCATTCCATTGTACTTGTTGCAAATGGCCAAATACAATAGGCCTATGTCACGGCACAGTTGAAAGCCGGAAGTACCCGTTAAAAATCGCTGAAGCAGTGTATCCCAAGTTCCGGTTAATGCGTTCACCTTGGCATTCACCATGGCGGACAGTTATCGCTGGACAACATCGCTGCACAACCTTCCAAAAGTCGGTCCAGACGATGTGGTTCAACTAGTGAATGAACACTACAGTGAAGAAGTCTACATCCGAATCATACAATTCCCCGACATTGTGTCTTGTGGCTCTATCTGGATATATCGCCATAGAACGAAGGCGATGTTGTGTAGGAGCAGAGGTATGCCTATGTATTTAATATACTGTATATAGTATATAATATAGGCTATTTATTTTATGGATTTTGATTATTTCAATGTACCTTTTCATTTATGTTAATATGTAGTGTGCAGCTGTATATTTTCTAAAGGGGAATGCCTGTTGTTCTTGTGAATATGAGTTGTCTTAAAATAAAAGTGCTTGTGACATACTTGTGGCATTGAGTTAAAACCAAATTTGTATAAAATACCAATATATATCGTATATCGCGATGCAGCCTAAATTGTGTGGCTCTATTTGGATGAGAGATGGAGTGTGTGTGGGGGTCAGGACCAGTGCTTTTAATCATACACATACCCGACATTATGTGGCTCTATTCGGATGAGAGATGGCGTGTGTGTGGGGGTCAGGACCAGTGCTTTTAATCACACACTTACCCAACATTATTAGCCTATTCCGCCCACTTTTCGAGACGCATATGCTCTCCTTGTCAAAGTGCAAACAGACATACGCGCTACCCCTGAGAACATGAAACAAGGGACCTTCATCCTCCTTATCAGCATCACACAAGACTTGCGGAGGAGTTTGTCTTTGGGTAATGGTGTAAACGGAGGTAGGGCTGTCTTTGTTTAGACGTTGAGCAGCCGGTACACTACAATAACAGAGAGGAGGGGAGGCGGACACAGTTTGTCACGTATCTGGGGTAACTACCATTGGCGGCTGGTGCATTTTTCACCAGGGGGGGCTATACCATTTTTTTTATTTACAATTACATATTGTTAATTACATTATATACAATTACTTTTTGTATTGAAATGTCGCCCTTCTGTCCATCACTTTCATCATGGCCACGCAAGGCCAGCTCAAAGGCACCACAGAACTTCACACAGTCTATTCTTTTAGACAGGATGTGTTTTTGTCCACCTCCTCATTGTGTTGACAGATCCCTATCCTGTAGCCTTCATCAAGTTGAACAGCTACACTGTTAAAAATGATTTGTTGACTCAACTTGACTAAGTCAAGTCATCTTGTTGCTTTGACTGAGTTAAGTTTAGTCAAGTTGATTCAACATTTAGTGTCAAATTGATTACACTTCAATAAATGAGTTGATACAACTTGTAGTCTGTTGAAACAACTTCATGTGTCAAGTTATTTGGACTAGAAAATATTAGTTAGGTTAAACTTATTTTATCAAGTTTTTACAAATGTCTATCAAGTTGGCTCAACATGTAAAACTTTGTTTGTTCAACTTCTATTACCAAGTTAGCTTACCAGGACAAGCAAACCAATACCAAGCAAACCAAAGCTATACTATAAATCTAAATGAGAATTAGCTTAACCTAAATATTAACACATGTAAGAAATTGCTGAAAATACATTTCAATCAGGACTTTTATTACAATATCAAGAACTGTATTCCAACTCCAACCCACACACTCATTAACTGTTCAGTGTTGGTTTTTAAATTCAAATAAGTGTGTCAATGGATGTCAACATATAAAGACCTTCCTTGGGACATGTAAAAACAACACCCTCCAACACACCATTGCTTTTGCTGGGGGCTGCTCAAAAACTGAAATGACA
>CM051009.1:12133736-12139289 GCA_027704905.1 Muraenolepis orangiensis
GTCATTAACCCTGTAAGACCCAAATATAGAAAAACCAAAAAAAAAAATTATTTGACCTTTCAGATGTTGTTTTAGGAGGCCTTTGATGCAGAAATTAAAGAGTTTAAAAAAAAAAAATGTTTATGTACGTTTTTAGAGAAATGTTGTAATATTGCAACATTGGGCTTAGTTGGGAGCAGAATTTCTGCAGCCCACTGCAACAAGCCAGCTATTTTGACTACCACATTCACCCAGTGTTGTATAATTGCAACACTTATATAACAAGCTCTAAATGAAATTTGATGCATCTATTCCACAATAACTACATATGTACATGCTCTAGACATTGTAATAACAACCCAAAAAAATATAAAAGACATATTACTTACTTGAATCTGATGAATCCAGTCCAATGAAACAAATAGTTGTTGTTCGAAGGAAACCTTGAGAGGTTGTGTGAGTTCATGGCCAGAAGGCGTGACTTGTAAACAAATGTAAGATCCAATAGCATTGTGAGACTGAACAATAGGACCCAATGACTATGTAAATGTGGTAAAAAAATAAGATAAAATATAACAGATTGTTTTTTAGGATGGTTAAAGGTAACGTTGTAATTTTACAACAAGGGGTGTTACAGGGTTAGCAGGTAGGGGTTAGACAGTACAGAGACAGGTCATTAAGGAGCAGGTAGGGGTTAGACGGTACAGAGACAGGTCATTAAGGAGCAGGTAGGGGTTAGACAGTACAGAGACAGGTCATTAAGGAGCAGGTAGGGGTTAGACGGTACAGAGACAGGTCATTAAGGAGCAGGTAGGGGTTAGACGGTACAGAGACAGGTCATTAAGGAGCAGGTAGGGGTTAGACAGTACAGAGACAGGTCATTAAGGAGCAGGTAGGGGTTAGACGGTACAGAGACAGGTCATTAAGGAGCAGGTAGGGGTTAGACAGTACAGAGACGGGTCATTAAGGAGCAGGTAGGGGTTAGACAGTACAGAGACAGGTCATTAAGGAGCAGGTAGGGGTTAGACAGTACAGAGACAGGTCATTAAGGAGCAGGTAGGGGTTAGACGGTACAGAGACAGGTCATTAAGGAGCAGGTAGGGGTTAGACGGTACAGAGACGGGTCATTAAGGAGCAGGTAGGGGTTAGACGGTACAGAGACGGGTCATTAAGGAGCAGGTAGGGGTTAGACGGTACAGAGACGGGTCATTAAGGAGCAGGTAGGGGTTAGATGGTACAGAGACAGGTCATTAAGGAGCAGGTAGGGGTTAGACGGTACAGAGACGGGTCATTAAGGAGCAGGTAGGGGTTAGACGGTACAGAGACAGGTCATTTAGGAGCAGGTAGGGGTTAGACGGTACAGAGACGGGTCATTAAGGAGCAGGTAGGGGTTAGACAGTACAGAGACAGGTCATTAAGGAGCAGGTAGGGGTTAGACGGTACAGAGACAGGTCATTAAGGAGCAGGTAGGGGTTAGACAGTACAGAGACGGGTCACTGAGGAGCAGGTAGGGGTTAGACAGTACAGAGACAGGTCATTAAGGAGCAGGTAGGGGTTAGACAGTACAGAGACGGGTCATTAAGGAGCAGGTAGGGGTTAGACAGTACAGAGACAGGTCATTAAGGAGCAGGTAGGGGTTAGACAGTACAGAGACGGGTCATTAAGGAGCAGGTAGGGGTTAGACAGTACAGAGACGGGTCATTAAGGAGCAGGTAGGGGTTAGACAGTACAGAGACGGGTCATTAAGGAGCAGGTAGGGGTTAGACAGTACAGAGACGGGTCATTAAGGAGCAGGTAGGGGTTAGACAGTACAGAGACAGGTCATTAAGGAGCAGGTAGGGGTTAGACAGTACAGAGACGGGTCATTAAGGAGCAGGTAGGGGTTAGACAGTACAGAGACAGGTCATTAAGGAGCAGGTAGGGGTTAGACAGTACAGAGACGGGTCATTAAGGAGCAGGTAGGGGTTAGACAGTACAGAGACGGGTCATTAAGGAGCAGGTAGGGGTTAGACAGTACAGAGACGGGTCATTAAGGAGCAGGTAGGGGTTAGACGGTACAGAGACAGGTCATTAAGGAGCAGGTAGGGGTTAGACGGTACAGAGACAGGTCATTAAGGAGCAGGTAGGGGTTAGACGGTACAGAGACGGGTCATTAAGGAGCAGGTAGGGGTTAGACGGTACAGAGACAGGTCATTAAGGAGCAGGTAGGGGTTAGACAGTACAGAGACGGGTCATTAAGGAGCAGGTAGGGGTTAGACAGTACAGAGACAGGTCATTAAGGAGCAGGTAGGGGTTAGACGGTACAGAGACAGGTCATTAAGGAGCAGGTAGGGGTTAGACGGTACAGAGACGGGTCATTAAGGAGCAGGTAGGGGTTAGACGGTACAGAGACGGGTCATTAAGGAGCAGGTAGGGGTTAGACGGTACAGAGACGGGTCATTAAGGAGCAGGTAGGGGTTAGATGGTACAGAGACAGGTCATTAAGGAGCAGGTAGGGGTTAGACGGTACAGAGACGGGTCATTAAGGAGCAGGTAGGGGTTAGACGGTACAGAGACAGGTCATTTAGGAGCAGGTAGGGGTTAGACGGTACAGAGACGGGTCATTAAGGAGCAGGTAGGGGTTAGACAGTACAGAGACAGGTCATTAAGGAGCAGGTAGGGGTTAGACGGTACAGAGACAGGTCATTAAGGAGCAGGTAGGGGTTAGACAGTACAGAGACGGGTCACTGAGGAGCAGGTAGGGGTTTGACAGTACAGAGACAGGTCATTAAGGAGCAGGTAGGGGTTAGACAGTACAGAGACGGGTCATTAAGGAGCAGGTAGGGGTTAGACAGTACAGAGACAGGTCATTAAGGAGCAGGTAGGGGTTAGACAGTACAGAGACGGGTCATTAAGGAGCAGGTAGGGGTTAGACAGTACAGAGACGGGTCATTAAGGAGCAGGTAGGGGTTAGACAGTACAGAGACGGGTCATTAAGGAGCAGGTAGGGGTTAGACAGTACAGAGACGGGTCATTAAGGAGCAGGTAGGGGTTAGACAGTACAGAGACAGGTCATTAAGGAGCAGGTAGGGGTTAGACAGTACAGAGACGGTCATTAAGGAGCAGGTAGGGGTTAGACAGTACAGAGACAGGTCATTAAGGAGCAGGTAGGGGTTAGACAGTACAGAGACGGGTCATTAAGGAGCAGGTAGGGGTTAGACAGTACAGAGACGGGTCATTAAGGAGCAGGTAGGGGTTAGACAGTACAGAGACGGGTCATTAAGGAGCAGGTAGGGGTTAGACGGTACAGAGACAGGTCATTAAGGAGCAGGTAGGGGTTAGACGGTACAGAGACAGGTCATTAAGGAGCAGGTAGGGGTTAGACGGTACAGAGACGGGTCATTAAGGAGCAGGTAGGGGTTAGACGGTACAGAGACAGGTCATTAAGGAGCAGGTAGGGGTTAGACAGTACAGAGACGGGTCATTAAGGAGCATTTAATCAATGGCAACATACACACTGTGGAGTGCGTGTTGTGTGTGTGTGTGTGTGTGTGTGTGTGTGTGGGGGGGGGGGGTTGGTGTCTGGTTGAAGCAGCCTCACCTGGCCCCAGTCAGACTGATTAGACTCTGGGGCTGGTGAGGCTGCACACCTGTGGTGCATTGGCCAATCAAGGGCTACAGGTTTAACCAGCCACCCAGACACATACACATACACATACACCATACCACACATACACATACATACACATACACATACACATACACATACACATACACATACACAGAGAGAGAGAGCTCTGGTATGTCAGTATTTACCACCTGCACCTCTCTAACACCACAGGTATGGTAATTCTGTAATGTTTCTGGCTTTTAGTAAAAAAGTGTTTGTGTGTGTGTGTTTGTGTGCATGTTTGTGTGTGTGTGTGTGTGTGTGTGTGTGTGTGTGCGATCTTGCTAACTCTCTCTAACTAAACCTGCTGTCTACACAACATCTTCTTGTGTCCTGGTCGTCAGAGACTAACACACGCACACACACACCACACACACACACACACACCACACACACACACACACACACACACACCACACACACACTTTGTCGCTGCAGTCGACTAAGGTGAGGGTGACGGTGATGGGGGGGAGAGTTAGGGGGTGAGGGGGAAAAGGGTGAGGGGGAGGGTGAGGAAGGGAGAATTAGGGGTGAGGGGGAGGGGGAGGGGAGGGGGAGGGTTCTGTCTCTCGGCGGTGCGCGCGAGGCCTTATTAGTCGGGTCAAACATCATCACAGATTGACACGACCGGGACGGATAATTAGTGCTGGCAGCTGGCAGCGGGGACCTTCCTTGAGGGGGCCCCGTCCCAACACACACACACACACACACACACACACACACACACACACACACACACACACACACACAATTAATGTACCGCGCCTCTCCTCCGCTGTGGGGAGGGAAGCATGTGGCTGCAAATTCATTGAGACGCAGAATATAAGAATGTGGTCCGGATTGAGAATTAATAGAGGGGAATGAAGCATCAAATGAGTGTTATGCTAACATAAATGTTTTGGTCCCTATGTGTGGTGTGTGTGGTGTGTGTGTGTGTGTGTGTGTGTGTGTGTGTGTGTGTGTGTGTGTGTGTCGTGTGTGTGTGTATATGTGTGATTGGGTGGCCACTGTTGATGAAACAACGCATTAACGTAATGGTATTATTAATGTTATTTGTGTGTGTGTGTGTGTGTGTGTGTGTGGGTGTGTGGTGTGTGGGTGTGTGGGTGTGTGGGTGTGTGTGTGTGTATGTGTGTGTGTGTGTATGTGGGATTGGCTGGCCACTGTTACAGGTTAAAAACAATTAAACAAAGCATTAGCATGATACTAATTTGTGATGAGTGTGTGTGTGTGTGTGTGTGTGTGTGTGTGTGTGTGTGTGTGTGTGTGTGTGTGTGCATGTTTGTATCTGTGTTTGTGTACATAACAACAACAACAACAACAGCAACAACCACATTGATAACCACAACAAATTGCAGTATTAATATTTGTTAAAAGTGGGAGGAAAGGAAATCGTAAGAAAAGGCCATCTCTCCGCTGCAGACTTTGATCTGATTTGAGTGCCTTTTGGTTCGGTAACAAACAGACACTCGACTAGCCAAGCTCTGAAGACAAAGTGGCTTGTTGTATCTCCACGGCCTTCGCCAAGATGAAAGCCGAACACCTTGTGTGAAGAAAGAACCGGTCTGGAAGGAACTCGTCAAGTTGATGAGTTTTGACTTGAGCGTTTATAGTGGGGGGGGGGGGGGGGTTTTCCGATGATGAAAATAATACGCTTTTGCTTCCGTGAGTTCTATTTGGAACACGACGGTGGGTTTCGAGGACACAAAAGCACCAGAAAATGAATAATGAACTACCAACACAATTTTGTTTCGAAACTTTTACTTGATTCATTTTCGGGGTGGGGGGCGGGGGGGGGGGGGCGGCGGGGGGGGGGGGGGGGGGGGGGGGGGGGGGTGGGGGCGGGCGGGGGCGGGGGCGTCGCGGGGCGGGGGGGGGGGGGGTGATATTGTGTGGAGCGGGCGGGGGGAGGTGAGAAGCGCGAG
>CM051009.1:12140289-12158409 GCA_027704905.1 Muraenolepis orangiensis
ACAGTATATTTATATATATCCTTTCATATCGCTCTTCGGTATACGTGTATCCATCAGCAGTACATGCCGGGATACGTTTTAAAAGACGACAAGAGAAGGATACGTTTTAAAAGACTACAAGGGAAGAGAGAGAGAGAACATTTATCAAGCCACATTCAAGAAAAATCCTTCCGGAAGAATACATGAATCGTTCCTCAAACTGCATTGTGAAATTTGTCTGGCCGACAGGGACAGGAACCCAATTTCCCTGCGGGGGAGGGGGGAGGGGGTTGGGGGTTGGGGGAGGGGGGAGGGAGAGGGGAGGGGGGAGGGAGAGTGGAGGGGGGAGACGGGGGAGTTTTTTTAGGAACACCTTTTGAAGTATTTTTATCGACTCCGACCAGATTCCTTTCACCTGGTGGTGTCCACCTGGGAGATTAGGCGTGGTAATCTCTCATCGCCATACCGCCGCCCATTAAAAAAAATACCTTGAAGCTCAAAGCTCCCACACCCAAAATAATATGTCCCTAGGGATTTATTTAGCCCAAATTGATTTAGGTGTTGGTGTATGAAGTTCAGCCAAAACTGTGATGCTCAACATTTGTTTGGGTACAGCTAAGATAAAACTGTGAGGCTAAAATATTTGTTAATATACCCAACCCGGATAAGCGTTAGACAATGGATGGATGGACGTATAAAGCTAGGCTAAAACTGGCAAGCTTAATTTTCTTATGTAAAGAAAGATAAGCCAAATCTGCCAATCTTAATGTATGCATAAACAAAGATAACACTGTATATATATATATATATTAGCTGGATAAATAAACCACAAGGATAGAGACAGAATTACTTAGAAATGTGTGAAAAGACTTAGCAAGACACCGAAAAAAAGGACAGCAAAGAGAACAAGATGAAGGAAAGAGGAAAGAAGACATTAAAAACACACAATCCGAGATATTCACCAAGCAGCCCGAAAAAAATCAGAATGAGAACAAAGCGGCCAAGCGCTAACAGATTGAGTACACAAGTGGTTCTGCTGACGTTGCAGGAGGTGAGTCTCAGTGTGGACCGATATATAACAAGGCACCGGGACCCCTTCATTAAAGCCCAGCAGCAAAGGTGAGGAGAGGGGCCGTAACCCACCCCACCACCTACACCACCACCACCACCTCCTACCACCTCCTACCACTCCCACCACCCCCACCACCACCACCACCTCCTACCACCCCCACCACCACCTCCACCACCCCCACCACCACCTCCACCTCCTACCAACCTCACCACCACCACCACCACCTACACCACATCCACCACAACCACCACCTCCACCTCCAACTGATCCCCAAACCCCCTCCGTCACCCCGGCCCAGGAGAAATGGCTCTAGTTAAACTTGCTCCTCTTCTGTGCAGCACTTTCATAAATAATAGAGACCCCTAGCCCCCCGCCCCCCCCTCCAACACATACACACATGTGAGCCGGATAACTACAAAGGTTATGTACGGAATTGGACTCAACTTGGTGGTTAGATTACGTATGGGCCAAGAAACAATTTATTCGATTTTGGAGCAGATCCGGATTCCACGGGGCTTATGGTGTGGCCGAGGTATGCCCTTTACTGATACTCTAGTTAACTTTCTGTGAGTCAAACACAAGATACAAGATACAAGATATTTTTACTAGCCAATTGCAAGAGGTACATTAGAATGCTTACTCCCCATTCCCTCCCGCAGTATACATCTCCAAAACAATACCATTAAATTAATATATACAATAAGAATAAACAAAAAAAGAACAGCAAAGTGACTGATAAATGATAATTACATGTGTTGAATGTTTAGTTTTTTTACAAAAATCTTTAAAAGCATTTAAAGTGCCAGTAGTGCAGCAGCATCATAAATGCAGTGCAGTAACTATGATGAGTCCAGAAAGTCCAGCAAAGTATGTAAGTGTAATATTAATTTCAGTGTTATGAAAATTAAAGTGGCAGTACTCCTAACTTCCACTGCCTGTGGAAAAAGTTATCCTTAAACCTGGTAGTACGGATGCTGCGCAACCGACGACCAGATGGTAGCGGGGAGAAGCAATGGTGCCCAGGGTGGTTGCAGTCCTTTATGATGGACACGGCCTTCTTCTGACATCTGGTCCTACAGATCTCCTCAATGCATGGAAGTGTGCACACAATGATCTTCTCTGCTGTCCTTACGATCCTCTGGATGTCTATCTTGTCCTGTGCAGTGGTGTTGCCGTACCACACAGTGACGCCACTCGTCAGGACGCTCTCTACGGTGCCACGGTAGAAGTTCACTAGCCACCTCTTGCCTATTCCAATTTGTCTGAGGCACCGCAGAGCATAGAGGCGCTGGTGTGCCTTCTTCAGCATGACCTCCGTGTTGCGGGTCCACGCCAGGTCATCGGATATCTGTAGCCCAAGGAAACGGAAGCAGCTGATGACTTTCACCGGTGTCCCATCCATTGTGATGGTAGAGTGGGTGCCCTGGTGGCTCCTGAAGTCCACGATGAGCTCTTTAGTCTTGCTGACATTCAGTGCAAGGCTGTTGTCCTCACACCATCGTGTCAGCTGGACTACCTCATCTCTGTATTCCGTTTTGTCGCCCTCGCTTTTCAAGCCGATGACTGTGGTGTCGTCTGCAAACTTGATAATCAGATTATTTATGTGCGTGGCAGTACAGTTATGTTTGTACAGCGAGTACAGCCGTGGACTGAGGTAGCAGCATTGGGGTGCTCCGGTGTTGAGGACCAGAGTGGAAGAGATGTTGTTCCCAATCTTCACCACTTGAGGCCTGTCCATCAGGTAGTCCATAATCCAGTGACAGATGGGGTTACCCAGACCTAGGTCCCTCAGTTTCAGGACGAGCTTGGAGGGAACGATGGTGTTGAATGTCGATCTGTAGTCAATAAACAGCAGTCTGACGTAGGTGTCCCTCCTGTCTAGGTGCTCCAGGACCATGTGTAGTGCCAGGGAAATGGCGTTGTCTACAGACCTTTTTGGTCTGTATGCAAACTGGAATGGGTCTAGGGACTCAGGGATGGAAAAGTTTCCATGCAACATTACAAGTTTCTCCAGGCACTTCATGGCTATGGGTGTTAAAGCCACTGGACGATAATCATTGGGGCATGTTACCTAGATCCTTTTGGGTAACGGCACAATGGTTGTCACTTTGAAGCACGCTGGGACGACAGACTGTTGCAGTGATGCATTGTAGATGTCGGTGAACACATGAGCCAGCTGGTCGGCACAGGTCTTGAAGACGCAAAATGGAACTCCGTCTTGGCCGGCTGGCTTCCCTGCCTTCACCCTCCTGAAGATTCTGCGGACCTCGTACTCGGACAGTTGTAGAACGTATTCCTCTGGGTGGATGTTCAATTAGTTTGTTGACTCAGGGTCCCTTTCAAAGTGAGCAAAAAACTTGTTTAGCTCATCTGGTAGGTTAGGGTTGTTGTTGGTGACTGCCCCTGAGCTCCCCTTGAAGTTGGAGAGGACCCTCAGACCTTAACACATACGTCTGGTGTCAGAGCCCCCAAACTGTAATTCCAGTTTGTTTTTGTAATCCAATTTACCCTTCTTGATGGCTTTTCTGAGTTCATACTTGGCCATCTTGTAGTGATCGGAGTCACCTGTTGTGAAAGCAGTACTCCGTTCCTTAAGTTTGATCTGTATGTCAGCATTCATCCATGGTTTGTGGTTTTTGAATGAGCGAACAGACCTGGTCGGCATTCATTCCTCCACTAGTCTGTTAATGTATGCTGTGACATGATCTGCATACACATCAAGGTCAGTGGTCTTGAATTCACTCCAGTCAGTGATTTCCAGCCCACCCCTGCAGATGTCGTATGGCGTCATCTGTCCAGCGACGCACGTTCTTTACAAGTGTGGACGTGGACTTCATCTTCTGCTTGTAAACAGGAAGTATAAGCACAGAGGCGTTGTCTGCAACAGCGTGATTAGCGTACTTGATGGTGGTATAGCAGTGATCAAGAGTCTTGTTCTGTCTGGTCGGACATGAGTGTTTTTTAAATTGCAGTGGTTAAAGTCCCCCGCTACGATGGGGATTGCCTCGGGTAGCGATTCAGAAGTTTGCTCACTTCGATGTAAAGTTTGTCCAATGCGATGTTCGTATCAGCCCGTGGTTGGATGTATACCGCCGCCATAAGAATAGCGGAGATTTCCCTTGGCAAGTAAAATGGGCGACACTTGATTGTCAGTAATTCCAGATTAGACAAGCAGTGTTGAGAAAGCACCTGAACACTTCCTGAACACCTGAACATTTCCCCAGACACTCGTTCGTACAAAAAACATTGTCCGCCTCTAAGATATCCCGCTAGTAGAAGCTTGCTAACGGACAGCCAGCGCTGTTTAGACCACAAATAGGTTTAAGGAGCGTTACCGGTGACTCACAAATCTCAGAAATCTAATCTTTTCCGATCATGTATTGAACGTCCAAACCGGTTGTAGCCTCTTCAAATAGCCTGTGAAATACATCTCAACTGCAGGTCCGAATTTTGCCAAGCGTCGCGATGTATATATATACGACTCACGTGCTAACGTAGCACCGTCGATCTTAGCATGTGCTACATAGCAGCGGTAAGAACAACGGTGAACGGACAATAAAAGCCAAATCTTGCTCTGACTAAAAAGCGCACTAGCACTTTCTGTGCCGCCGCTAGCCCCCCCCCCCCTCCCCTTCAACTGCCAACTGTCATTTAAGTGCTTGTATGGCCCCCCGCCAAAAAAAGATGTAACCTTTATGTCTGAGCAATGACACCGCGGGATAACACAAACAAACAAAAGAACCTAGCAAAACAGCAGCAACAATAAACGATTGCTTTGTCTGATTGACTGCAAAGCTACCCTGTGCTTCTCGTATAACAATAGAGCCGCAGTTACATTTAACGGATAGCGTTCGCGCCGCTGTTGTTGTAATGTTGTAATGTCTATGGTTGTCAAGCCGAGGAAAGACATATTCTCCCCTTGAGTCACCGTTTAGCCGGCGTATTTCTACAGAAGAGTTTTGCGTTTGAGTGCAAGTGCATTCTGAGTATTTTCTTCGCCGGACAAAAGCAAAGCATTTGAACACACACCTCTGTATTGTTCGCCTTGCCTGCCGACTGGCCAGACTCTTCTGTTATGTTCTGCTTGTAGCACAGAGGTCGTCGTCAGACAACGAGGAGAACGGAAGTCCAGCCGGTACGTTGTTTTTTGTTGTTGTTGATGGGCGATAACTTTTTGACCATGGCGATGGATGGATGGATGGATTCTTTTTTTTGGTGAAACCTTTGGCTTCACTTACACAACTGGGTTATCAGTTTGAATCCCCCCCTGACCTCTCCCCACCCACAAGCTCTTTGGTCCACCTGTAACCCGCTGTTACTGGACTGTTCTGTATAACTACAATACTGTATTGTATCAATACATCATTACCTAGTTATATATATATATATATAGAAGAGATGGTGCCAAGGGTGGTTGCAGTCCTTTATGATTGACATGGCCTTCTTCCAACATCTTGTCCTAAATATCTCCTCAATGCATGAAAGTGCATGATCTTCTCTGCCGTCCTCACGACCCTCTGGATGGCTTTCTTGTCCTTTGCAGTGGTTTTACCGTACCACACAGTGACGTATTGTTGAGGTGAAGTTTTCATATCAATCAGTTTTGTAGCGGAATGTGGTCCTAAAAATACTATACTAGAGCACTGTGAGAACTTATAGTATAGTATGATGTATGCTAAGTAAGTATATGGCAAGTGTAAATTATATGGTCAAGGTGATTCAACATTTGTACATTTTTTGTATATATTTTATTTATTTTTCTCCCAAGGACAGTACAGCGGAATGTGGCGCTAAATTACTATACTATGAGTACTGTCAATACTAGTATAGTACACTGTATGCTAAGTGAATATTGCATGTAAAGATGCATCGCATTGATTTATAATTTTTATAATTTATTGATCATTTACTTTTGCGGTGGAAGGGGTCATTTTTCCTGTAATACAAGCTTGTCACCACACCGGGCTGCACCATCGGCTCCCCCAGCTCTTCTCTGTTTACTTATTTTGTCACTTTTTTTGTCACATCTACAGTTGCCACTGTCAACTGTATATATATATATATTTATATATAAATTTTTTTTTACTTCACCAAAAGACGCAGGGATGAGTCTCCCCCGAGGGCCAAATATGCCAGACCGAACAATGACGGAAGAGGTTGGCTTTTTGAATTGATGGAAGAGGAGGAGGAGGAGGAGGAGGAGGAGGAGGAGGAGGAGGAGGAGGAGGAGGAGGAGGAGGAGGAGGAGGAGGAGGAGGAGGAGGAGGAGCAGGTGACGGCACAACCATTGGGGGGAAAGGGGGGGGGGAGGTTGTCATAATTTTAAATAAAACACATCCATGTCAACACTTTCTGCAAGCCAAAGCATTAAAAACAGTTGTTTAGTCTAGCTCTACATCCATTGACAGGCGTTGACATTGAAGACCATTAAAGGCAGCCAAAATGTCTCAATTTTGTTAAAGTAACCACTTTTTCTTCCATGCTGAACTGGACTTTTGTGATGTGCAGTGGCAGAGGTTGAGCCAAATTTTGCCACCTCTTGATTAACGGGAGGTTGGCTACTTTAAATGACCTTTCTTCCAAAAATAAATTTGCCCCCGTTCTGGCTTAGATTGCTATTTCCAGAAAATAAACTTGAAGTCCTCTCTCTCTCTCTCTCTCTCTCTCTCTCTCGTCTCTCTCTCTCTCTCTCTCTCTCTCTCTCTCTCTCTCTCTCTCTCTCTCTCTCTCTCTCTCTCTCTCTCTCTCTCTCTCTCTCTCTCTCTCCCTTTTCCCACATCCCTCCCTTTCTCTCTCCATCCCTCTCTCCCTCCCTCTCTTCCCCTCTCCATTCCTCAACCCTATCTCCCTCACGTCTTTTGCTTTCAATTCCTATATCTCTCCCTCTCTCTCTCCCCCACTCTCCATCATTCCCTCTCCCCATCTCCCTCCCTCTCCCTCTCCATCCATCTCTCCCTCTCTCTTTCTCTCCCCCTCTCCATTCCTCTCTCCATCTCCACCTTCTCCCTCCCTCTCTTTAAATCTCTCTCTCTCTCTCTCTCTCTCTCTCTCTCTCTCTCTCTCTCTCTCTCTCTCTCTCTCTCTCTCTCTCTCTCTCTCTCTCTCTCTCTCTCTCTCTCTCTCTCTCTATCTCTCTATCTCTCCCCCTCCCTATTTCTCTCTCTCACACTCTCCATCTCCCTCTCTGTCCTCCTAACCTCACCATCAGCAGATATCGGAGGTGAGAAAGGACACACACTCGCTCCCTTAATTTGATTGTAGAACTTTGTGGCAAGGAAGTTGGATGTTTTATGACACAATTTCTAACACTCTCCCTTGGATGCATTGGAAATAATATATCCAGCCTAGTTGTGAAGTTGCTATTGTTGGAGTGACTGGAATTGATATTGACCGAATGTAAGAACGCTATTGGCTTTTGCCTTTTCCAGAGGACAAGGTCAAATTCTGTCTCAGATGGTCACCGGAAAATGCTGACTCTAGTTTTTGTTCAATTATGTATTATTTTTTTGTATGTATGCTTTACTTTGTTATTTTCATCCATTGTTTAAAGATTTATAATTTTATTTCTTTTTCCAAAGTGAAACAACAGCAACTGCAAGTGCAGGTTGTCTCCTAACGTGAGGGTATGTTTAAACCCTGGGTCCCTTTAGGTCGAGGGGAGAGCAGACGAGGTTGATGGAGGAGGTGGTGATGGAGGGCAGAATCCGTCAGTTGGAAAATCCCCCCGCAATCGGTTCCTTTTGTATGGGCCCCTCGGCCCTTTTCAAAAACGCTACTCTCATCTCCCTTCTGATCTCTAATTAACTAAGTTGAGTAAATACACACAGTGGCCCCTAATCTCCCTCGCCCACACGCTCACTGCTCAGAAAAAAGACAAACACCCACATACGCTGTGTTTTCAAACCAATGGCCACCAAATTTTTTTTGTATATAACTCTCTGTATCCAATGTCAGAGCATCAGCAAACTCTAAAAAAACCTCCCATCAGACCCCTCCCTGATTTTTGTTATGTATGTTATGTTATGTATGTTATGTATGTTTGGTATGTATTGACTTATTATTATTATTATTATTATTATTATTATTATTATTATTATTGTGTATTTATTTATTTATTTATTTATGTAACGTAAATGTAAATGTATTTATCTGTCTGGAGGCTTAACCTTCCCATAAATAACTAAGAAAATAAGTTATTTATTTATTTATCGGAATTCTACAGTTTGATGGAGTTAACCCGACCATCAAGACCCGCTCGCCCTGCGGTCGTACGGTTAATATTATTGTTTGGCAGTAGGTAGAAGCGATCAGATATATGCTGTAGTATTGGATTGCGTTGTGTGATGTTTTTGTGACGAACAAAGGTCAAACTTATCTCCCTTGTGCCACACAGCCAGCTTCAGTTTGGAGGCTTGACGGTGAAGAAAGACAGGAAAGGGAATACTCAGAAGAGAGAGGGAACGATACGTAGAAATAATACAAATAAGAGTAGGAATAGAACAGCGGTCGGAATCAAACCTGAACTGGAACCGCCATTAAGGCATAAATAGCGTGTCAGTGTTAATGTGATGGACAGACAGACATAAAGAAAGACACACACACACACACACACAGATGGATAGACAGACAGACAGGCAGAGAGACAGAAAGACAGACAGGCAGAGAGACAGACCGAGGGTGACCCCGCTTTCACAATCGGATACAAGATACGCTCGTTTTAAGTAACATTTAGGGGTTGCTGTGAAACTCTCAGCTCCTCTTAATAGCTACTTATAGGGCCGTTATCCCTCTCTTCCTTCCTCTCTCCCCCCTCTCACTCCATCTCTCTCGCTTCATGTCTCCCTATTCTCTCCCCTCTCTTTCTCCATCTCTCTCCCCCATCTCTCTTCTCTATTTCTCCCCTCCATCTCTCTCCACCTTGTCTCTTTCCGTCTCTACCTCCCCCTCTTTCTCCATCTCTCCCTTGCCCTCTCTCTCACAATCTCTCCCTCCCCCTCTCTCCCCCTCTCTCTCCTCCATGTATCTCTCTGCATCTCTCTCTGAGCTCTCTGAGCTCTCCATCTCTCCCTCCCCCTCTCTCTCGCTTCATCTCTATCTCTCTCTCCATCTCCCTCTCTCCATTTCTCCCTCCCCCTCTGTCTTTCACTTCATCTCTCCTTAACTCTCTCCATCTCTCTCTCCCTCCCCATCTCTCTCTCTCTTTCTCTATTTCTCTTTCCACCTCTCTCTCAATCTCTCTCTCACTCCCCCTCTCTCTCCTTCTCTATTTCTCTCTCCAGAGAGGTGGTGAGAGAAATAGAGAAGGAGAGAGAGAGAGAGAGAGAGAGAGAGAGAGAGAGAGAGAGAGAGAGAGAGAGAGAGAGAGAGAGAGAGAGAGAGAGAGAGAGAGAGAGAGAGAGAGAAATAGAGAAGGAGAGAGAGAGAGAGAGAGAGAGAGAGAGAGAGAGAGAGAGAGAGAGAGAGAGAGAGAGAGAGGGGGTAAAGAGAGACAGAGAGAGAGACGCAAGTGAACGGAATAGATAAATAGTACGATAGATAGACTAGATATACTGTCCATCCTGAGGAAATTTGTTTTGGCAGTGTGTGTGTGTATGTGTTTGTCTGTCTATGTGTGTCTAGTGCAGTGCATCCTATTTATCAAAGCACTCTTACAATGAAGGCACGATTATTGATGGACGCTGCACTCCATAACACACACACACACACACACACACACACACACACACACACACACACCCACACCCACACACACACACTGTTACGAACCAAACTTTTGGTCACACCCCGGACCGAGTAACACAGACTGGAATTCAAGGCTTACGTTGAAAGCAGACGTTTTATTTCGTAGACGCTGCCTTGTACATGGCGGGACGGTTATTAAATCAACGAAAGGAAAGATAATAAAACAGAAAGAAAACCCTAACTAACCCTAACTCTGGGGGACCCAAATTGTCCTACTCAGAAAATACAAGGGGATGTGAATTAGTCGGGACCTATACCTACTCTGCTCTAACCTAACCTAAAAACGTGAAAACAACCATCTCCAACCAACAACGTATAAAGTAAGGTGAAAAGCAACAATGTTCCCACATGGGAAAGAACGGTGCGGGACCGCAAATCACTAATGCAAAACAAACTTGTTCACACATGAACGATCGGTGCCGGCGTGGCACCGCGTGACTTCCTTGTATCACGACAGGGAAACAACCAGTATGCGTGCGGGACCAGGAAACGAATCCCCCTGCAGTCTGGGCTGGGCGGTCTTTATAGGCGACGTCACGCCGCGGCGGGAACAACCAGCCTATAGGAAAAACGCATGCAGAACAGCGCAGCTGTGCAAAATCATACTTGTCCTTATAGGAACGTAACTGTCACGGTTACGGTGGTTGACAGGGGGCGTTGCCAGGCCGCGTGCGCTAGAGGCGCACACACACGCACCTGCCAACCATTACCGTGGCTAATTACCATTGATCTCACCTGGGGGCTATTTATACAGCGGCGTCAGTGAGAGACGTCGCTCGTTCGTACTACGTGTAAACCGGTACGCTACCAGTCCCCAGGTGACATTCATCCCTGGTCCTGATCACCCCGCTACGGACTATCGGAGAGATAACTCCGACAAGTTTGGCTCTCCTCCCGTGACCTACCACTCCAGGTACAGTCCCGGAAGTTGGCGCCTCGTTATGTGGGACCTTACACGGTGGACAAGGTCATCAACCCGGTTTCTGTACGGCTAAGATTGCCGCCAGCCATGAAAGTTCATCCCACCTTTCATGTCTCTCTGTTGAAACCTGTGTCTTCCAGTCCCTTGTGCCCTCCCACCACACCCCCTCCCCCCCCCAGGATCATCGACGACCATCCCGCCTACACGGTGAGAAAGATCCTGGACATCCGTCGCCGTGGCCGGGGTTTCCAGTACCTGGTGGATTGGGAAGGGTACGGCCCGGAGGAGCGGAGTTGGATTCCACGGCGGAGTGTCCTGGATCTGTCCCTCATCCGCGACTTCCATCAGGAACATCCCAACAGGCCGAGTGGGGCGCCAGGAGGCACCCGTTGAGGGGGGGGTACTGTCACGGTTACGGTGGTTGACAGGGGGCGTTGCCAGGCCGCGTGCGCTAGAGGCGCACACACACGCACCTGCCAACCATTACCGTGGCTAATTACCATTGATCTCACCTGGGGGCTATTTATACAGCGGCGTCAGTGAGAGACGTCGCTCGTTCGTACTACGTGTAAACCGGTACGCTACCAGTCCCCAGGTGACATTCATCCCTGGTCCTGATCACCCCGCTACGGACTATCGGAGAGATAGTCCGCCCGTCTGCTGTTCCAGCCACCCTCGTCGGTCCCGGAGTTCCGCCCGTCATCTACCTGTCGGTACGACGCACCTCGACCTCCCGGTAACCTGACCATCGCCTGTCCCCAACGATCCCTACGTCTCCTACCTGTCGGCTTGACGCACCTCGACCTCCCGGTAACCTGACCATCGCCTGTCCCCAACGATCCCTACGTCTCCTACCTGTCGGCTTGACGCACCTCGACCTCCCGGTAACCTGACCATCGCCTGTCCCCAACGATCCCTACGTCTCCTACCTGTCGGCTTGACGCACCTCGACCTCCCGGTAACCTGACCATCGCCTGTCCCCAACGATCCCTACGTCTCCTACCTGTCGGCTTGACGCACCTCGATCTCCCGGTCCCAGCTCCCTCGTCGGTCCTGGGGAATCGCCTTCTATTGTGTTTTGTGCCATTAATAAACCCCTGTTCTTCCTTTCCTGGTCTCCGCCTGCGTTCTGGGTCCAACCTCACCACACACAGTCGTGACAGCCGCCCAGCCATGAAAGTTCATCCCACCTTTCATGTCTCTCTGTTGAAACCTGTGTCTTCCAGTCCCTTGTGCCCTCCCACCACACCCCCTCCCCCCCCCAGGATCATCGACGACCATCCCGCCTACACGGTGAGAAAGATCCTGGACATCCGTCGCCGTGGCCGGGGTTTCCAGTACCTGGTGGATTGGGAAGGGTACGGCCCGGAGGAGCGGAGTTGGATTCCACGGCGGAGTGTCCTGGATCTGTCCCTCATCCGCGACTTCCATCAGGAACATCCCAACAGGCCGAGTGGGGCGCCAGGAGGCACCCGTTGAGGGGGGGGTACTGTCACGGTTACGGTGGTTGACAGGGGGCGTTGCCAGGCCGCGTGCGCTAGAGGCGCACACACACGCACCTGCCAACCATTACCGTGGCTAATTACCATTGATCTCACCTGGGGGCTATTTATACAGCGGCGTCAGTGAGAGACGTCGCTCGTTCGTACTACGTGTAAACCGGTACGCTACCAGTCCCCAGGTGACATTCATCCCTGGTCCTGATCACCCCGCTACGGACTATCGGAGAGATAGTCCGCCCGTCTGCTGTTCCAGCCACCCTCGTCGGTCCCGGAGTTCCGCCCGTCATCTACCTGTCGGTACGACGCACCTCGACCTCCCGGTAACCTGACCATCGCCTGTCCCCAACGATCCCTACGTCTCCTACCTGTCGGCTTGACGCACCTCGACCTCCCGGTAACCTGACCATCGCCTGTCCCCAACGATCCCTACGTCTCCTACCTGTCGGCTTGACGCACCTCGACCTCCCGGTAACCTGACCATCGCCTGTCCCCAACGATCCCTACGTCTCCTACCTGTCGGCTTGACGCACCTCGACCTCCCGGTAACCTGACCATCGCCTGTCCCCAACGATCCCTACGTCTCCTACCTGTCGGCTTGACGCACCTCGATCTCCCGGTCCCAGCTCCCTCGTCGGTCCTGGGGAATCGCCTTCTATTGTGTTTTTGTGCCATTAATAAACCCCTGTTCTTCCTTTCCTGGTCTCCGCCTGCGTTCTGGGTCCAACCTCACCACACACAGTCGTGACAGTAACACCCCCACCCTTAAGAAAATAAATTGGGGGTTATAGTTTGTAAAATCAAGGTGAATATTTACAAAAATACAAATATACACAAATGTACATAATGTGAACGAAAAACAACGAACTATGCGTTCGGCAATGTCGCAACACGCGACTGAGCGATAGAAAATAAAAATATAAATGGTTAACATGTGTACGTTTTTTTCAAAACACACATTAACAAACAATTTATTTACACTCATGCAGACGCTAAACCCTAGACAGGGCATCTGCCACCACATTATCGCGCCCCCTAATGTGTCTAATCTCGAGGTTGTGCCCCTGCAGAATCAAACTCCACCGCATTAAACGCTGATTGTTGTTGCGCATGCGGTCGAGGAAGACAAGAGGGTTGTGGTCAGTGAAGACCAGCACAGGACGTACAGCACCCCCAACATATACCTCGAAATGTTGGACGGCCAACACAAGCGCAAGGGCTTCCTTCTCTATCGTAGAGTAAGCACGCTGGTGTAAATTAAACTTTCGCGAAAAGAAACACACGGGATGTTCAAACCCTTCCTCGTCCTGCTGCATGAGAACAGCTCCTGCTCCCAAATCACTGGCATCGACCGCGATAGAAAAAGGCAAATTAAAGTTAGGAGCGGAAAGAACGGGCGCAGTGGTCAACAAAGCCTTAACAGACTCGAAGGCGCCTTGACTCCGTGGAGTCCACTTGAAAACCACCTTCGAGCTGAGCAAGTCAGTGAGGGGAGAGGCAACTGCAGAAAAGTTCTTACAGAAAGAACGATAATAGCCTACCATGCCGAGAAAACGGCGCAGTTCACGACGAGTGGTAGGAGGAGGGTAGTCCAGGATGGCCTCGACCTTTGCCTGGACAGGGCGCACTTGCCCGCGACCCACGACTTTCCCCAGATAGGTAACCGTAGCCTGACCGAACTCGCATTTAGCGAGGTTGACCGTTAGGTTCGCGTCAGAGAGCCTGCGGAACACAGTGGAAAGGTGTGCGAGATGTGAAGGCCAGGTGGGGCTGTAAATCAGCAGGTCGTCTATATAGGCCTCACAGTTGGGTACGCCATCGAGGACACCGTTGATGAGCCTCTGGAATGTTGCCGGGGCATTGCGAAGTCCGAAAGGCATTACTGTGTACTGAAGGAAGCTGTCTGGTGTCACAAAAGCTGAGATTTCCTTAGCACGGGGTGACAAGGGAATCTGCCAGTAGCCTTTAAGTAAATCAATTTTACTTACAAACACAGCAGAGCCAAGGCGGTCAACACAATCATCAATGCGGGGCAACGGGAAACTATCGGGTTTTGTAACGGCATTTACCTTTCGGAAATCGGTACAAAACCGCACTGAGCCATCGCCCTTGGGCACCAGCAAGCACGGCGAGCTCCATGGGCTACAACTTGCTTCGGCAATGCCGTGATCCTTCATGAACTTCACCTCGCCCTGCAACAAAACCCTTTTTTGAGGATTAGTGCGATAGGGATGCTGCTTAATTGGGTCAGAAGAACCAACATCGATGTCATGTACCGCCGCCGTTGTCTGGCGTGGCACATCGGGAAACAGATCCTTATTTTCGTTAAACAGAGAAATTAAATCGTCACGTTGTGATTCACTCAAACCAACAAAAAATGAATTAAGGTCATTGAGGACCTGAGAATTCTTCATTCTCCCTACAACAACTTCCACCGACGGAACGCGACCCTCGTCTTCCCACGGGGAAGCGACCGCGAGCGACGCAACGACTTCAGCACCACGAGGAGTAGACAGCGCCACTGTCCCCCCGCGACCGTCGCCACTGATCTCAGCGCAGCGCGGAGATTCTAATTTGGGAGCTGCTGAGCTTTCCTCACGACCATGGTACGACTTCAAACGATTTACATGACATAAAGTCGTCTTTCTCCTGCGATCAGGAGTAGAGAGTACGTAGTTGAGATCACCTACACGTCGTTCGATACGATAAGGACCGCTGTAGCGGGCCTGCAGAGCAGAGCCCATCAAAGGTATTAACACAAGCACCGCACACATGATGGTCAGCAACCACTGGTTACCAGATTTTGTTTTAGGCAACTGGCCGACACAGTCCAGAATTATGTGCTCGAAAGGCTCCGACGCAACAGGGATTGGTTGCAACGGCGCAGGTGGAATGACCTGATTAGGTTTACCTGTGATTTGGCACGGATGACATGTTTTACAATACCGAACTACGTCTCGTTTAAGACCTGGCCAGAAGAAATGGCGTAAAATTCGGTCAGTTGTTTTATTTACGCCGAGATGACCCGCAAAGTGATGGTCATGAGCGAGACTCAGAACTTCATCACGGAAGGACGCAGGGATCACGATCTGATACAGAACTCTCCACTCATCTTGCGCTGAGGCCGTAAGAGGCCTCCACTTGCGCATTAAGACTCCATCTCTCAGGAAATAGCCATGAGGCGACTGCTCAATGTCCTCCTCGGACATAATTTCAGAAAAGAGCGTCGCCAGAGAAGGGTCATTTTTCTGTTCCTTGCTAAGCAGATCTCGGTCCACAGACAGTTTAGGAACAGCAGCATGGGACGACAGTGACTCAGCAGTCTGAGGGACAACACTATCGTGAATGAGTGAGGGACGAGCCATAAAGGAATCGCTAAGATCGATGATCGCATCGCGTTGCTCCTGAATAGAAGTCGCTTTAACGTCTCTCGCCATGGCACGCGTAACGACGCTAGATGCGAAAACCTCAGGGAAATTAACGGAAAGGTCATCACTGGTTAATGTTTTCGAGGGCACATGAGACACGATAGGGCCAGGTAAAACTTTGCCACCACAGACATCGTTACCAAGTAGCATGGCTACATTTGCGATAGGCAGAGAGGGACGTATACCCACGGTAACAGTGCCTGTAACCAAGTCCGATTGGAGGGAAATCTCATGCAGAGGGACATTAACGAAACCCATTTCAAAACCACGCACAAGAACGCTGCAGCCGGTAGACGTCTTGTCGCAGAAAGGCAACACACTCTCTAGTATGAAGCTTTGTGAAGCCCCAGTATCACGCAAGATTTTAATCGGTACGCGCACACTAGGGTCACCGGGTAGGGACACAAAACCGTCCATTATGAAAGGCGCAAAACAGGGATTTCCACCATCGGTGTCTTCCTGAGGAAGAGGCGGTTTCGCTACACACAATCCGACCTCTGTGTTAAACGAAGCTGCCCTGTTCTTGTTCCTCAACTTAAAACACTCCGAAACAACGTGACCCCGCTTTTTACAATAACCGCAGGTCGGGCTGGTAGTTTTAAATACCGACGCGCGAGGTGAAAAGTGGGAAGAATCAGGCACGGCTTGTTTCGTAGTCCCAAAAACAGTTGGATGGCTGGAAATGTTTGGTGGGGGTTTAGAACCAGAGGGGACACGCTTGTGCGTAAGCACATACTCGTCAGCGAGCACCGCTGCACCAGCCGGCGTAACCTCCTTATGCTCACTAATGTGAGTTGCGACTGATGTTGGCAGACAATTCTTAAAGTCCTCCATAATTATCAAATCCCGAAGGGCTTGGAAGGTTGTCACTTCCTGCGAGTTCAACCAGCGATCGCAGAGCATTTCCTTCTCTCGAACGAACTCTACGTACGAGAGGGCCTCCGGTTTTTGATAGCCGCGGAACTTCTGCCGATACGCCTCTGGCACCAGGGAATACATACGCAGAACAGCCTGCTTGACCTTCTCATAGTCCGCTGCATCTTCAAGAGGCAGCGCAGAGTAAGCCTCCTGCGCCTTCCCTTTTAAAACGCACTGGAGCGTCATGGTCCAAACCTCCCTAGGCCATTTCAGGGTCGTAGCTACCCGCTCGAAATGCGCAAAGAATTTGTCAACCTCATCCTCACGAAAAGGTGGAACGACACGGATATTACGGGTAACGTCGAATTGTCCCGACTTAAAGTGGATATCAGCCTCACGAGCCTTGAGATCCATTTCTTTAAGCCGTAACGCTTGATTAAATTCGAGTTCCTTCAAACGTAACTCGTGCTCTCTATCCCTAATATTTTTCTCTCGCTCCCACTCAAGTTCCCTTTCTCTCAACTGCAGACGTTTTAACTCCAGTGAAACTTCACTAGGGGAAAGAGGCTGAACGTTACCTCGTGTAGGTGACGTAGGATCGTCCACAGGCACTTTCCCAAACACTCCATGGTCCCGCAGGTGATTGATGAGCCCCTCTTGGAGCTCAGCCTTGGAAGGGCTACCACTCACCTGAAGTTTGTAGTGGCCAGCAACCGTAACAAGGTCATCACGCGTAATCAAAAATAGAGCCTCCTCCGTAGGAGCAAGGGTAAACGCGTGTAAATCAAACATAACTGCGAGGAAACAAACCCGATCGCTTACAGGCAAAACTTAATGTGTGAAAAGCCCAGAACTACAGCATAGTTCAAACAAAGGGTGACCACAGCAAACTAAATGTGCACAATGCACAGTGCGACCACCACAAAAAAAAGATTTTCACTCCAGGAAAATCGTTCCAAACTCACTAATGGTTCAAAGATCGGCTACGAGCCCCCATTATGTTACGAACCAAACTTTTGGTCACACCCCGGACCGAGTAACACAGACTGGAATTCAAGGCTTACGTTGAAAGCAGACGTTTTATTTCGTAGACGCTGCCTTGTACATGGCGGGACGGTTATTAAATCAACGAAAGGAAAGATAATAAAACAGAAAGAAAACCCTAACTAACCCTAACTCTGGGGGACCCAAATTGTCCTACTCAGAAAATACAAGGGGATGTGAATTAGTCGGGACCTATACCTACTCTGCTCTAACCTAACCTAAAAACGTGAAAACAACCATCTCCAACCAACAACGTATAAAGTAAGGTGAAAAGCAACAATGTTCCCACATGGGAAAGAACGGTGCGGGACCGCAAATCACTAATGCAAAACAAACTTGTTCACACATGAACGATCGGTGCCGGCGTGGCACCGCGTGACTTCCTTGTATCACGACAGGGAAACAACCAGTATGCGTGCGGGACCAGGAAACGAATCCCCCTGCAGTCTGGGCTGGGCGGTCTTTATAGGCGACGTCACGCCGCGGCGGGAACAACCAGCCTATAGGAAAAACGCATGCAGAACAGCGCAGCTGTGCAAAATCATACTTGTCCTTATAGGAACGTAACACACACAC
>CM051009.1:12159409-12201909 GCA_027704905.1 Muraenolepis orangiensis
TTCTTCAACATTACAACAGTAGTTAAAATATAAAACATATTATAATAAAATAATGCATTACAGTAACAGTTCTTACAGACATTACAACAGTAGTTAAAATATAAACAATATTATAATAAAACAATGCATTACAGTGACAGTTCTTAAACATTACAACAGTAGTTAAAATGTAAACAATATTATAATAAAACAATGCATTACAGTAACAGTTCTTACAGACATTACAACAGTAGTTAAAATATAAACAAAATTATCATAAAAACAATTTTCATAAACATATCCTTATATGGGCATAGATACCAACACCCTTCTGTCCTTATATGCATTACAATGCATTACAGTAACAGTTCTTAAACATTACAACAGTAGTTAAAATATAAACAATATTATAATAAAACAATGCATTACAGTAACAGTTCTTAAACATTACATGAGTAGTTAAAATATGAACAATATTATAATAAAACAATGCATTACAGTAACAGTTCTTGCAGACATTACAACAGTAGTTAAAATATAAACAATATTATAATGAAACAGTTCATTACAGTAACAGTTCTTAAACATTACAACAGTAGTTAAAATATAAACAATATTATATTTAAACAGTGCATTACAGAAACAGTTCTTAAAAATTACAACAGTAGTTAAAATATAATCAATATTATAATAAAACAACGCATTAAAGTAACAGTTCCACAAAAATTACAACAGAAGTTAAAATATAAACAATATTATAATACAACTATGCATTAAACTAACAGTTCTTAAACATTACAACAGTAGTTAAAATATAATCAATATTATAATAAAACAATGCATTACAGTAACAGTTCTTACAGACATTACAACAGTAGTTAAAATATAATCAATATTATAACAAAACAATGCATTACAGTAACAGTTCTTAAACATTACAACAGTCGTTAAAATATAAACAATATTATAATAAAACAATGCATTATAGTAACAGCTCTACAAACATACAATCAGTAGTTAAAAAAAAGAAACAATATTAGAATAAAACAATAAATTAAAGTAACAGTTCGTACATACATTGCAACAGTAGTTAAACAATAAACAATATTATAATAAAACAATGCATGATAGTAACAGTTCTTAAACATTACAACAGTAGTTAAAATATAAACAATATTATAATAAAACAATGCATTACAGTAACAGTTCTTAAACATTACAACAGTAGTTAAAATATAAACAATATTATATTTAAACAGTGCATTACAGTAACAGTTCTTAAACATTACAACAGTAGTTAAAATATAAACAATATTATAATAAAACAATGCATTACAGTAACAGTTCTTAAACATTACAACAGTAGTTAAAATATAAACATATTATAATAAAACAATGCATTACAGTAACAGTTCTTAAACATTACAACAGTAGTTAAAATGTAAACAATATTATAATAAAACAATGCATTACAGTAACAGTTCTTACAGACATTACAACAGTAGTTAAAATATAAACAAAATTATAATAAAAACAATTTTCATAAACATATCCTTATATGGGCATAGATACCAACACCCTTCTGTCCTTATATGCATTACAATGCATTACAGTAACAGTTCTTAAACATTACAACAGTAAATAAAAAAACAACAATATTATAATAAAACAATGCATTCCAGTAACAGTTCTTAAACATTACAACAGTCGTTAAAATATAAACAATATTACAATAAAATAATGCATTACAGTAACATTTCTTAAACATTACAACAGTAGTTAAAATATAAACATATTATAATAAAACAATGCATTACAGTAACAGTTCTTAAACATTACAACAGTCGTTAAAATATAAACAATATTATAATAAAACAACGCATTAAAGTAACAGTTCCACAAAAATTACAACAGAAGTTAAAATATAAACAATATTATAATACAACTATGCATTAAACTAACAGTTCTTAAACATTACGACAGTAGTTAAAATATAATCAATATTATAATAAAACAATGCATTACAGTAACAGTTCTTACAGACATTACAACAGTAGTTCAAATATAATCAATATTTTAATAAAACAATGCATTACAGTAACAGTTCTTAAACATTACAACAGTCGTTAAAATATAAACAATATTATAATAAAACAATGCATTATAGTAACAGCTCTACAAACATACAATCAGTAGTTAAAAAAAGAAACAATATTAGAATAAAACAATAAATTAAAGTAACAGTTCGTACATACATTGCAACAGTAGTTAAACAATAAACAATATTATAATAAAACAATGCATGATAGTAACAGTTCTTAAACATTACAACAGTAGTTAAAATATAAACAATATTATAATAAAACAATGCATTACAGTAACAGTTCTTAAACATTACAACAGTAGTTAAAATATAAACAATATTATATTTAAACAGTGCATTACAGTAACAGTTCTTAAACATTACAACAGTAGTTAAAATATAAACAATATTATAATAAAACAATGCATTACAGTAACGGTTCTTAAACATTACAACAGTAGTTAAAATATAAACAATATTATAATAAAACAATGCATTACAGTAACAGTTCTTCAACATTACAACAGTAGTTAAAATATAAAACATATTATAATAAAATAATGCATTACAGTAACAGTTCTTACAGACATTACAACAGTAGTTAAAATATGAACAATATTATAATAAAACAATGCATTACAGTGACAGTTCTTAAACATTACAACAGTAGTTAAAATGTAAACAATATTATAATAAAACAATGCATTACAGTAACAGTTCTTACAGACATTACAACAGTAGTTAAAATATAAACAAAATTATCATAAAAACAATTTTCATAAACATATCCTTATATGGGCATAGATACCAACACCCTTCTGTCCTTATATGCATTACAATGTATTACAGTAACAGTTCTTAAACATTACAACAGTAGTTAAAATATAAACAATATTATAATAAAACAATGCATTACAGTAACAGTTCTTAAACATTACATGAGT
This sequence comes from Muraenolepis orangiensis, assembly GCA_027704905.1. Taxonomy (NCBI): domain Eukaryota; kingdom Metazoa; phylum Chordata; class Actinopteri; order Gadiformes; family Muraenolepididae; genus Muraenolepis; species Muraenolepis orangiensis. The sequence goes on from CM051009.1 coordinate 12,162,416, forward strand.
AGTTAAAATATGAACAATATTATAATAAAACAATGCATTACAGTAACAGTTCTTGCAGACATTACAACAGTAGTTAAAATATAAACAATATTATAATGAAACAGTTCATTACAGTAACAGTTCTTAAACATTACAACAGTAGTTAAAATATAAACAATATTATATTTAAACAGTGCATTACAGAAACAGTTCTTAAAAATTACAACAGTAGTTAAAATATAATCAATATTATAATAAAACAACGCATTAAAGTAACAGTTCCACAAAAATTACAACAGAAGTTAAAATATAAACAATATTATAATACAACTATGCATTAAACTAACAGTTCTTAAACATTACAACAGTAGTTAAAATATAATCAATATTATAATAAAACAATGCATTACAGTAACAGTTCTTACAGACATTACAACAGTAGTTAAAATATAATCAATATTATAACAAAACAATGCATTACAGTAACAGTTCTTAAACATTACAACAGTCGTTAAAATATAAACAATATTATAATAAAACAATGCATTATAGTAACAGCTCTACAAACATACAATCAGTAGTTAAAAAAAAGAAACAATATTAGAATAAAACAATAAATTAAAGTAACAGTTCGTACATACATTGCAACAGTAGTTAAACAATAAACAATATTATAATAAAACAATGCATGATAGTAACAGTTCTTAAACATTACAACAGTAGTTAAAATATAAACAATATTATAATAAAACAATGCATTACAGTAACAGTTCTTAAACATTACAACAGTAGTTAAAATATAAACAATATTATATTTAAACAGTGCATTACAGTAACAGTTCTTAAACATTACAACAGTAGTTAAAATATAAACAATATTATAATAAAACAATGCATTACAGTAACAGTTCTTAAACATTACAACAGTAGTTAAAATATAAACAATATTATAATAAAATAATGCATTACAGTAACAGTTCTTAAACATTACAACAGTAGTTAAAATGTAAACAATATTATAATAAAACAATGCATTACAGTAACAGTTCTTACAGACATTACAACAGTAGTTAAAATATAAACAAAATTATAATAAAAACAATTTTCATAAACATATCCTTATATGGGCATAGATACCAACACCCTTCTGTCCTTATATGCATTACAATGCATTACAGTAACAGTTCTTAAACATTACAACAGTAAATAAAAAAACAACAATATTATAATAAAACAATGCATTCCAGTAACAGTTCTTAAACATTACAACAGTCGTTAAAATATAAACAATATTACAATAAAATAATGCATTACAGTAACATTTCTTAAACATTACAACAGTAGTTAACATATAAACATATTATAATAAAACAATGCATTACAGTAACAGTTCTTAAACATTACAACAGTAGTTAAAAAAAACAATATTATAATAAAACAATGCATTACAGTAACAGTTCTTACAGACATTACAACAGTAGTTAAAAAAAAACAATATTATAATAAAACAATGCATTACAGTAACAGTTCATAAACATTACAACAGTAGTTAAAATATAAACAATATTATAATAAAACAATGCATTACAGTAACAGTTCTTACAGACATTACAATAGTAGTTAAAATATAAACAATATTATAATGAAACAGTGCATTACAGTAGCATTTCTTCAACATTACAACAGTAGTTAAAATAAGAACAATATTACAATAAAATAATGCATTACAGTAACAGTTCATAAACATTACAACAGTAGTTAAAATATAAACAATATTATAATAAAACAATGCATTACAGTCACAGTTCCACAAAAATGGCAACAGTTGTTAAAATATAGAACAAATTATAATAAAACAATGCATTAAAGTAACATTTCTTAAACATTATAACAATAGTAAAAAATTAAACAATATTATAATAAAACAATGCATTACAGTAACAGTTCATAAACTTAAGAACAGTAGTTAAAATATAATCAATATTATAATAAAACAATGCATTACAGTAACAGTTCATCAACATTACAACAGTAGTTAAAATATAAACATATTATAATAAAACAATGCATTACAGTCACAGTTCTTAAACATTACAACAGTAGTTAAAATATAAACAATATTATAATAAAACAATGCATTACAGTAACAGTTCTTACAGACATTACAACAGTAGTTAAAATATAAACAATATTATAATAAAACAATGCATTACAGTAACAGTTCTTAAACATTACAACAGTAGTTAAAATGTAAACAATATTATAATAAAACAATGCATTACAGTAACAGTTCTTACAGACATTACAACAGTAGTTAAAATATAAACAAAATTATCATAAAAACAATTTTCATAAACATATCCTTATATGGGCATAGATACCAACACCCTTCTGTCCTTATATGCATTACAATGCATTACAGTAACAGTTCTTAAACATTACAACAGTAGTTAAAATATAAACAATATTATAATAAAACAATGCATTACAGTAACAGTTCTTAAACATTACATGAGTAGTTAAAATATGAACAATATTATAATAAAACAATGCATTACAGTAACAGTTCTTGCAGACATTACAACAGTAGTTAAAATATAAACAATATTATAATGAAACAGTTCATTACAGTAACATTTCTTAAACATTACAACAGTAGTTAAAATATAAACATATTATAATAAAACAATGCATTACAGTAACAGTTCTTAAACATTACAACAGTCGTTAAAATATAAACAATATTATAATAAAACAATGCATTAGTATAACAGTTCATAAACATTACAACAGTAGTTAAAATATAATCAATATTATAATAAAACAATGCATTACAGTAACAGTTCTTAAACATTACAACAGTAGTTAAAATATAAACAATATTATATTTAAACAGTGCATTACAGTAACAGTTCTTAAAAATTACAACAGTAGTTAAAATATAATCAATATTATAATAAAACAACGCATTAAAGTAACAGTTCCACAAAAATTACAACAGAAGTTAAAATATAAACAATATTATAATACAACTATGCATTAAACTAACAGTTCTTAAACATTACGACAGTAGTTAAAATATAATCAATATTATAATAAAACAATGCATTACAGTAACAGTTCTTACAGACATTACAACAGTAGTTCAAATATAATCAATATTTTAATAAAACAATGCATTACAGTAACAGTTCTTAAACATTACAACAGTCGTTAAAATATAAACAATATTATAATAAAACAATGCATTATAGTAACAGCTCTACAAACATACAATCAGTAGTTAAAAAAAAGAAACAATATTAGAATAAAACAATAAATTAAAGTAACAGTTCGTACATACATTGCAACAGTAGTTAAACAATAAACAATATTATAATAAAACAATGCATGATAGTAACAGTTCTTAAACATTACAACAGTAGTTAAAATATAAACAATATTATAATAAAACAATGCATTACAGTAACAGTTCTTAAACATTACAACAGTAGTTAAAATATAAACAATATTATATTTAAACAGTGCATTACAGTAACAGTTCTTAAACATTACAACAGTAGTTAAAATATAAACAATATTATAATAAAACAATGCATTACAGTAACAGTTCTTAAACATTACAACAGTAGTTAAAATATAAACAATATTATAATAAAACAATGCATTACAGTAACAGTTCTTAAACATTACAACAGTAGTTAAAATGTAAACAATATTATAATAAAACAATGCATTACAGTAACAGTTCTTACAGACATTACAACAGTAGTTAAAATATAAACAAAATTATAATAAAAACAATTTTCATAAACATATCCTTATATGGGCATAGATACCAACACCCTTCTGTCCTTATATGCATTACAATGCATTACAGTAACAGTTCTTAAACATTACAAGAGTAGTTCAAATATGAACAATATTATCATAAAACAATGCATTACAGTAACAGTTCTTGCAGACATTACAACAGTACTTAAAATATAAACAATATTATAATGAAACAGTTCATTACAGTAACATTTCTTAAACATTACAACAGTAGTTAAAATATAAACATATTATAATAAAACAATGCATTACAGTAACAGTTCTTAAACATTACAACAGTCGTTAAAATATAAACAATATTATATTAAAACAATGCATTAGTATAACAGTTCATAAACATTACAACAGTAGTTAAAATATAATCAATATTATAATAAAACAATGCATTACAGTAACAGTTCTTAAACATTACAACAGTAGTTAAAATATAAACAATATTATATTTAAACAGTGCATTACAGTAACAGTTCTTAAAAATTACAACAGTAGTTAAAATATAATCAATATTATAATAAAACAACGCATTAAAGTAACAGTTCCACAAAAGTTACAACAGAAGTTAAAATATAAACAATATTATAATACAACTATGCATTAAACTAACAGTTCTTAAACATTACGACAGTAGTTAAAATATAATCAATATTATAATAAAACAACGCATTACAGTAACAGTTCTTAAACATTACAACAGTCGTTAAAATATAAACAATATTATAATAAAACAATGCATTATAGTAACAGCTCTACAAACATACAATCAGTAGTTAAAAAAAGAAACAATATTAGAATAAAACAATAAATTAAAGTAACAGTTCGTACTTACATTGCAACAGTAGTTAAACAATAAACAATATTATAATAAAACAATGCATTATAGTAACAGTTCTTAAACATTACAACAGTTGTTAAAATATAGAACAAATTATAATAAAACAATGCATTAAAGTAACATTTCTTAAACATTATAACAATAGTAAAAAATTAAACAATATTATAATAAAACAATACATTACAGTAACAGTTCATAAACTTAAGAACAGTAGTTAAAATATAATCAATATTATAATAAAACAATGCATTACAGTAACAGTTCATCAACATTACAACAGTAGTTAAAATATAAACATATTATAATAAAACAATGCATTACAGTCACAGTTCTTAAACATTACAACAGTAGTTAAAATATAAACAATATTATAATAAAACAATGCATTACAGTAACAGTTCTTACAGACATTACAACAGTAGTTAAAATATAAACAATATTATAATAAAACAATGCATTACAGTAACAGTTCTTAAACATTACAACAGTAGTTAAAATGTAAACAATATTATAATAAAACAATGCATTACAGTAACAGTTCTTACAGACATTACAACAGTAGTTAAAATATAAACAAAATTATAATAAAAACAATTTTCATAAACATATCCTTATATGGGCATAGATACCAACACCCTTCTGTCCTTATATGCATTACAATGCATTACAGTAACAGTTCTTAAACATTACAACAGTAGTTAAAATGTAAACAATATTATAATAAAACAATGCATTACAGTAACAGTTCTTGCAGACATTACAACAGTAGTTAAAATATAAACAATATTATAATGAAACAGTTCATTACAGTAACATTTCTTAAACATTACAACAGTAGTTAAAATATAAACATATTATAATAAAACAATGCATTACAGTAACAGTTCTTAAACATGACAACAGTCGTTAAAATATAAACAATATTATAATAAAACAATGCATTAGTATAACAGTTCATAAACATTACAACAGTAGTTAAAATATAATCAATATTATAATAAAACAATGCATTACAGTAACAGTTCATCAACATTACAACAGTAGTTAAAATATAAACATATTATAATAAAACAATGCATTACAGTCACAGTTCTTAAACATTACAACAGTAGTTAAAATATAAACAATATTATAATAAAACAATGCATTACAGTAACAGTTCTTACAGACATTACAACAGTAGTTAAAATATAAACAATATTATAATAAAACAATGCATTACAGTAACAGTTCTTAAACATTACAACAGTAGTTAAAATGTAAACAATATTATAATAAAACAATGCATTACAGTAACAGTTCTTACAGACATTACAACAGTAGTTAAAATATAAACAAAATTATAATAAAAACAATTTTCATAAACATATCCTTATATGGGCATAGATACCAACACCCTTCTGTCCTTATATGCATTACAATGCATTACAGTAACAGTTCTTAAACATTACAACAGTAGTTAAAATGTAAACAATATTATAATAAAACAATGCATTACAGTAACAGTTCTTGCAGACATTACAACAGTAGTTAAAATATAAACAATATTATAATGAAACAGTTCATTACAGTAACATTTCTTAAACATTACAACAGTAGTTAAAATATAAACATATTATAATAAAACAATGCATTACAGTAACAGTTCTTAAACATGACAACAGTCGTTAAAATATAAACAATATTATAATAAAACAATGCATTAGTATAACAGTTCATAAACATTACAACAGTAGTTAAAATATAATCAATATTATAATAAAACAATGCATTACAGTAACAGTTCTTAAACATTACAACAGTAGTTAAAATATAAACAATATTATATTTAAACAGTGCATTACAGTAACAGTTCTTAAAAATTACAACAGTAGTTAAAATATAATCAATATTATAATAAAACAACGCATTAAAGTAACAGTTCCACAAAAATTACAACAGAAGTTAAAATATAAACAATATTATAATACAACTATGCATTAAACTAACAGTTCTTAAACATTACGACAGTAGTTAAAATATAATCAATATTATAATAAAACAATGCATTACAGTAACAGTTCTTACAGACATTACAACAGTAGTTCAAATATAATCAATATTTTAATAAAACAATGCATTACAGTAACAGTTCTTAAACATTACAACAGTCGTTAAAATATAAACAATATTATAATAAAACAATGCATTATAGTAACAGCTCTACAAACATACAATCAGTAGTTAAAAAAAAGAAACAATATTAGAATAAAACAATAAATTAAAGTAACAGTTCGTACATACATTGCAACAGTAGTTAAACAATAAACAATATTATAATAAAACAATGCATGATAGTAACAGTTCTTAAACATTACAACAGTAGTTAAAATATAAACAATATTATAATAAAACAATGCATTAGTATAACAGTTCATAAAAATTACAACAGTAGTTAAAATATAATCAATATTATAATAAAACAATGCATTACAGTAACAGTTCTTAAACATTACAACAGTAGTTAAAATATAAACAATATTATATTTAAACAGTGCATTACAGTAACAGTTCTTAAAAATTACAACAGTAGTTAAAATATAATCAATATTATAATAAAACAACGCATTAAAGTAACAGTTCCACAAAAGTTACAACAGAAGTTAAAATATAAACAATATTATAATACAACTATGCATTAAACTAACAGTTCTTAAACATTACGACAGTAGTTAAAATATAATCAATATTATAATAAAACAATGCATTACAGTAACAGTTCTTAAACATTACAACAGTCGTTAAAATATAAACAATATTATAATAAAACAATGCATTATAGTAACAGCTCTACAAACATACAATCAGTAGTTAAAAAAAGAAACAATATTAGAATAAAACAATAAATTAAATTAACAGTTCGTACTTACATTGCAACAGTAGTTAAACAATAAACAATATTATAATAAAACAATGCATTATAGTAACAGTTCTTAAACATTACAACAGTAGTTAAAATATAAACAATATTATAATAAAACAATGCATTACAGTAACAGTTCTTAAACATTACAACAGTAGTTAAAATATAAACAATATTATATTTAAACAGTGCATTACAGTAACAGTTCTTAAACATTACAACAGTAGTTAAAATATAAACAATATTATAATAAAACAATGCATTACAGTAACAGTTCTTAAACATTACAACAGTAGTTAAAATATAAACAATATTATAATAAAACAATGCATTACAGTAACAGTTCTTAAAAATTACAACAGTAGTTAAAATATAAACATATTATAATAAAACAATGCATTACAGTAACAGTTCATAAACATTACAACAGTAGTTAAAATATAAACAATATATTAATAAAACAATGCATTACAGTAACAGTTCTTGCAGACATTACAACAGTAGTTAAAATATAAACAATATTATAATGAAACAGTGCATTACAGTAACATTTCTTAAACATTACAACAGTAGTTAAAATATAAACATATTATAATAAAACAATGCATTACATTAACAGTTCTTAAACATTACAACAGTCGTTAAAATATAAACAATATTATAATAAAACAATGCATTACAGTAACAGTTCTTAAATATTACAACAGTAGTTAAAATATAAACAATATTATAATAAAACAATGCATTACAGTAACAGTTCATAAACATTACAACAGTAGTTAAAATATAAACAATATTATAATAAAACTATGCATTAAACTAACAGTTCTTAAACATTATGACAGTAGTTAAAATATAAACAATATTTTAATAAAACAATGCATTACAGTAACAGTTCTACAAACATTACAACAGTAGTTAAAATATAAACAATATTATAATAAAACAATGCATTACAGTAACAGTTCTTACAGACATTACAACAGTAATTAAAATATAAACAAAATTATAATAAAAACAATTTTCATAAACATATCCTTATATGGGCATAGATACCAACACCCTTCTGTCCTTATATGCATTACAATGCATTACAGTAACAGTTCTTAAACATTACAACACTAAATAAAAAAACAACAATATTATAATAAAACAATGCATTACAGTAACATTTCTTAAACATTACAACAGTAGTTAAAATATAAACATATTATAATAAAACAATGCATTACATTAACAGTTCATAAACATTACAACAGTCGTTAAAATATAAACAATATATTAATAAAACAATGCATTACAGTAACAGTTCTTGCAGACATTACAACAGTAGTTAAAATATAAACAATATTATAATGAAACAGTGCATTACAGTAACATTTCTTAAACATTACAACAGTAGTTAAAATATAAACATATTATAATAAAACAATGCATTACATTAACAGTTCTTAAACATTACATCAGTCGTTAAAATATAAACAATATTATAATAAAACAATGCATTACAGTAACAGTTCTTAAACATTACAACAGTAGTTAAAATATAAACAATATTATAATAAAACAATGCATTACAGTAACAGTTCATAAACATTACAACAGTAGTTAAAATATAAACAATATTATAATAAAACTATGCATTAAACTAACAGTTCTTAAACATTATGACAGTAGTTAAAATATAAACAATATTTTAATAAAACAATGCATTACAGTAACAGTTCTACAAACATTACAACAGTAGTTAAAATATAAACAATATTATAATAAAACAATGCATTACAGTAACAGTTCTTACAGACATTACAACAGTAATTAAAATATAAACAAAATTATAATAAAAACAATTTTCATAAACATATCCTTATATGGGCATAGATACCAACACCCTTCTGTCCTTATATGCATTACAATGCATTACAGTAACAGTTCTTAAACATTACAACACTAAATAAAAAAACAACAATATTATAATAAAACAATGCATTCCAGTAACAGTTCTTAAACATTACAACAGTCGTTTAAATATAAACAATATTACAATAAAATAATGCATTACAGTAACATTTCTTAAACATTACAACAGTAGTTAACATATAAACATATTATAATAAAACAATGCATTACAGTAACAGTTCTTAAACATTACAACAGTAGTTAAAAAAAACAATATTATAATAAAACAATGCATTACAGTAACAGTTCTTACAGACATTACAACAGTAGTTAAAAAAAAACTATATTATAATAAAACAATGCATTACAGTAACAGTTCATAAACTTAAGAACAGTAGTTAAAATATAATCAATATTATAATAAAACAATGCATTACAGTAACAGTTCATCAACATTACAACAGTAGTTAAACTATAAACATATTATAATAAAACAATGCATTACAGTCACAGTTCTTAAACATTACAACAGTAGTTAAAATATAAACAATATTATAATAAAACAATGCATTACAGTAACAGTTCATACAGACATTACAACAGTAGTTAAAATATAAACAATATTATAATAAAACAATGCATTACAGTAACAGTTCTTAAACATTACAACAGTAGTTAAAAATTAAACAATATTATAATGAAACAATGCATTACAGTAACAATTCTTCAACATTACAACAGTAGTTAAAATATAAACAATATTATATTTAAACAGTGCATTACAGTAACAGTTCTTAAAAATTACAACAGTAGTTAAAATATAATCAATATTATAATAAAACAACGCATTAAAGTAACAGTTCCACAAAAATTACAACAGAAGTTAAAATATAAACAATATTATAATACAACTATGCATTAAACTAACAGTTCTTAAACATTACGACAGTAGTTAAAATATAATCAATATTATAATAAAACAATGCATTACAGTAACAGTTCTTACAGACATTACAACAGTAGTTCAAATATAATCAATATTTTAATAAAACAATGCATTAGAGTAACAGTTCTTAAACATTACAACAGTCGTTAAAATAAAAACAATATTATAATAAAACAATGCATTATAGTAACAGCTCTACAAACATACAATCAGCAGTTAAAAAAAAGAAACAATATTAGAATAAAACAATAAATTAAAGTAACAGTTCGTACATACATTGCAACAGTAGTTAAACAATAAACAATATTATAATAAAACAATGCATGATAGTAACAGTTCTTAAACATTACAACAGTAGTTAAAATATAAACAATATTATAATAAAACAATGCATTACAGTAACAGTTCTTAAACATTACAACAGTAGTTAAAATATAAACAATATTATAATAAAACAATGCATTACATTAACAGTTCTTAAACATTACATCAGTCGTTAAAATATAAACAATATTATAATAAAACAATGCATTACAGTAACAGTTCTTAAACATTACAACAGTAGTTAAAATATAAACAATATTATAATAAAACAATGCATTACAGTAACAGTTCATAAACATTACAACAGTAGTTAAAATATAAACAATATTATAATAAAACTATGCATTAAACTAACAGTTCTTAAACATTATGACAGTAGTTAAAATATAAACAATATTTTAATAAAACAATGCATTACAGTAACAGTTCTACAAACATTACAACAGTAGTTAAAATATAAACAATATTATAATAAAACAATGCATTACAGTAACAGTTCTTACAGACATTACAACAGTAATTAAAATATAAACAAAATTATAATAAAAACAATTTTCATAAACATATCCTTATATGGGCATAGATACCAACACCCTTCTGTCCTTATATGCATTACAATGCATTACAGTAACAGTTCTTAAACATTACAACACTAAATAAAAAAACAACAATATTATAATAAAACAATGCATTCCAGTAACAGTTCTTAAACATTACAACAGTCGTTTAAATATAAACAATATTACAATAAAATAATGCATTACAGTAACATTTCTTAAACATTACAACAGTAGTTAACATATAAACATATTATAATAAAACAATGCATTACAGTAACAGTTCTTAAACATTACAACAGTAGTTAAAAAAAACAATATTATAATAAAACAATGCATTACAGTAACAGTTCTTACAGACATTACAACAGTAGTTAAAAAAAAACTATATTATAATAAAACAATGCATTACAGTAACAGTTCATAAACTTAAGAACAGTAGTTAAAATATAATCAATATTATAATAAAACAATGCATTACAGTAACAGTTCATCAACATTACAACAGTAGTTAAACTATAAACATATTATAATAAAACAATGCATTACAGTCACAGTTCTTAAACATTACAACAGTAGTTAAAATATAAACAATATTATAATAAAACAATGCATTACAGTAACAGTTCATACAGACATTACAACAGTAGTTAAAATATAAACAATATTATAATAAAACAATGCATTACAGTAACAGTTCTTAAACATTACAACAGTAGTTAAAAATTAAACAATATTATAATGAAACAATGCATTACAGTAACAATTCTTCAACATTACAACAGTAGTTAAAATATAAACAATATTATATTTAAACAGTGCATTACAGTAACAGTTCTTAAAAATTACAACAGTAGTTAAAATATAATCAATATTATAATAAAACAACGCATTAAAGTAACAGTTCCACAAAAATTACAACAGAAGTTAAAATATAAACAATATTATAATACAACTATGCATTAAACTAACAGTTCTTAAACATTACGACAGTAGTTAAAATATAATCAATATTATAATAAAACAATGCATTACAGTAACAGTTCTTACAGACATTACAACAGTAGTTCAAATATAATCAATATTTTAATAAAACAATGCATTAGAGTAACAGTTCTTAAACATTACAACAGTCGTTAAAATAAAAACAATATTATAATAAAACAATGCATTATAGTAACAGCTCTACAAACATACAATCAGCAGTTAAAAAAAAGAAACAATATTAGAATAAAACAATAAATTAAAGTAACAGTTCGTACATACATTGCAACAGTAGTTAAACAATAAACAATATTATAATAAAACAATGCATGATAGTAACAGTTCTTAAACATTACAACAGTAGTTAAAATATAAACAATATTATAATAAAACAATGCATTACAGTAACAGTTCTTAAACATTACAACAGTAGTTAAAATATAAACAATATTATATTTAAACAGTGCATTACAGTAACAGTTCTTAAACATTACAACAGTAGTTAAAATATAAACAATATTATAATAAAACAATGCATTACAGTAACATTTCTTAAACATTACAACAGTTGTTAAAATATAAACAATATTATAATAAAACAATGCATTACAGTAACAGTTCTTCAACATTACAACAGTAGTTAAAATATAAAACATATTATAATAAAATAATGCATTACAGTAACAGTTCTTAAACATTACAACAGTAGTTAAAAAGTAAACAATATTATAATAAAACAATGCATTAAAGTAACTGTTCTTACAGACATTACAACAGTAGTTAAAATATAAACAATATTATAATGAAACAGTGCATTACAATAACGTTTCTTAAACATTACAACAGTAGTTAAAATATAAACATATTATAATAAAACAATGCATTACATTAACAGTTCTTAAACATTACAACAGTAGTTAAAATATAAACAATATTATAATAAAACAATGCATTACAGTAACAGTTCATACAGACATTACAACAGTAGTTAAAATATAAACAATATTATAATAAAACAATGCATTACAGTAACAGTTCTTAAACATTACAACAGTAGTTAAAAATTAAACAATATTATAATGAAACAATGCATTACAGTAACAATTCTTCAACATTACAACAGTAGTTAAAATATAAACAATATTATATTTAAACAGTGCATTACAGTAACAGTTCTTAAAAATTACAACAGTAGTTAAAATATAATCAATATTATAATAAAACAACGCATTAAAGTAACAGTTCCACAAAAATTACAACAGAAGTTAAAATATAAACAATATTATAATACAACTATGCATTAAACTAACAGTTCTTAAACATTACGACAGTAGTTAAAATATAATCAATATTATAATAAAACAATGCATTACAGTAACAGTTCTTACAGACATTACAACAGTAGTTCAAATATAATCAATATTTTAATAAAACAATGCATTAGAGTAACAGTTCTTAAACATTACAACAGTCGTTAAAATAAAAACAATATTATAATAAAACAATGCATTATAGTAACAGCTCTACAAACATACAATCAGCAGTTAAAAAAAAGAAACAATATTAGAATAAAACAATAAATTAAAGTAACAGTTCGTACATACATTGCAACAGTAGTTAAACAATAAACAATATTATAATAAAACAATGCATGATAGTAACAGTTCTTAAACATTACAACAGTAGTTAAAATATAAACAATATTATAATAAAACAATGCATTACAGTAACAGTTCTTAAACATTACAACAGTAGTTAAAATATAAACAATATTATATTTAAACAGTGCATTACAGTAACAGTTCTTAAACATTACAACAGTAGTTAAAATATAAACAATATTATAATAAAACAATGCATTACAGTAACATTTCTTAAACATTACAACAGTTGTTAAAATATAAACAATATTATAATAAAACAATGCATTACAGTAACAGTTCTTCAACATTACAACAGTAGTTAAAATATAAAACATATTATAATAAAATAATGCATTACAGTAACAGTTCTTAAACATTACAACAGTAGTTAAAAAGTAAACAATATTATAATAAAACAATGCATTAAAGTAACTGTTCTTACAGACATTACAACAGTAGTTAAAATATAAACAATATTATAATGAAACAGTGCATTACAATAACGTTTCTTAAACATTACAACAGTAGTTAAAATATAAACATATTATAATAAAACAATGCATTACATTAACAGTTCTTAAACATTACAACAGTCGTTAAAATATAAACAATATTATAATAAAACAATGCATTACAGTAACAGTTCTTAAACATTACAACAGTAGTTAAAATATAAACAATATTATAATAAAACAATGCATTACAGTAACAGTTCATAAACATTACAACAGTAGTTAAAATATAATCAATATTATAATAAAACAATGCATTAAAGTAACAGTTCCACAAAAATTACAACAGAAGTTAAAATATAAACAATATTATAATAAAACTATGCATTAAACTAACAGTTCTTAAACATTATGACAGTAGTTAAAATATAAACAATATTATAATAAAACAATGCATTACAGTAATAGTTCTTAAACATTACAACAGTAGTTAAAATATAAACAATATTATAATAAAACAATGCATTACAGTAACAGTTCTTACAGACATTACAACAGTAATTAAAATATAAACAAAATTATAATAAAAACAATTTTCATAAACATATCCTTATATGGGCATAGATACCAACACCCTTCTGTCCTTATATGCATTACAATGCATTCCAGTAACAGTTCTTAAACATTACAACAGTCGTTAAAATATAAACAATATTACAATAAAATAATGCATTACAGTAACATTTCTTAAACATTACAACAGTAGTTAACATATAAACATATTATAATAAAACAATGCATTACAGTAACAGTTCTTAAACATTACAACAGTAGTTAAAAAAACAATATTATAATAAAACAATGCATTACAGTAACAGTTCTTACAGACATTACAACAGTAGTTAAAAAAAAACAATATTATAAAAAAACAATGCATTACAGTAACAGTTCATAAACATTACAACAGTAGTTGAAATATAAATAATATTAAATTAAAACAATGCATTAAAGTAACAGTTCCACAAAAATTACAACAGTAGTTAAAATATAAACAATATTATAATAAAACAATGCATTACAGTAACAGTTCTTACAGACATTACAATAGTAGTTAAAATATAAACAATATTATAATGAAACAGTGCATTACAGTAGCATTTCTTCAACATTACAACAGTAGTTAAAATATGAACAATATTACAATAAAATAATGCATTACAGTAACAGTTCATAAACATTACAACAGTAGTTAAAAAAATAACAATATTATAATAAAACAATGCATTACAGTAATAGTTCTTAAACATTACAACAGTAGTTAAAATATAAACACTATTATAATAAAACAATGCATTACAGTCACAGTTCCACCAAAATTACAACAGTTGTTAAAATATAGAACAAATTATAATAAAACAATGCATTAAAGTAACATTTCTTAAACATTATAACAATAGTAAAAAATTAAACAATATTATAATAAAACAATGCATTACAGTAACAGTTCATAAACTTAAGAACAGTAGTTAAAATATAATCAATATTATAATAAAACAATGCATTACAGTAACAGTTCATCAACATTACAACAGTAGTTAAAATATAAACATATTATAATAAAACAATGCATTACAGTCACAGTTCTTAAACATTACAACAGTAGTTAAAATATAAACAATATTATAATAAAACAATGCATTACAGTAACAGTTCTTAAACATTACAACAGTAGTTAAAAATTAAACAATATTATAATGAAACAGTGAATTACAGTAACAGTTCTTAAACATTACAACAGTAGTTCAAATATAATCAATATTATAATAAAACAATGCATTACAGTAACAGTTCTTCAACATTACAACAGTAGTTAAAATATAAAACATATTATAATAAAATAATGCATTACAGTAACAGTTCTTAAACATTACAACAGTAGTTAAAATGTAAACAATATTATAATAAAACAATGCATTACAGTAACAGTTCTTACAGACATTACAACAGTAGTTAAAATATAAACAAAATTATAATAAAAACAATTTTCATAAACATATCCTTATATGGGCATAGATACCAACACCCTTCTGTCCTTATATGCATTACAATGCATTACAGTAACAGTTCTTAAACATTACAACAGTAGTTAAAATATAAACAATATTATAGTAAAACAATGCACTACAGTAACAGTTCTTAAACATTACAAGAGTAGTTAAAATATGAACAATATTATAATAAAACAATGCATTACAGTATAACAATATTATAATGAAACAGGGGTGCGTTTCCCGAAGCCTTCTTAACGCTACGTCGTTCGTAAGTTCCACCTTAAGCTGTACCTTAACGTCTCGCCGTGTTTCCCGAAACGTTCTTAGCTAAGTATACCTTCCGTAAGTGACCGTTTCGTAAGGCAGGTCTGGACCTCTCTTAACTCCACCTTAGCGATGTTGTCAGCTCACTCCGCTAGTGGCCACCACTGTTCCGACCCGCAAGCCTCTGAAATCAGCTGTTGGCCTAGTTTCATTTCAATCTGTGAATCAATATGTAGTTCATAACGGTAATAATATACAACAAAAATACCACATTAATGGGAATGTTTTCATGCCGAAATTGTACATTACGGTGGATACATTTTGCACTTTATTGAACATGAAATCGCCTCTTAAACTCCTAAAACTCGAAAACAGTGCTCGAAAACAGTCTTCACGATTCAGCGCCACCTCATCCAGCATGACCTCCATCTCCACATTGGTGACGCTGGCGGACCGCTTTTTGCGATGTTTTTGCCCTGACATCAGTGGCGTAGCGGAGGCCCCCGCAGAGGGAGGGGAGCCCCGGAGTTTAGGAGGCCCCCACCCCCAGGGCCCCCCCCCTACCTGTTAAGTTGCTAGGCACCACGGTTTGACTGGCCATCTGGCATACCTGCCGGCCCGGACCACCACCCTACCATCGGACTTCACGATCGCGTCAACCCCCCCCCCCCCCCGTTGGACTTCACGATCGCGACCCCCCCCCCCCCCACCCCCCCCGTTGGACTTCATGACCTGCGGGGGAGCCCCGAAATATTGCGCAACACCACTGCCTGACATATCTAATGTTACATATCTAATGTTCATTCTTGTTGGTGCGCAACAATATTATAATAAAACAATGCATTACAGTAACAGTTCTTAAACATTACAAGAGTAGTTAAAATATGAACAATATTATAATAAAACAATGCATTACAGTAACAGTTCTTGCAGACATTACAACAGTAGTTAAAATATAAACAATATTATAATGAAACAGGGGTGCGTTTCCCGAAGCCTTCTTAACGCTACGTCGTTCGTAAGTTCCACCTTAAGCTGTACCTTAACGTCTCGCCGTGTTTCCCGAAACGTTCTTAGCTAAGTATACTTCCGTAAGTGACCGTTTCGTAAGGCAGGTCTGGACCTCTCTTAACTCCACCTTAGCGATGTTGTCAGCTCACTCCGCTAGTGGCCACCACTGTTCCGACCCGCAAGCCTCTGAAATCAGCTGTTGGCCTAGTTTAATTTCAATCTGTGAATCAATATGTAGTTCATAACGGTAATAATATACAACAAAAATACCACATTAATGGGAATGTTTTCATGCCGAAATTGTACATTACGGTGGATACATTTTGCACTTTATTGAACATGAAATCGCCTCTTAAACTCCTAAAACTCGAAAACAGTGCTCGAAAACAGTCTTCACGATTCAGCGCCACCTCATCCAGCATGACCTCCATCTCCACATTGGTGACGCTGGCGGACCGCTTTTTGCGATGTTTTTGCCCTGACATCAGTGGCGTAGCGGAGGCCCCCGCAGACCCCGCGGTGCGGGGGAGCCCCGGAGTTTAGGAGGCCCCCACCCCCAGGCCCCCCCCCCCCCCCCCCCTACCTGTTAAGTTGCTAGGCACCACGGTTTGACTGGCCATCTGGCATACCTGCCGGCCCGGACCACCACCCTTCCATCGGACTTCACGATCGCGTCAACCCCCCCCCCCCCCCCCCCCGTTGGACTTCATGACCTGCGGGGGAGCCCCGAAATATTGCGCAACACCACTGCCTGACATATCTAATGTTACATATCTAATGTTCATTTCTTGTTGGTGCGCTTTTATTGAAATTGTCAGCCAATCAGAGAGAATTGTGAACTACACCAGTTATGTGATGGGGCTGCTGGTTAATCAACCCTAATTGCAAAGTTATTTAAGGCACCATGACAATGATATAAAAAATATTTAAATCAACCTTTTCTTGCCTAATAAGGTGTACTGGTAGGTGGCGTAATTTGCTGAGGTGGTGTAGCGGGAAGAGGCTTGATATCACAATCTGAGGTGGCGGGCTCGTGCCACCTGTAGGCAATCATTAGATTTACGGTTTGATAATTGAGTTTGTAAGTTTTAAATTCTATGAATATGTTCTCAGTCATGATAAATGCAATATTCTTTAGTATTCCTGCAGTGTTTTATTGATAAAGAACACCACATCCTCTCATAACGCGGTGAAACAGTCGCTACCTGGAGTGAAAAGTCGATTCTCGAGTCATCGATTTCAGCACAACGTCGGACGTAAGAAGGTATACCTTAAGCAGCCGCCTGAGGGATAGTTCAGGGAACACACGTAGAACAGTAAACAACTTTAATAAGGTATACCTTTCAAGTCTTCGTAACACGCTAAGAGACAACGTTATCGGGAAACCCACCCCAGCTTATTAAGCGTGTCTACAGCAAGCAGCGGCCTGCCCCCACACAATGGAAGATGTACAGAAGAGCTAATAGGATGAAGGGGTTAACTATGAGCTTATCTCTCTCTCTCTCTCTCTCTCTCTCTCTCTCTCTCTCTCTCTCTCTCTCGCTCTCTCTCTCTCTCTCTCTCTCTCTCTCTCTCTCTCTCTCTCTCTCTCTCTCTCTCTCTCTCTCTCTCTCTCTCTCTCTCTATGTCTCTCTCTCGTCACTGTGTTTAACGTGGCCCCTTCAGAGGGAGGCCCTCGGCGGTCACGACCCAGGCGCGACCTCCATTGTAGTTCTCGAGGAGATGAGATTTGTCTAAGGGCGAGGTGTGTGTGTGTGTGTGTGTGTGTGTGTGTGTGTGTGTGTGTGTGTGTGTGTGTGTGTGTGTGTGTGTGTGTGTGTGTGTGTGTGTCTGTGTGTCTGTGTGTGCATACATGATGTGAAAGTGAGAGAGCGATGTGAAAGAGACAGGGAGAGAGCGAGAGCGAGAGCGAGAGCGAGAGCGAGAGAGAGAGAGAGAGAGAGAGAGAGAGAGAGAGGGGCGAGAGGGTAGATATTGATTCCTCTCCATCTGGCCGGGAGGGGCATCTGTTGCCTAGTGATTTCAATGTGTGTGAGTGTGTTGATGACGGCTGCCTCTCCAGTTGTTCTCTTGCAGTACTGGTTTCAACAGAAGGGCATAATGCAGTTATAGATTGTATTAATATTCTAGTATTTCTAATATTTCTAAATCTGTTTTAACAGCTACTTCATTACTTCACTAATTATTACTTATCTTATTTATCACCGAGTGATACATAGCTACGCTAAAAATCATGTCTTAATATCTTCTATAAGAGACGCTTCTAGAAACAATGGGAGAAAAAAGAGAAAAGAGAGAGAGAGAGAGAGAGAGAGAGAGAGAGAGAGAGAGAGAGAGAGAGAGAGAGAGAGAGAGAGAGAGAGAGAGAGAGAGAGAGAGAGAGAGAGAGTTGTTTTTTTAGGGTCCTCATTGAGAAGAAAGAGGACCCTAGTGTTTGATTCCGGTTCCCCGCCTCGACGCTCCGGTGGGCGGCGTTAGGCTCACGCGTCAGTCGCGTCTAATAGCGCGTCTGAAGTGCGAGCACATACGCTCCACGGAGTGCCGAGATGTTATCTGTGTGCGTGCGTGTGTGCGTGTGTGTGTGTGTGTGTGCGTATGTGTGCGTGTAAGTGTGTGTGTGTGTGTGTGTGTGTGTGTGTGTGTGTGTATGTGTGTGTGTGTGTGTTTGTGTGTATGTGTGTGTGTCTGTCTATCTGCCTGCTTGTCTGTCTGTCTGTCTGTTCATACAGTATCTCACAGTTTGTAAACTTCAGTGAAAAGTGACACACACACACACTCACACACACACACACACACACACACACACACACACACACACACACACACACACACACACACACACACACACACACACACACACACACACACACACACACACACACACACACACACACACACTTACACACACACACACACACACACTTACACACACACACACACACACACACACACACACACACACACACACACACACACACACACACACACACACACACACACAGACAAACAGAGACAGACACACAGACAAACAGAGACAGACAGACAGACACACAGACACACAGACACACACACACACACACACACACACACACACACACACACACACACACACACACACACACACACACACACACACACACACACACACACACACACACACACACATAGACACACAGACAGACAGTACACATACTGAAGGACAGACAGACAGCAACCCGCCACAAAACAGCTTAATGAGAGACATCTGGTGGAGATCTTCAGAGATTCTCTTCTGCATTTACAGAATAACCGTTGAATTGTTTTTCCAAAAGAGGCTCATCATTCATGTTCACACATTTAGTACACATTATAACGCTTGGTACGGAGAATATAGTCGCATGGAAGTGACCTTAAAACATGAACACCATAGAGGAATAGGTCATCTTCAACAGATTTATGTTCTTTCATTTGCTAATGGTATATATATGGTGTATATATATATATATATATATATATATGGTGTATATATATGGTGTATATGGTGTATATATATGGTGTATATGGTGTATATATATATGGTATATATATGGTGTATATGGTGTATATATATGATGTATATATATATATATATATGGTATATATATGGTGTATATGGTGTATATATATGGTGTATATATATATATATATATGGTGTATATGGTGTATATATATGGTGTATATATATGGTGTATATGGTGTAAATATATGGTGTATATATATATATATATACACCATATATATATATATATAGATATATATGGTGTATATATATATATATATATATATATGGTGTATATATATATATATATATATATGGTGTATATATATATATATATATATGGTGTATATATATATGGGATATGGCAGGCCTGTTTCTCCTAGCGCGTTCTCTTATCACTTTACACTAGCTTTACAAGCGTACTAGCATCTTACTAAGTATATTGTTAGCTTGTTAGTCAGTTAGATTATTGTTCTAATGTTGGCCAACTGATTGTCCTTCTACCTGAGCACTGGTTCAGTTCTTGTTAGACTTGTTTTTAATGGTATTTAATGCACTTTTGACTTCTGGTGACGAGTTGTTCTCCTACCTTCCTTTGTTGAAACACACTATTGTAAGTCCCTTTGGATAAAAGCGTCTGCTCAATGACTGTCATGTCATGTAATGCAATGTAGTGTAATGTTATAGCATATTGACTAGAATAGCATCTTCTTGTCAGTGAGTAATAACAAATAGTTACCTTTTTGTTGGATCTTCTGATTGTTATCTGTTATCGTCTCATATATTCGTAGACAAAGCAAGTATGCAAATTGTATAACGACTTAGCTCAGTCAGTGAGCTGTAAATAACATAGTTAACCCTACTGCTTCTTACACTAGGATGGGTTAACCCTATGCTTCTTACACTAGGATGGGTTAACCCTACTGCTTCTTACACTAGGATGGGTTAACCCTACTGCTTCTCATACTAGGATGGGTTAACCCTACTGCTTCTTACACTAGGATGGGTTAACCCTACTGCTTATCATACTAGGATGGGTTAACCCTACTGCTTCTTACACTAGGATGGGTTAACCCTACTGCTTCTCATACTAGGATGGGTTAACCCTACTGCTTCTTACACTAGGATGGGTTAACCCTACTGCTTCTTACACTAGGATGGGTTAACCCTACTGCTTCTAATACTAGGATGGGTTAACCCTACTGCTTCTCATACTAGGATGGGTTAACCCTACTGCTTCTTACACTAGGATGGGTTAACCCTACTGCTTCTTACACTAGGATGGGTTAACCCTACTGCTTCTAATACTAGGATGGGTTAACCCTACTGCTTCTTACACTAGGATGGGTTAACCCTACTGCTTCTTACACTAGGATGGGTTAACCCTACTGCTTCTCATACTAGGATGGGTTAACCCTACTGCTTCTTACACTAGGATGGGTTAACCCTACTGCTTATCATACTAGGATGGGTTAACCCTACTGCTTCTTACACTAGGATGGGTTAACCCTACTGCTTCTCATACTAGGATGGGTTAACCCTACTGCTTCTTACACTAGGATGGGTTAACCCTACTGCTTCTTACACTAGGATGGGTTAACCCTACTGCTTCTTACACTAGGATGGGTTAACCCTACTGCTTCTTACACTAGGATGGGTTAACCCTACTGCTTCTTACACTAGGATGGGTTAACCCTACTGCTTCTCATACTAGGATGGGTTAACCCTACTGCTTCTCATACTAGGATGGGTTAACCCTATGCTTCTTACACTAGGATGGGTTAACCCTACTGCTTCTAATACTAGGATGGGTTAACCCTACTGCTTCTCATACTAGGATGGGTTAACCCTACTGCTTCTTACACTAGGATGGGTTAACCCTACTGCTTCTCATACTAGGATGGGTTAACCCTACTGCTTCTCATACTAGGATGGGTTAACCCTATGCTTCTTACACTAGGATGGGTTAACCCTACTGCTTCTAATACTAGGATGGGTTAACCCTACTGCTTCTCATACTAGGATGGGTTAACCCTACTGCTTCTTACACTAGGATGGGTTAACCCTACTGCTTCTTACACTAGGATGGGTTAACCCTACTGCTTCTAATACTAGGATGGGTTAACCCTACTGCTTCTCATACTAGGATGGGTTAACCCTACTGCTTCTTACACTAGGATGGGTTAACCCTACTGCTTCTCATACTAGGATGGGTTAACCCTACTGCTTCTTACACTAGGATGGGTTAACCCTACTGCTTCTAATACTAGGATGGGTTAACCCTACTGCTTCTCATACTAGGATGGGTTAACCCTATGCTTCTTACACTAGGATGGGTTAACCCTACTGCTTCTCATACTAGGATGGGTTAACCCTACTGCTTCTTACACTAGGATGGGTTAACCCTACTGCTTCTCATACTAGGATGGGTTAACCCTACTGCTTCTTACACTAGGATGGGTTAACCCTACTGCTTCTTACACTAGGATGGGTTAACCCTACTGCTTCTTACACTAGGATGGGTTAACCCTACTGCTTCTAATACTAGGATGGGTTAACCCTACTGCTTCTCATACTAGGATGGGTTAACCCTACTGCTTCTAATACTAGGATGGGTGCCTATGTGGAATATGACCTTATTGAAAGTCACCTTTGGGGGAGAAAAAAAAAAAGCATCTAGCTAAATGTAGAATCTAAACACAGTGGTTACCCAAGTTATATTAATAAAATATATTCCAAAAAAATATATATATTCCAAGAAATAAAATACTAAAATACTCTCATACAATTGTACCCCGTGGTAGACACCTTTCAAAGCTGGTCCAATGATATATATGGTATATACTACAGAAGCAAAGGGGTCTACTAAGCCGTCTACTGATCCAACATAACGTCTAACATCGCCCCACCTCCAAAGGCGTCAAACGACGCCCCCTAGCGCGACGCACACGCCACTGCAGCCGTCCGTCCGTGCGAGCGAGCGAGCGGAGGAGCAGCAGCAGCACTGCCCCCAGTGAAAGTCACTCACTGCCGGGGTGATTCCTCCCGGGTGCCAGGGACTGCTTCCTACTGTACGACACTCATGGGGGGGGGGGAACTATCGGCCAACGGAGGAATCAATCGTTCAACCCGAGGAATGATATATCCGCCGATACATAACGGGTAAGTGTGTGTGTGTGTGTGTGTGTGTGTGTGTGTGTGTGTGTGTGAGAGAGAGAGAGAGAGAGAGAAGAGCCGTATTGTATTGTATTGTATGACCGTGCGGGGATCTGCGGTTGTTGGTATGCGGGGCTTAAGAAGTACAGTGGCGGAGCTCATCCATACCACCGTACCGCACCACCACACCACACACACACACACACACACACACACACCACACACACCACACACCACACACAGGATGTCTATCCTACAAGCCCCGTAAAACACAATATGTATGGGTCGCCATTCGCTTTGTCTTCGGACGTCGTGGCCTTTGCGCGAGTTTTCATAAGCGATACGATACGCGATAAGCGATACGATACGATAGGTGTGCGGGTTGAACAGAGAAAAGTCACGCGTACACGCCCTTAAGTGCTCTCCGCCGTCTTATACCTGGAAGGGCGACGCGTTCAACTTCCATTCGAATCCGCTGCTCGTGCGTGCGGTTGTACTGTGTGTGTGTGTGTGCGTGTGTGTGTGTGTGAGTGTGTGCTCCGTGTGTGGCTGTGTGTGATGTGTGTGTGTGTGTGTGTGTGTGTGTGTGTGTGTGTGTGTGTGTGTGTGCGTGTGTGTGTGTGTGTGGTGTGTGCTCCGTGTGTGCTCGGTGGTCCAAGGTGTGTGTGTGTGTGTGTGTGTGTGTGTGTGTGTATTCATTCGCATGCGTACATGTGGTTTAACGATACGTAACCACTAATGCACGCGCATTAGGTCTCGATCGTCGTGACCCGGTTGGACATCAAAGGGAAAGTTGACGTCAACGGAAGGCGGTGAAGCGGTCTCGCGCGCACCGTTCACCGAATTACACACCGGTGGGCGAGAAGAGGGTTTGGGGGGGGGAGTTTCGAACCGACAACCGACCGGTAGTCAGTCTATATACGACACGCGTTGGAAACACGCGAGTGACACAGGCGGGTGGGGGGGGGGGGGGGTTCCTGACTAGAGGTCCGCCCCCCCTGCTCTGGGTCACACAGGTAGTTCCCCACACACGCACACGTGCACGCACGTACACGCACCAAACACATACACACGCACGCACACATACCAAACACATACACACGCACGCACACATACACACGCACGCACACATACCAAACACATACACACGCACGCACACATACACACGCACACACACACACACAACTTCGTACATAGGCCTTACATGCAGACTACCCCCATCGCATGCGGTACGACACAGTTATGTATTGAACGGAACACACTTAATTAATTAATAGTCGATTAATGATCGATGACCGAGTGGACGACACGTGGGCTTGTTAGACATGCTGTGTGTTTGTGTGTTTTCTGACGGGTGCCATACATGACAACATACCGATGGTAGGCACCTTCATCACAAACCACAACTATCTACAAGTCAAAAGTTATTTAATTAGAATTAAACAAAATACTGCATGTATTGTTAGCGTGTTGTAAACAGCTTGCATATTTATGACTGCCAAATGCATTGGCAGTCAACATTAGGCTCTCTCTCTCTCTCTGTCTGTTTGTCTCTCTCTCTCTCTCTCTCTCTGTCTGTTTGTCTCTCTCTCTCTCTCTCTCTCTCTCTGTCTGTCTGTCTGTCTGTCTGTCTGTCTGTCTGTCTCTCTCTCTGTCTGTCTGTCTGTCTGTCTGTCTGTCTGTCTGTCTGTCTGTCTGTCTGTCTGTCTGTCTGTCTGTCTCTCTCTCACACACACAAACACACACTCACAGCGAAGTGGCGATATTCCAAGGTTACTTCCGGTGTATGAATTATGAAGCCCACCAACTATCATGCACTGTATGTATGCCTCCAGCTGGGCTGCACCCTTGTGTGTGTAGTGTGTGTGTGTGTGTGCAGTGTTTGTGTGTGTGTGCAGTGTTTGTGTGTGTGTGTGTGTGTGTGTGTGTGTGTGTGCCTAGTGTTGAATGTATTCTACTGGAATCCATTGAAGTGTTTCGTCAGTGTGTCCATGTGTACAGAAGGCCCGTCTGTTTGTCCTTTCAATGGCCTTGAGTGTGCACTCTCCGGGATAGGTGACATCATCATCAAGGCTAGTTGTTATTGGCCAGTTCCCAGGAAGTAACAGGGTGAGGGACACACAGTGACAGCTTTACGGTTATGTATAAAATATGGATTATATTGTTATTATGGCTATAATATATTGCTTATTATGTTGTTATATTGAGTGGGCTCGAGGACCCCTCTCTTGTCTTCTTCTCTGTCCTGTGTGTCTGTCTGATTAGTCTGTCTGTCTGTCTGTCTGATTGTTAACCACAATTCTGGTCGTTGGATGCAATACACGCATGTGTATTGCATCCAACGACCATTGGATACAATACACATGTGTGTATTGTATCCACTCTTTCTGTCTGTCTGTCTTCTCTGTTTGTCTGTTTGTCTGTATGTCCTCTGGAGTCTTGTCTGTCTGTCTGTCTTGTCGGCCTGACTGTGTTTATTTTTCTGATTGTACAAAATCCAGACTAGTTTCAGTAGATTTGTGTGTGTGTGTGTGTGTGTGTGTGTGTGTGTGTGTGTGTGTGTGTGTGTCGAGGGGGAGGTGTGTCACACTGTGGAATGTTAATAGAATTCTGCAGAATTAATGGACCTTGTTTGCCTGCTGCTCGCTCACGGCCAGCAGTGTAAGCATGTGATCGTCTGTCTGACTGTTTTTGGACTCGCCCACTGCTGTGGCTTCCTCTCTGACTGACTGACTGACCGTCTGCCTCTCTGTCTCACCGTGTGAGACAGAGAGAGAGCGAGAGAGAGAGAGAGAGAGAGAGAGAGAGAGAGAGAGAGAGAGAGAGAGAGAGAGAGAGAGAGAGAGAGAGAGAGAGAGAGAGAGAGAGAGAGAGAGAGAGAGAGAGAGAGAGAGAGAGAGAGAGAGAGAGAGAGAGAGAGAGAGAGAGAGAGAGAGAGAGAGAGAGAGAGAGAGAGAGAGAGAGAGAGAGAGAGAGAGAGAGAGAGAGAGAGAGAGAGAGAGAGAAGAGCTGTTAATGAACGCAAATGCATTCCTGTTGCATACTCATTTCTTGACCTTTGCTCAGTTTATTTTCCCTTTACGCGAGACGAATTCCAAAGTATCTTCTTATTTTTTTTGGTTTGTTTGTTGCTCCCGGCTTGAATCTGAACCTCTAATACAATAGGGGTGTTTCACCACCTGCCGAAAGGTACTGTGTTTGATCCCCCCCCCCCCACTGTCCCGGGAGAAAAATAGCCTCCTACCCCCTCCTACATGCCCCCCTCCCCGAAAATCAACTCTCAGGTGCTTTGGATTCCTGTTTGGATACCACACACCATCATCACAACACCACAGCGTGTGTGGCGTTCACAACCCCTGAGGAAAGTCCGGACGAGCTCTTCTCTTCTTCTTCTTCTTCCTCATGGCCTCTTCTTGCTTTATTAGTCAGGGAGAGAAAAGAGAAAAGGAAGTCATTGTTTAGGCCGCCTGAACAGAGCTGTACATTAAACATCGCTCCCAGTTTCACAAGATTTGACGAATCTGCCAAACGGAACCTAGCGATCGCAAAACGGAACCTAGCGATCGCAAACGGAAACCTAGCGATCGCAAACGGAAACCTAGCGATCGCAAAACGGAAAACTTGCGATCGCCAAACGGAACCTAGCGATCGCAAACGGAAACCTAGCGATCCGACTCTTTATCATTTGAGGGTGAATGTAGTTGCCGTCACGTTCCGATAATAACCTAGTCTCTTGATTTAGCCATTTACGCTCGGCCTACACGCCGTGGTTCAATCAATGTTGGAGCATTTCGGGATTTTGAATTTGCCACAAGCCCACAGTCCCACGGGAACTTTACTGCTTTACTACATCGCTGGTTGTAGGAAACAAGGTGTCCCCCCCCCCACTGAGACAGGAACAGGAAACAACACGTGAGCGTCCATCGCACTGCGTTGGTGCGTTGGTTAATCTGACCCTTGTCCGTCTACCGTCAACCCCCTTTGGAGAGGTTTGACAGCGACGGCGGCTCAGACTGTTGGGCTTGGGAACCGGAGGGTCGCCCGGGGTTGGAAAACAAGGTGCCAGGTCACCTCCTCCTGGCTGCACTGCCGAGGTGCCCTCGAGCAAAGGCACCAGACCCCACTAACACTGCTCCCCGGGCGCTGTATATACACAATAGCTGTGCCACTGTATGTGTGTGTGTGTGTGTGTGCGTGTGTGTGTGTACATGTGTGTGTATGACCAATAAAGAGGATTCAATCCTCCGGATTTAGATTTAAGATTTAGTTTTCTTTCCCTCAGTGTAGAGCTTCGCCAGAGAGAGTCTTTAAAAAAACCCAATCAAAAGACCACCATGCACAGGTTAGACCCCAGATGACCGAGATCGGCGAAAAATAATAAGACCAAAGAATTGCACCGGTTCATTCCGGTCTCTTAGCGGTTCCGCTCACCAGCGGTCCAGCCAGTACCGCTAAGGATATCAACGTTTTTTAACCGAAGGGCCATTAGAGAGACGAACAAAGACGTTCATTGTAGGTATCCTATCATTGTTCTGCGTATCGTATGTTCTCACCGTAGTAGTTCATTTACGCGATAACAACGTTCTTATGATCCTCGTTCACGACATCATCATACTATGCTAGTAGTATTATAGTATTCTTATAGTATTGTGTTCTATAATTCCGTACTGCGGGAGGGAATGGGGAGTAAGCATTCCATTGTAACTTGTTGAAAATAGCAAATACAATTCTTGAATCGCAGCTCCAGCCCCTGCTTGGGTAGTGGCCCATGGAGTCTCCTTGTAAGCGTCAAGCCTATACGCCTTTGTGTGTGTGTGTGTGTGTGTGTGTGTGTGTGTGTGTGTGTGTGTGTGTGTGTGTGTGTGTGTGTGTGTGTGTGTGTGTGTGTGTGTGTGTGTGTGTGTGTGTGTGTGTGTGTGTGTGTGTGTGTGTGTGTGTGTGTGTGTGTGTGTGTGTGTGTGTGTGTGTGTGTGTGTGTGTGTGTGTGTGTGTGTGTGTGTGCGCGTGTGCGTGTAAGGCGGAGCTTGGCGCTGGCGGCGGCTTTCGCTGTGTTGAGTGAGGAGCGCTGAGTGATTTAGCAGTTTTAACCAACGTGACTCTTGTTGCACATTTTCCTTGTCTTGTCGTCCCTTGTTGATTTAACTCAAGCACGCCTGTCAGGTACTGTATGTAATGTACGTGGGGGGGATCGAACCCGGATCCCGCCAGCACGCAGCTGAACACCCTATCCTATTACACTATCCCTGTTCCCTATTTTGTGATAATAATGGACTTGGACATACTTAGACATATATAAAAGCGCTTTTACCCGAAGCGTTTTACAGTAGTTAATCCGAAAAAGGGACTTCATTGAAAGTTCTTCTCAAGATGATTCGGTACATGTGGTTAATGAGCAGGTCTTGGGTGGTGTGTGTGTGTGTGTGTGTGTGTGTGTGTGTGTGTGGGGGGGGGGGGGGGGGGTGTTCTTGCTCAAATCACTACACCCCTCAGACTAATGCAGGTCGGCTGTGGACACAGCAGGAGTTCGAACCTGGTCCCTGCCTGCTGCACTTTGGTTCCGACAGCGGTGTGTGTGTGTCCCTGTAGATGGTTGTTGTGGATGTTGTATTATTATTATAGTAGCGTTTCACTAAACTTGTAATCACTTCGCAATCAAATGATTTTGATGTAACAATCATAGTATCTGTCCAAAAATAATCACAGTATGATTTCAAATTTTTTTTTTTTTACCGGTGTCTAGTATGTTCTTGCAGAAAAAAGCTCAGAATATCGCAAAACTAATTTTAAAATGATACATTTGCAGTATCAACGACTATTTTCGGTATAGCTGGGAGGTCTGTACAATTAGTGGGGGGTAATTGCTGTAGT
Organism: Muraenolepis orangiensis; assembly: GCA_027704905.1. Lineage (NCBI taxonomy): Eukaryota > Metazoa > Chordata > Actinopteri > Gadiformes > Muraenolepididae > Muraenolepis > Muraenolepis orangiensis. The sequence continues at coordinate 12,192,635 of CM051009.1, forward strand.
GGTAAAGTAATGAGGGTGTTTGACTCACGCAGTCAATCTGTTCTGGGTTACGAAACCCCCCCCCTATAGCTAGACCTAGGCGTCCTAGGAGTCCTTGAGTCCAAGACGCCTAACCTTTGACCCCTTCACCTGCTCGTCAAGGACAGAGCGTCTTAACAACAGACCGGCCTGCCGATTGAGCGGTGACCCCCCCGTCATACCGCCGGCGCCGCTGAATCAGAGAGCGTTACGGGGGGTCCCCTAAACCGCCCATCAAGTGGATTTTAAGAGGATTTAAACAGGTGATATATATAAACGCTTCGGGACACACACACACACACACACACACACACACACACACACACACACACACACACACACACACACACACACACACACACACACACACACACACACACACACACACACACCCCGTTGAAACCTGGCGCGGTTGCTTTTAGCGTATCCTAAATCAGGCGGCGGCAATGTAAATGAACATGCGGTGTGTGTGTGTGTGTGTTTGTGTTTGGTGTTTTTAACACCTCTGTTTCGCGCAGCAGTGGGCTTGACTGGGAGAAACCAAACGAGGGCCCCAGGGAGGGGGGGGGGGTTACATATTTACAGGCGACCTAATTGGCTGCTTTTGTTTCTGTTTGGGCAAGCTGAGACGTTGACTCACCGGTGTGTTTTACAGCGGTTCCTTCAGGCCTACCTAAGACACTTTATTTAGAGTTGTATTCCACCACAAGGTGCCAGCGTGTTATGTTGTATTTCCCGTTTGGGCCGATGACTCCCACGTGAATCATAACCACACGTAAATCATAACGACACGTAAACACGTCCGATTTTTCGTACGGCGAGACGTTGACATATCGGATTATGAGCCATGCATATCTTGGCTCGTGTGTGCTGCCAAGAAAAGAAAAAAAAAGTCAATATTATGAACACATTTATGAGGTAATACCAGGGTTAATACCACGCCAGGGTGGTTTTTCATGAAAAAAGAAAATTCTCCAATTGAGTCTCACGGTTTGCACGCCTTCGGATCTCAATCAAAATGACGACACTCGAAACGACACACTATTTAATTAAGAAAATAGGTGGGAGATGCAAAAAATGGCTGCTTTTACAATTAAACTAACGTCCATGTATGTGTGTGTGTGTGTGTGTGATGTGTCCCAGGGGCCCTCTCAGTGAAGGGCCCCATTGGAAACATGGGTGGGTGGTTGTGAGGTAGGTCTCTCTATCTAAACTGAGCCCATTCAGAGTTGACCCCCTGACGGTTCATCCCTGACCGGGGATATTGCGCAGCATGACGACTCCTTGTGCGTTTCAAAAGGCTCTTGAGAGAAAGTCCCAGCTTAGAAGCTAGCGGCGGCGGCGGCGGTTGTTGTTGTGGTTGTGGGGAAGCTTCTTAGAAAATGACTAACTCAGATCTAATCTACTTCCTTTGTCCCCCCCCCCCCCACCCACCCCCACCCCCCCAGAACCGTAAAACAGACAAGACCGGACGGTTAAACGTCGCCATGGCGATGTGATACGTCGTAAAAAAAAAAAAAGCCGGCAGATGTTCCACTTCACCGTAGTCCTGTGAAGTCTCCCCAGAATTGTTTAGTTTGTTTACTCTTGTCCTCGGTGGCGATTAGCCACTTCCGTCCCGGCGGTGGCTTTGCTTTCGACTGTCTGACGTGGTTAATGTGGTTAAGGCCATGGAGATCAGGAGGACAGAACAGCACTGGACACGTGAAGCTGGTGTCCACTCATTGGGTGTACACTCGCCTACATACCAGAGGCCTCTTCTTCTTCTTCTTCTTCTTCTTCTTCTTTGGTGTCTCTGATGGTGGTCTGGTGGTTATACGACAGTCTCCCCATTTCATTATCAGTTGCAGACAGTCCTTCCACATTGAGAGGGTCTCTTCCTGGCGGGGGGGGGGGGGGGGGGGGGGGTTGCTGTCACTTGTTTGTTGAGCTTCTGGACATCGATTGTCTTTCAACTCAAGCCTGACAGGGACGGCGATGTGAGCGCTTCTGGCGTGATCCCCAACGTCAATCCCCACGTCGTCTGGCCTTGAAGACTTTGATTGATCATGACTCGCCTGCACACACACACACACACACACAATATCAGTTTTAAGTTATAGAATTGGGACATTAGAATTGGGTTATGCCACACTTGACTTGACTGCAGTAGAACTGGACCACAGCGGCATTATTTCTCTCCTAATTTTAAAAGGACGTCAATTAGGGCTGTGTTTGTTTGCTTTGTGTTAGTTCTCTCTTATGCTGAGACTTTTATATGTCAATGATTACTAGTAGCCCGTACTTCAGATTTGGTTTATTTGTCACATGTATAAGTTACAGTTGTACAATGTACAGTGAAATTGTATGGCCCGCTCTGAAGATGTGCAGAATGTTACAGTATAGCTACAAGAAATACAAATGACACAAATAACCCCAAAAATTACACATTTAACAGAAATTACACATTTTAAGAAATGGTAAAAAAAAAAAAATACACAAAATATACATATTGACGGAATTGCAAAATGCTTAACCACGTACAGGTGTACGGAAAAAAAACCGGTTGGTTCTAAAAAAAACCCAGCAAAGCAGTAAGCGCCTTCAGGCAGGCAGTTCAAAATCCCTCCAAATGGATGTGAAAGTCCTTGGGACAGATGGCCTGTCCTGTCCCTGGTCCTCCTACCCAACTCCCTTTTCCCCCCCCATCACATTCTTTAAGCCAACATTTCCTTAGGGCCGCCCGAGACTCCCAGGAGGCCGCCTCATTGTGTTAAAGGCTGCCTCGTAAAAAACAAGGAAAAAAGGGGAACAGCTTTTATTTCCTCAGGAATCCCAGTGTTGGCGGTGCTCTCTAACAAGACGCCAGCCCTCCTCCTCCGGCTCTTGGGCTAAATTGTCCAGCCGGTGTGTGTGTGTGTGTGCCCGGGAGATTTTAACAGCGTCGTATAACTGCGGTTTGTCGGGCCGATGGCAAGATTTTCTTGTTTTTGTTCCTTGTTGTTGTTGTTTAGTTGTGTTTAGTTTGCGGAGAGTGAGAGGCTTTGACCAACCACCACCACTCCACCTCCTCCTGCCCAGGGTCCACAGTGAGGTGTCAGTCGCTGGGAAGCTGGTAACTGGAGCTGGAATGTTCACAGTACGCTGACACCAGAGACGCAGCTATTCTCACAGGCACAACACAAAGAACAGCTAAAAGTGCCATCCTCTCTCGCTCGTGGACAATTGCCGAATTTTTGTTGTGTGTGTGTGTGTGGGATGGGTCATTGGTTTTTCCCTGAAAAGTCATACATATATTTATATGTTTATATATATATATATATATATATATATATATATATATTACCAATGCAGTACAGTATTTCATGAGAGAAGCACATATTTTGAAACATCCTGGAATGAAATCAATTGTTTGCAAATGTGTTTCTCAAATATGTCAGACTTAACCTCTGTTTACAGTTGGCTGTAATCATGGTAAAAAAAAAAAACTTTCCCAGTTAGTGAATATATCGTAGATATATATATATCTATATAAAACAAATATTTGATGTTCTCTGTCTCTCTGTCTTCTCTGTCTTTCTTCTCTCTCTCTCTCTCTCTCTCTCTCTCTCCTCTCTCTCTCTCTCTCTCTCTCTCTCTCTCTCTCTCTGTGTTCTCTCTCTCTCTCTCTCTCTCTCTCTCTCTCTCTCTCTCTCTCTCTCTCTCTCTCTCTCTCTCTCTCTCTCTGTTCTCTCTCTCTCTCTGTTCCCCCCTCTCTGTTTCTCTCTCAGGTGAATGTTTCCCTGGCGAGCCACTGCCGCAAGGCTGCTTTCAAGATTGGTGAGGTGCAGTTGGCGGTCTCTATCAATATCCTGAGCCAGCCCGTCCACCGCCTGGCGCCCCATAAGACCGCCCACAAGGCGTTCAAGCCCACCCACACCCGCGTCGCCCTCGGCCAATCGGCCGGGCCGGACCCTATCGCCATGGACACAGAGTCTACCTATTCTGGATATTCCTATTATTCCGGTCGTTCCAAGGGATCCCACCGGCATGGGTGAGACATCCTTGTGTTATGTTTTTGGTGTGTTTGTCTGTTTGTCTGCAAGATTACACAAAACGTTATGTACAGAAATGGACAAAACTTGTGGTTGGTTTTTATGTATGGGCCAAGGAACAGTTGATTCGATTTTGGCACAAATCCGAAATCTGCATCCAGGGGACTTTTTGGTGTGGCTTAGGGGTGCGCTCTACTGAGGGCCCTCTGTAGAACCCAGACAGAACCCTCTGGTTCTGGTCTGTTTGGGGTTTTTTCCTCTTTCATGGCCCCTCCTTTCTTTGTCTTGTTTTGTTGTCTTGAAACAAACAACTTAACAGCTTTGGGGCTTTTTTGGGCCTTCCATGAGACAAGACATACAGGGAAGTGAAATTTAAATTGAAATTGAAAGAGAGAGGGAATGACCCAGGTAGCACACAGGGCAGCAGGTCAGAAGGCAACCGAGCGTCGAGGTGCATTGTAGACGGATAGACGCCCGAGATAGTATGAAATGTAAGGCAACATGCGGCCTGCCTAAGTTAATATCCACTTTTTTAACTGTTCATCCCCCAGCCATGTGAGACCGTCCTGATGTTCACGTTTACGAGTGACGCTCGTGAACTTGCCGAATCCGTTTGGAAGTAAAGCAGAAACATGTTGCAATCTGAGAAAAGCCTTCTGTGCAGATTTCTGTTCATCTTTTAACGACGCTCATCTGTTGAACGTAGTTTTCGGTCTATTTCGGATAAAAAAAACAGTTCACTACACTTTCCTCGGGCGCCATCCCTTGAGACTCCTCCCCCTTAGCACGGATTGGTCCTGGCGTTTTGCTAAATTTATTTGAAAAAGACCAGACCGATTCCGCAGAGAGAAACAGAAGCTGAACTCGGGGTAAATCGGGGACGGCCTTACAACACAAGGTCACTTCATCTCCGGGCCCCCACCCAAAACATTCCCAGTCCTACGACTATCTTCATCTCGCTGACCCCCCCCCCCACCGGCCTGACCCCCCACTACAGCGGTATCTGTGTCGGACCACCGCCGTGCTCCGAGGATCCCAAGTGAGGCTCCAGGGGCCCATTAGTCTGTCGGCGGTGGAATGGCCCCCGGCCGACAGGCCTCAGGAAGGCCGGGAGGGACAGACAGGTGCTGAAGAGGCCCGGCTGACTGATGGCCTGAATCACTGAGGACCCGAGAGGGGACTCGAGGAGAGGGAGGGAGGGAGGGGTTGGACAAGAGGCTCCCTATTCCTCCACATCGACCCTTCCATGGGGCATGCATGGGGGGGGGGGGGGGGGGTAACAGCCCCTGGACATTCTGTATATGGCTGGCCTTTTTCATGACCGCCCTCGGATCTCCCCGTCACCTGTTACAGCTGAGAGAGGGCCCTGCCGGTGGTTGGGGTGGTCTCTCTATCTCCCTCTCTTTGTCTGTCTATCTGTCTGTCTGTGTCTTACTCTGTCTGTGTCTCTCTGTCTGTGTCTCTCTGTCTGTCTGTCTGTCTGTCTGTCTGTCTGTCTGTCTGTCTGTCTGTCTGTCTCTTGCTCTCTCTCTGTCCGTCTATCTGTCGCTCTCTGTCTGTCTGTCTCGCTCTCTCTGTCTGTGTGTCTCTCTGTCTGTCTGTCAGTGTGTCTTTCTGTCTGTCTGTCTGTCTGTGTGTGTGTGTCTCTGTCTGTCTGTCTGTCTGTTTATCTGTTTGTCTGTCTCTCTCTCCTATGTACATGACATGTGGGGAAAGTGCAGCAGCTGGCCTCACTTGTTCAGATCCATAGGACAGCCCCCCCCCCCCCCCCTAAAACCAAGACATGGTCCTTCCCCACTACCTCCACTACCACCACCACCCCCCCCCACCACCACCACCACCACCCCCTCCACCACCACCACCACCACCACCCACCACCACCCACCACCACCACCCCCTCCACCACCACCACCACCACCACCTCCAGCACCACCACCTACCACCAGCCACTACCACCAGCACCAGCACCACCACCACCAGCACCACCCTTCCCCCTGGACCTGCTGGTGCTGGCTGGGGACAGGGTTGGCCTGAGCCATTCCCTCCTTCTCTGCTCTGCATTCCCCGGGGAAGGAATTTGCCCTCAGAAGTTACCAGAGAGAAGAGTGGTCCCACTCACCAGTTTGGAATGTCAACACAAATTAGAGGGGTGGTGGTGGTGGTAATGGTGGTGGGGGTGGTGGTGGTAATGGTAATGGGGGTGGGGGTGGTAATGGTGGTGGTGGTGGGGGTGGTAATGGTGGTGGTGGTGGTGGTAATGGTGGTGGGGTGGGGGTGGTGGTGGTAATGGTGGTGGTGGTGGTAATGGTGGTAATGGTGGTGGTGGTGGGGGTGTTGGTGAGTGGTGGTGGTGGGCGGTGTGTGTTTGCAGGGAGTTGGTGAAATCGGGTGGAGGTGAGCCCCGGAGGTGGTCCACCCACTGCTGCCCAACTATTCTCCTCCCCCCCCCCCCCCGTTTGTATGATACTGTCTTGTCATGCAGTATTCATAAGGAACGGCAGACCGCCAAAATATGGGGCAGGCCTGCTCCTCTGTGCCCCATCACCAACACCCCCCACCCCCCATCTCCCCCCCCCCCCCCCCTCCCCCTCCTCCTCCCCCCCCCCCCCCCCTCTCCCCTGGTTACGCTCCATCCCCTCCGCCAGTGTGGCGCAAAAAAGGTGCCACCGGTGCCAAGCGCTGGTGTTTTGCCAAGCCAGACCATGTTGGCACCGGCGGGACCACCGGACGTCCCCCTAATTTGATACACAACAGTGGAATGGTTTCTTTTGATGCCCTCCTGCGTCGTGACACTCCAAAGGCAATCCTCTTTTCTTTCTGTTGCCGAGGGGGGGGGGGGGGGGTGCCACGCAGGAAGTGGTTCCGGATCGCTGTTTCCTAATTACGTTGATGCCAGGAGAGGAGCCAAGATTTATTTGCGAGGGTGAACACACACGCACACACATACACGCACGCACAACACACACTCAGGGAGACACTGTACACAGTGTGTTTGAGTATGCTTGCTTTGTAAATGTGCAAATGTTTGACCGGAATGGAGGAATGCCACGAATTTGTGGTTTAGGGTTTAGGGTTTCCCTCACCCCCCCCCCCCGGGGAACAGGGGGTAGAAGACCCTGGAGGAGTCGCACCTCTCACCACACCGCGGCGTCTCCAGTGACTCCACTAGCTATCGTAGCGGTATCCCCCTTTAGTCGCAGGCGGTCCGCTTTTGAAACGTTCCGTTTTAATTAAAAGACGGAGGTGTTAAAAAAAACGTTTGTAAGTCAAATTCAGCAAGTGGCAAGTCATTTGCTGCGTCGGCAGAAGTAGCAGTAGGGTACGATACAGCGTGCTAAGAGGAGCACTTTAGCACCGTAGCTATACTATAGATTTTCAAAAGGGCTCCTAGTTTAGTAGCGGATTTGGAGATTTTGGATTCAAGCCGTGTCACCATCTGGGTGGGCTGGTAGACTGATGTTGTGATGTTGTCACGAGGGGGTAGATTTTTGACACACTCAAACATCCCACCTGCTCGTGGCCCTTTAAGAATCAGGCAAAATGGCGACATGAGTGACTCCGGTTTAACACATTTTGACAGCCCAAAAAAAACGTTTAGCCTTCGATTCCAGATGTACCATTTTCTGTTCCATTAAAACCGGTGAAATTGCTTGAGATATTATCTTCCAGAATAATCATAATAAATAAATCCCAGAGTTAACCAGCCAACTTGCTTTGATTGACCCACTTTTAGTCAATATTCAAAAGATGGACTCTTAAATGTTCGTTTAGACGGGAGTATATTATTGATAGTTAAATTGCAAATCTCACATTAGCACTCGCTCATGTGGAAAATTGGTTCTTTTGATTGGTCAAACTCCAATTATAGGATGACTGTAACACTGCAACAGCGTGGGCCAGAATGGATAATTTAGTCAAATTCATTCATAGTTATAATCTGTGGTCCCTAGACCAAATTGTCCATGGTTTTGGTTTCTTTGCAGGGAGCTTGTGAGTGTTTGACTGCTGGCTTTTTTTTTTAAATTGAATTTGCATGTTGAAAGAATGACTATGAGTACTATTTACGTTGGTTAAAGTCGTTTTAATACCACAATGATCCTCGCAGATGAGCCCCATTTAATGCGGCTTACGTAATAACTTTTTTATTACGCGAGAGGGAGTATTTATTATGAATGGATTTTGTTTCACATTTCTGCTTTTCATTATCTGTGGGTAAATCTACTTGCTTCCCTGTCAAGTTACCTAAATTAATCCCTATCCCCTATCCCTACTACCCCCAGGGGGAAAGAGGACTGCAGTATGACATCCATTAATGTCGATTTGTTCTACTGGATTCTGTGTTTTCTCTTTTTTTTACGTTATATTTCTCATGACTAGCGGGAACTAAGTTAGGGTTTCGTGTTCGTCATATAACCTGTAACTAGAAGAGTTACAAGAGTGGAAGAGTCCTCTGTCTGTCTGTCCTCTCTCCCTCTCCCTCTCTCCCTCTCTCTCTCTCTCTCTCTCTCTCCCTCTGTCTCTCTCTCTCTCTCTCTCTCTCTCTCTCTCTCTCTCTCTCTCTCTCTCTCTCTCTCTCTCTCTCTCTATATATCTATATATATAGATATATATAGATATATATATAGATATATATCTATATATATGTTTATATACTTATACATTTCTTGCTGTACCAACTCACTGTGAATATGATATGAACAAAAAACTGCGTCTGAAAGTCGTTTAGCCGCCATTTTAGCCGCCCGGCTCCGCGGCGGTCTTTGTAGCCTCGTTGCCGAGGGTCTTCGCCCCACCCCCCCCCCCCCACGTGGGGGGGGCGTCCGTCTGGAGCGCAGGTGTGTGGTGGGCCGCTTGCCTGCCCTGTGAGCGGGGAAAAAATATCGGTCAACCTACATTTTGCCGGTGGGCAAAATGGCCCCCCGGTTCACCCAGATTTAGTTTATTTAAATTCTGTCGCCCTTGCGGAAGGGGGGGGGGGTCCCACCCGGGCCAGACAGGCGGACACTTACCCCCATCCCCCCCTCACCCTCACCGCTTCATACCTTGATGGTGGAGAGAGAGAGAGAGAGAGAGAGAGAGAGAGAGAGAGAGAGAGAGAGAGAGAGAGAGAGAGAGAGAGAGAGAGAGAGAGAGAGAGAGAGAGAGAGAGAGAGAGAGAGAGAGAGAGAGAGAGGAGAGAGAGAGAGAGAGAGAGAGAGAGAGAGAGAGAGAGAGAGAGAGAGAGAGAGAGAGAGAGAGAGAGAG
>CM051009.1:12216909-12221909 GCA_027704905.1 Muraenolepis orangiensis
CCTCTTCTCTCTTTTCTCCCATCACCTCCTTCTCTCATTTCCTCTCTTCTCTCCTCCTCTCTCCTCTCCTCCTCTCTTCTTTCGTCTCCTGTTCCCTTCGCCTCTCTCCTGACCTCCTTCTCTCCCCCCTCCACCCCTGGTATCGTCTTGTCTCCTCTGTCCTCTCCTCTCTCTCGTCCTCCCTCGTCTCATCTCCTCGTTGTCTAAGCGTGCCGCGGTTCGTGTAGTGAACATGTCACGTTGGATGCCTCAATTACACGCCTGTTTAGCTAGCAGCGCGGCGTAGCCCAGCGTGACCGCTCACGACCCTTCACGCTGCAGCGGAGTTAGCTTACGTAGATGAATCACCACCAAGGGAGCGGAAAGCAATCTGTCTAACAGGTGTGTGTGTGTGTGTGTGTGTGTGTATGTGCGTGTTTGGATATGCTTACGTACTATGATTGTGTGCCAAGGGGAACATGTGTGTTTGCGTGCATGCAAAGTGTGAGTGACTTCAGCGTGTTGACTTCAGTGTGTGTGTGTGTGTGTGTGTGTGCGTGTGTGTGTGTGTGTGTGTATGTGTGCGTGTGTGTGTGCGTGTGCGTGTGCGTGTGTGTGTGTGTGCGTGTGTGTGTGTGCATGTGCAGTGTCCAACGTCCGCTCCTAAGCGTCTTTGAGCAAGACGCCTTAACCCTCAACACACTTCAAAACACGTCCACATATAAATCTCTGCTCGACTCATTTATTGATAATAAATGAGTCGGTTCACTGACAAAATAGTTAACGGTACTAATTCAATTGTTTACTATGTCAACAATTAAAGGGACTATGTGTAGGATTACATTCATAAAGCACTTTAAATTGCCAAGTCGTGAACAGGTTGTAATGTAACATAACTGATTTCCCGGAGAAAAAAAGGAAGAACAAGACAAACGCATTTGATATCCACAGCCGTAACTGACCTGATTCAACGTTTTAACCTTTATTTATTTGGTATTATGCATTCCAGTGCACCGGCTGCAGTGGACTTACAAAGAAGACCTTTAAATAGTAGATGGTTGTAGATATTTGTAGATTGGTGAGTCTGCATATAATAACATATAATATTATCCTCTGTGGATTTGCGACGAACATGACTCGATCGCCCGGTAAAGACTGTTGTTCATCTCTCTCTCTCTCTCTCTCTCTCTCTCTCTCTCTCTCTCGTCTTCGTCTCTCTTCTTTCTCTCTCTCTCTCTCCTCTCTCTCTCTCTCTCTCTCTCTCTCTCTCTCTCTCTCTCTCTCTCTCTCTCTCTCTCTCTCTCTCTCTCTCTCTCTCTCTCTCTCTCTCTCTCTCTCTCTCTCAGATGGAGTCAGAAGCCTTCAGTGTGCTGTGTTTTATTAGTATTGTTTACAGCATCTGGTGTGTAACCTGTTGCCAGTTAGCAGCTTTGTCGAGTGCGTGTTTAAGCTTGTGTCGAGTGTGTGTGTGTGTGTGTGTGTGTGTGTGTGTGTGTGTGTGTGTGTGTGTGTGTGTGTGTGTGTGTGTGTGTGTGTGTGTGTGTGTGTGTGTGTGTGTGTGTGTGTGTGTGTGTGTGTGTGTGTGTGTGTGTGTGTGGCGTTAAACCAAGCCGACTGCCAACGTTTTAATGGCTCCCTCAGTGAGATTTGTGCAATAAATTAGTCATACGTTTGTTTGTATTATATATTCATGATTAATGGCCTATTCTGTTTCTACTATGATTAGTGTATTCATTAAATATATGAATATCTTCACGTTGGTCCCAGATGGGTTTTTGATTCTTATCCCGTTTTTGTTTTCTCAAAATACTTTTTCGGAATTTGGAACCCCTTAAAGAGGTTGCTGATTGGTTGATTCTGCAGAGGAAGAGGAAGAGGAAGAGTAGATGTAGGTCATCGTCTAAATGTGTTCAGACACACACACACACACACACACACACACACACACACACACACACACACACACACACACACACACACACACACACACACACACACACACACACACACACACACACACACACACAGAGGGGGCGTGGCCCAGGTAGGTTAGTGCGTATAGTGTGTGTGCCTCGAAGACCACACTGGCCCAAATTCCGTCGACGTGGGAGCAAAAGATTTGGATTTGGATTCTGGGGACTGTTTGAGTCCCTTTCTCTGTCTCTCTTTCTCTCACAAACACACACACACTACCTTTCTCCCTCTCATACACACACACACACACACACTCTCTCTAACGAAGATAGACAGACGGAGAGAGAGACAGAACAGAGAGAGAGAGAGACACAGAGAGAGAGAGAGAGAGAGAGAGAGAGAGAGACTGGACATGCCCCTCTTGCCAAGCGTCTAGTGTCCAGACAGGATTAAGTGCAGTAGATCGGTCAGTTCCTCTAAGCCGACCAGAGTCTGGCTCTCTCTCCCTCCCAGGTCACACCGGTTCACCACGCTGAGCCACCAGATAACGTACAATACACGCCGTTGCTTTGGCACGCTTTTCATTTTTGTAACGCCTTTTTTGGTTTGTTTTGGTTTTCACCCAAGATGAGTCATCAAATAAGTAAAAAAAATCGACGTAAGCGTTGCCTATGTTGCAAAAAAAGGAAAGAAAGCGGTTTGTTTATCGCGGTTTCGCCAACGTGCTAACGTGCTAATGTGTAGCCGTCACGTAGCCTTCAAGGGAATGCTCTCCGCCATGACTTGTGCAGCTAGCTGTGATCCCGCCGTCTGCACTTCAAAACTGTTAGCTAAGCCCCCGACAGCCGATAGTGTTGACAGGAAACAGGAGATTTTTTGTTGAGATTGGTATGCTCCAGGGGAAAGTGTCTGAGTGTGTGTGTGTGTGGTGTGTGTGTGTGTGTGTGTGTGTGTGTGTGTGGTGTGTGTGTGTGTGTGTGTGTGTGTGTGTGTGTGTGTGTGTGTGTGTGTGTGTGTGTGTGTGTGTGTGTGTGGTGCGTTTCTCACAGCTGTTCCCCCCTTAAATCAATAATTGATCTTAATCCAATTCAACTTGCCTATATTAGACTTCTTTGTTTTCTGATTGGTTCCAGAGGTCACTGCCAGTTAACAGGTAACAGTTCAGCCTTCATATTTGGACAGACTAAAACATAGAGTATGTTAAACCACGACTGTTATGATGAAGATAATGCTGAACGGAAATGTTGTAGCCCCTCCCCCCTCTAAAACCCCCACACACACTGGGGCCAGGTGCCCGCCCTCCGTTGTCTTGTCGGGACCATGACTGTTTATGACTGCGTTGCCATGGCGATGGCTGTTGAGTAACTGTTTCATGGGCTGGTGTTTTGTTGACAAAATAACAATCCTTCAAATGGGCAATTACCCATTTCAGAAGTGAAGTGACTATAGTATTATAGTATTTTACACATCCCCACACACACACACACGCACACACACGCATGCACACACCCACGCACCCACACACACATACACAAGCGCATGCACACACCAAGCATACACACCACGCATACACCCAGCATGCACACACGCATGCACACACACAGCCACTCATGCACACATGCACGCACACACACACACACAGACACGTGTGCACACAACATGCATAGAAACATACACCTATGCACACACACACACACACACATTCACTCACACACATGCATATACACGCTTGAGAGTGCGTGAGAGTGTGTGTTTGTAGGAGTGTGTGCGTGTGCACGCATGTGTGTGTGTGAGTGTGAGGGTGTGAGAGTGTGTGTGTGTGTGTGTGTGTGAATGAGAGCGTGTGCGTGTGTGTGTGTGTGTATGTGTGTGCGTGCTCGCTAGTGACCACAAACCCAAGTCAGCATCCCGCCGTTAGCTTCATTGTTTCATTCCGTGGTACAGGAACTCCCGAGGAGAGGGCAGAGCTGGGGTCGCGACCTCAGACCGATTCTTCCATTGTCCTGTCGTATCCCACCTCCCTCTCCTCGCCTCCCCCATCTCCCTTCCTCCCCTCTTCCATCCCATAATGACTCCCCCCTCCCCCCCGCGGAGAGCCTATAACCTTACGTTAGCATTGTGGAGTCCCTGAGGGGACCCTGCGCTAGTAGCTTCATGCTGGCTAATGTTGTTTTTAATGTATTTTTTTGGACAACTTTTGACAACTTAAAAAAATCAAAATGATGAGGGATATGTTTTTTATTTTCTCCTTCTTATCTTCTTCTGCTCCTGCTGCGTGGGCTGGTTTATATACGGGGAGGGGAACATTGTTATGACCTGTCTCCAGTCTCTGGATCAGAACCCAGGGCCCGCGGTTTGGCCATCGCTGACCCTAATTCTCACACACACACACACACACACACACACACACACACACACCACACACACACACACACACACACACACACACACACACACACACCACACACACACACCACACACACACACACACACACACATGCACGCAAGCACACACACACACACACACATGCACGCACACAAGCACACACACAAGCACACACACGCATGCACGCAAGCACGCAAGCACGCACATGCACACACACACACACACACACATGCACGCAAGCACACACACACACACACACATGCACGCAAGCACACACACACACACACACCCACACACACACCCACACGCACACATGCACACAAGCACACACATGCACGCAAACACACACACACACACACACAGACACACACACACACACACACACACACGTTACACACACGTTACACACTAGTTCACCTTGGAATGAACATGTTTTTCCACACTTTAACTCCTCCCCCCCCCCCCCTCTTCTCTCCTCTTCTCCATTGCAGGATGACAACTGGGGCGAGACCACCACGGCGGTCACCGGCACGTCGGACCACAGCCTCTCGCAGGAGGACGTGGCGTGCATCGCCAAGGACCTGGAGGACAGCGTGGGCCTGGACTGCCGGCGCTACCTGGCCCTGAGCGCCGCCGCGGTGCTGGGCCTGCTGGTGGCGCTCACGCCGCTGGCCTTCCTGGCGCTGCCCCACCTGCTGTGGCCCCAGCAGCTGCAGAGCTG
>CM051009.1:12235404-12250404 GCA_027704905.1 Muraenolepis orangiensis
GTATTATGTATATTGTTTTGTAGTAATGTTATTATTGAACCTAGAGATATGTTTTGTATATTATTATAACTTTAATATTCTAGTATTATGTATATTGTGGCTTAAAATACATGTGATTCGTGAACATACAGAGATGTATTTATATTAAGAATTTAACATACACCTTATATAATGATGGCAGCAACATCTTAAATAAATTACGTTATTCCTCTGAAAATTATTAATTTAGGTGTCACGGTGTTACGTGTGGGTGTGTTGTATCCTGATTAGGTGTTCCCCAGTGTGATGGGTGATGTCTGGTTGTAGTCCCCTGTCTTGGTCTCGTAGTTCTTTGTCGTTTCCCTCCCAGGTGTATCCATTTTGTAATCAGCCCAGGTGTTTCTTGTTCTCGTCATCCCTTTGTGAATAAGTGTGCTGTTCTCCCCTGTGTGGGTGGCTGATCCTGTCTGCACAGTCCTGGGGTTTGTTTGTCATGACTTTTATGTTATCCCTTCACCTTCAACCATGGTAATTATAATAAAACCTATTTTTGTTACTTTGGCTACCGTTTCATATTATGTTTCATTGACAAGACAACGAGCACTTTACAGTAGTCAATGGTAACGTAAAACACGGGTTCGGTGGTTGACAGGCAGCGTGCCCAGGCCGCGTGCGCTGGAGGCGCACACACACGCACCTGCCAACCATTACCATGGCTGATTGCCAATGATCTCACCTGGGGGCTATTTATACCGCGGCGTCAGTTAGAGACGTCGCTCGTTCGTACTGTGTGTAACCTCATGTACGCTACCAGTCCCCAGGTGACATTCATCCCTGGTTCTGATCACTCTGCTGCGGACTATCGGAGAGATAGCCCGTCCGCCTGCCATTCCAGCCCCTCGTCTGTTCCGGAGCTACGCCCGTCTACTACCTGTCGGTACGACGCACCTCGACCTCCCGGTAACCAGACCCATCGCCTGTCCCCAACGATCCGCCCGTCTACTACCTGTCGGTACGACGCACCTCGACCTCCCGGTACCAGATCCATCACCTGTCTTTGACGTTACATGCGCATGTGTTCTGTGCCAAATAAAACCACTGTCCAACCTACCCCCTGAGTTGTGACAGAACGAACGAGCCATAATGGACCCCGGCGACGTAGACCAGCTGAGGCGCGAAGTCGCGTAAGTACGAGCTTTCGCTGCGCTTTGTGCGAAGGAGCGTGCGGAAGATCGTGCGGATGATCAGGCGACAATTTCACGGATGGTGACCATCACAGAGTCCCAGGCCGCACGCATAGCGCACCTCGAGGCGCAGATATCACAAGCTCCGGCTTTCGCTCATCACGCGGAGCCACATATCCCTCCTCCACAGAGGTACTCTAGGAATCCGGACACCTGTCGGAGTATCTTGTCCCAGTGCAAGAATATATTTGACGCACAGCCGTCCCACGAGAGAAGCAGGGAGGATTGCGTACATAGTGAGCCTGCTTGAGGGAGGCCCCCTCGCTATGTTTGATGCGCTCCGTGCGCAGGGATCTCCTCTCGTTGAAACCTTCACGGCTCTAGAAAGGGAGCTGATGAGGGTGTACGACCATACGGGGCGCCCAGGCTGGACAACTCCTGCTGCGGCTAAAGCAGGGAACGCTCAGCCTCTGGGAGTACATCGCCCGGTTTCGCCGGTTGGCGGTGGAGTCCGGGTGGAACGAGGAATCGCTCCTGTCCACGTTCCAGAACGGACTCAACCGGGAGTTTGGTAAGGAGGTGGCGTTGCGGGGCGAGACAGGCACTGTGGACGAGGCCATCCAGAGGGCCATTCAGGTGTCGGACCTAGCGATGCAGTGGGGGGACGCTCCGGGTCCTTCCAGAAGCTTCTCCCGCCCGGCGGAGGAAAGGAGATATCCTCGGTCCACATCTTCCTTCGCTGAGGAGCCGATGCAGCTGGATCGGGTGGTCCTTTCCCAGCAGGAACGGAAGCAGAGGTTGGACACGGGAGCTTGTCTCTACTGCGGAGGAATGGGACACTCCCTTCGCGACTGTCATCGTCGGCCAAAAGATCAGGCCCCTCAGTGACGGCGGGGTCCCTGAGGTGCCAGAATGCGACCCAATCTCCAGCTGCATTGGCAGGCTCCCATTTCCATGCACATCTTCTTTGGGCGAAGGAGAGGCTTCCGGTTAAGGTGTTGGTGGACTCCGGAGCTGATGCCAGTTTCATTGATGCCGCTCTGGTCGTACGGGCCGGTATTCCCGCCGAGCGGTTACAGCTACCACTGGAGGTGAACTCGCTGGATGGCAAGCCGTTGGCCCGGATCACCCAACGGTCGGTTCCTCTTACTCTGGTGCGGGGAATCACCGGGAGATCATCCAGTTACACGTCATCTCCTCCCCCCACACCCCTGTTGTATTGGGTAGACCGTGGTTGGCTATCCACAATCCACACATCGACTGGTTGGCGGGTTCCGTGATCAGTTGGAGCATGTTCTGTCATTCGAACTGTCTCCGGTCCGCTCTAGCTCCACGCAACCCACCCACCCGCCCCGGTCCCGAGCCCTCCCGATCTCTCATCTGTCCCCCATGTTTACCATGACCTCGGGGAGGTGTTCTCTAAACAACGGGCCATCTCCTTACCTCCTCTGAATTTCTGAATTTCCCTCGGGATCAATAAAGTATCTATCTATCTATCTATCTATCTATCTATCTATCTATCTCACAGACCATATGACTGCGCCATCAATCTCCTCCCCGGCGCTTCTTTGCCGGTTAGGCGACTCTACAACCTGTCCCGGCCCGAGAGACAGACCATGGAGACCTACATTCATGACTCACTGGCAGCGGGTCTGATCAGACCCTCGTCGTCGCCTGTGGGTTCTGGGTTTTTTTTTATTACAAAAAAGGATAACTCGTTGAGGCCGTGTATTGATTTCCGGGGTCTAAACGATATCACCGTAAAAAACAAGTACCCCTTGCCACTCATCGACCCAGCCTTCGAGCCGCTCCGCCATTCGGCGGTGTTCTCCAAGTTGGACCTCCGCATTGCCTACCATCTCGTCTGGATCCGGGAGGGGGACGAGTGGAAGACGGCGTTCAACACAGCATTGGGTCACTTTGAGTACCGGGTCATGCCCTTCGGTCTCACCAATGCCCCGGCAGTTTTCCAAGCACTGGTGAATGACGTCCTCCGAGACATGCTGAATCTGTTCGTGTTTATCTACCTGGATGATATTTCGATTTTCGACAGGGAGTCAGAAGGAGCACGTTCAGCACGTTCGGTTGGTGCTCCAGCGGCTATTGGAGAACAAGCTTTTCGTCAAGGCGGAGAAGTGTGAGTTCCACGTCAAGTCGCTGGCCTTCTTGGGATACATAATCGAGCCTGCACAGGTTCGGTCGGATCCAGTTAAGATCAAGGCAGTGGCGGAGTGGCCGACGCCTACGTCCCGGAGACAACTCCAGCGGTTCCTCGGTTTTGCCAATTTTTACCATAGGTTCATCCGGGATTTTAGTAGCGTCGCGGCTCCGCTTACTCGGCTCACCTCCACGCTCTCTCCGTTCTCCTGGCCTCCTGAGGCGTGTTCGGCTTTTGCGCAGCTTAAACGTCTGTTCACCTCGGCTCCGGTTCTGAGGCATCCGGCGTGCCAGTTCGTGGTGGAGGTGGACGCATCGGATTCCGGCGTTGGGGCCGTACTATCTCAACGTTCCACGGGGGAAGACGCATCCTTGTGCGTTTTTTTTCTAAACGGCTGTTGTCCGCGGAGAGGAATTACGACGTGGGGAATCGGGAGCTCTTGGCAGTGGTTCCGGCCTTGGAGGAGTGGAGGCATTGGCTTGAGGGGGCGGAACATCCGTTCGTGGTCTGGACAGACCACAAAAACCTGGCCTACCTCCGCACCGCCAGACAGGTCAACTCTCGACAGGCGCGGTGGGGAGTAGACAGGTGCGTGGTCCGGGACGGGCGAGGAGTCTGGATACCGGGAGGTCGATCCGCGGAGAACCGGCAGGTAGTAGACCGGCGAGCAGTCCGGGACAGGAGAGGGGTCTGGATACCGGGAGGTCGAGGTAGCGACAGGTATAGACCTGACGAGCAGTCCGGGACGGGAGAGTAACGCGAGACAGGCGGGTGACGCGGGATAGGCAAGTAATCTGGATTTCTGGGAAATCGGCATAACGATTCCTTCCAGAATGTACAACGTAGTAAGCACGACGTACGACGTACGGGTAACAGAACGCCACGGTATATATTCACCCAACAGGTGACGTGATTAACAATTAGACACGGCAATGACAATGTTATGATAGTGTAATGTTAATGACAATGTTGTGATAGTGTAATGTTAATGACAATGTTATGAATGTGTAATGTTAATGACAATGTTATGATAGTGTAATGTTAATGACAATGTTATGATAGTGTAATGATAATGTTATGATAGTGTAATGTTATTGACAATGTTATGAAAGTGTAATGTTAATGACAATGTTATGATAGTGTAATGTTAATGACAATGGTATGATAGTGTAATGTTAATGACAATGTTATGATAGTGGCAGCACTCCTAGCAGTTCAGTAGGTCACTGTCTGTGGATATAAACTATCCTTAAACCTGGTAGTCCTTGCTGTACGGATGCTGCAGAACCAGCGACCGGACAGTAGGGGGAGAAGAGATGGTGCCCAGGGTGGTTGTGGTCCTTAGTGATGGAGATGGTCACCTGGTTCTAAAGATCTCCTCAATGTATGGAATCAGTTGAATGTCTTCTGATATCAAACCATGTGCTGTAAGTGTTTGCTCATTGAGTCCAACTGACCTGAGAGTCTCCAGTGTACAGTGTGGACTCCCCAGTCCAGCAGAGAGCAGCTTCACTCCTGAATCCTGCAGGTCGTTGGTACTCAGGTCCAGCTCTCTCAGACTGGAGGAGTTGGAGCTGAGAACTGAGGCCAGAGCTTCACAGCATCTCTCTGACAGATGACAGCCATTCAGCCTTCACACAACATCAACAGGAACATGTTAGGAACTGGGTTGAAAGGGCATATTAGAATTAAAACCACTTAAAACCACAATTAAAACCACTTAAAACCACCATTAAAACACAGTCTTTACTGGCATTATAAATAAGATATATAAGTTTAACAAATGATAACAGCGCTGCAGGTAAGATTTAACAGCCAATATTGGAGTGGAATTTGTAGCCTGGTCCAGTATTGTCCAGTATTGATTCAAATTGAAAAACAAGTATTCACAAATATGAATAGGCTAGGGAAAAACCCAGTTGTGGTGTTTCCTGGTATAATACCCAGTTGTTACTGGACTTCTGTCATGGCTACGGTGGTTGGCAGGGGGCGTGGCCTAGCCACGTGCGCTGGCCACACACACACACCTGGACACAATCTCCCCGGGTAATTGCTTATCACCTCACCTGGGGTATATAGATGTGTTCTTTCCTTTACCCCAGCGTGAGGTGGTTACTCAACTATGCACGTTGTTCTCCCGTTTTGTACCGCCTTTTGTATCGCCTGCCAACTACCTGCCGGTACGTCGCACCCGATACCCCCGGTACAGACTCCTTCCCCTGTCCCGGACTTCTCGCCGGTCAACTGCCTGCCGGTACTCCGCGGACCATCTCCCTTGTGTCTTTGTGTGTGTTTGGTGCAAATAAAGCCGTTTCGTATCACTCCACTTGTCGGCGTCTGCGTTCGGGGTCCAGCCCACTCCCTCTCTCGTATCAACTTCCTACTGAAGTGGTTTTGTTACTAATGGTTCACAATCCAAATGTTGCGTAGTTTAGAAAATAATATATTAAAAAAGGCTCCCTCCTATATCCTGCTCCCAGCTCATATGTTTTGAATACTAAATAACTTTAATATTCAACTATATTATGTATATTGTATTGTAATTCATGCTATTATTGATCTAACATATATGTTTTGTATATTATAGAACTTGAAATTGTACTTTTATGGTTGTAAATCAAGATTCAAGAGATGTATTTGCCATTTGCAACAAGTACAATATAATGCTTACTCCCCATTCCCTCCTGCAGTATGAATTTATATACAACTATACTATAAAAATACTATACACAATAAAAATGACAATAAAAAGAACAATAACGTGACTAATGGATGACATGTACATGTTTGAATGGTACATAAAGCATATACAATTATTTTAAAGTAGTGCAGCAGCATCATGAATACAGTGCAGTACAGTAACTGTAATGAGTCCTGAAAGTCCTGTAAAGTATGACAGAGTAATGTTAATGACATGTTATGATAGTGTAATGTTAATGACATGTTATGATAGTGTAATGTTAATGACATGTTATGATAGTGTAATGTTAATGATAATGTTATGATAGTGTAATGTTAATGATAATGTTATGATAGTGTAATGTTAATGACATGTTATGATAGTGTAATGTTAATGACAATGTTATGACAGTGTAATGTTAATGACATGTTATGATAGTGTAATGTTAATGACAATGTTATGATAGTGTAACGCTGATGACAATGTTAAGATAGTGTAATGTTAATGACATGTTATGATAGTGTAATGTTAATGACATGTTATGATAGTGTAATGATAATGACAATGTTATGATAGTGTAATGTTAATGACATGTTATGATAGTGTAATGTTAATGACAATGTTATGATAGTGTAATGTTATTGACAATGTTATGATAGTGTAATGTTAATGACAATGTTATGACAGTGTAATGTTAATGACATGATATGATAGTGTAATGTTAATGACAATGTTATGATAGTGTAATGTTAGTGATAATGTTATGATAGTGTAATGTTAATGACAATGTTATGATAGTGGCAGCACTCCTAGTAGTGCAGTAGGCCACTGTCTGTGGATATAATTCTTGAACCTGCTAGTCCTTGTACGGATGATGCAGAACCAGTGAACGGACGGTAGGGGGAGAAGAGATGGTGCCCAGGATGGTTGTGGTCCTTTGTGATGGAGATGGTCACCTGGTTCTAAAGATCTCCTCAATGCATGGAATCAGTTGAATGTCTTCTGATATCAAACCCTGTGCTGTAAGTGTTTGCTCATTGAGTACAACTGACCTGAGAGTCTCCAGTGTACAGTGTGGACTCCCCAGTCCAGCAGAGAGCAGCTTCACTCCTGAATCCTGCAGGTCGTTGGTACTCAGGTCCAGCTCTCTCAGACTGGAGGAGTTGGAGCTGAGAACTGAGGCCAGAGCTTCACAGCATCTCTCTGACAGATGACAGCCATTCAGCCTTCACACAATATCAACAGGAACATGTTAGGAACTGTGTTGAAAGGGCTTATTAGAATTAAAACCACTTAAAACCACTAAAAACCACTTAAAACCACTTAAAACACAGTCTTTACTGGCATTATGAATAAGAAAAATAAGTTTAAGAAATGATAACAGTGCTGTAGGTAAGATTTAACAGCCAATATTGGGGTGAAATTTGTAGCCTGGTCCAGTATTGTCCAGTATTCATTCAAATTGAAAAACAAGTATTCACAAATATGAATAGACGAGGGAAAAACCCAGTTGTGGTGTTTCCTGGTATAATACCCAGTTGTTACTGGACTTCCTACTGAAGTGGTGCTGTTACTAATGGTTCACAGTCCAAAGGTTGTGTAGTTTAGAAAATATAATTTTAAAGTAGGCTCCCTCCTATAGCCTGCTCCCAGCTCATATGTTTTGTATATTGTTATGACTTTAATATTTTTGTATAATGTATATAGTATTACATGTTATTAATGAACATACAGATATGTTTTGTATATAATTATGACTTTAATATTCTCGTGAAATGTTTTTTGTATTGTAATACATTTTATTATAATTTATTATAATAAATTTATTATAATATTTTGTATTTTATTATAACTTTAATATTCTAGTATTATGTATATTGTGGCTTTAAATACATGTTATTAGTTAACTTACAGAGATGTTCTGTATATTATTATAACTTCATATTCTGGTATTATGTATATTGTGTATTATAATACGTTTTAATAAATAAACCTACAGAGATGTTTTGTATATTATTATAACTTTCATATTCTAGTATAATGTATATTGTGTATTATAATACATTTACAGTTATTAGTGAACCTACAGAGATGTTTTGGAGGCTTTGACCACTGGCAGCAGCTTCAGAAGACCCTCCTCTGAAGCAGAGTATTTCTTCAGGTCAAACACGTCCAGCTCCACCTCTGATGACAGTAAGATGAAGACCAGAGCTGACCACTGAGCAGGAGAGAGATCTTCTGTGGTGACACTTCCTGATGTCAGGTACTGTTGGATCTCCTCCACCAGAGAACGGTCGTTCAGCTCATTCAGACAGTGGAACAGATTGATGCTTCTCTCTGGTGAGAGATCTCCACTTATCTGCTTCTTGATGTAAGACACTGTTTGCTTATTGGTCTGTGAGCTACTTCTTGTCTTTCTCAGCAGACCTGGTAGGAGAGTCTGATTGGTCTCCAGAGAGAGGCCCAGGAGGAAGCGGAGGAACAAGTCCAGGTGTCCGTTCTCACTCTGTAAGGCCTTGTCCACAGCACTCTGGTAGAGGAGTTGGACCGCTGTTTTCTTTCCAACAAGAATAGACCACTTGTCTCGCCAATGTTTATCTGAGAGCAGATTGACACCAGTGTCCATGAAGGACAGGAAGACATAAAGAGCAGCCAGAAACTCCTGGATGCTCAGATGGACAAAGCAGAACACCTTGTCCTGGTACAGCCCACACTCCTCTTTAAAGATCTGGGTGAACACTCCTGAGTACACTGAGGCTGCTCTGATATCCATGTCACACTCTGCCAGGTCTGCCTCGTAGAAGATCAGGTTGCCTTTCTCCAGCTGGTTAAACGCCAGTTTTCCCAGAGCAACAATGATCATCCTGCTCTTTGAACTCCAGACTGCATCTGTTTCAGCTCTCCCATGGTACTTCCCGTCCCCCTGTATGGACTGAACCCTCAGGAAGTGGATGTACATCTGAGTCACGGTGTTGGGCATCTCTTCTCCTGTCTGGGTTGTTTTGAAGAAGTCCTCCAGAACTGTAGCACTGATCCAACAGAAGACTGGGATGTGACACATGATGTGGAGGCTTCGGGATGTCTTGATGTGGGAGATGATTGTGCTGGCCAGAGCCTCCTCCCTGAATCTCTTCCTGAAGTACTCCTCCTTCTGTGGGTCGGTGAACCCTCTCACCTCTGTCACCATGCCAACACACTCAGCAGGGATCTGATTGGCTGCCGCAGGGCGTGTGGTTATCCAGATGCGAGCGGAGGGAAGCAGGTCGCCCCTAATGAGGTTTGTCAGCAGCACGTCCACCGAGGTCGACTTTGTGACATCTGTCCAGATCGGATTCTTCTGGAAGTCCAGAGGCAGTCGACACTCATCCAGACCATCCAAGATGAAGACCACTTGGAACCGGTCGTATCTGCAGATTCCTTTGGTTTGAATAAAGAAATGATGAAGAAGTTCCACCAAGCTAAACTCTTTCTCTTTCAGTATATTCAGCTCTCTGAAAGTGAAGGGAAGCGTGAAGTGGATGTCCTGGTTGGCTTTGCCTTCAGCCCAATCCAGAGTGAACTTGTGTGTTAAGACGGTTTTACCAATGCCCGCCACTCCAGTTGTCATTATGGTTCTGCTTGGTTGATCTTGTCCAGGTAAGGGTTTAAAGATGTCTTCAAGTGTGATTGGTGTTTCCTCCTTGGCTGGTTTCCTGGAAGCTGTTTCAATCAGTCTGACCTCATGTTCCTTGTTGACCTCTCCACTGATTCTCTGTGTGATGAAGAGCTCTGTGTAGAAGTCATTCAGATCTGTTGAATGTCCTGCTTTAGCGATTCCCTCAAACACACGCCTGAACTTCTGCATCAGATGAGACTTGATGTTATGTTGGCACTGGACTGCAGCAGTTCCTAAATTAGATAACCCAGAAGACAGGTATTATACGTGTTATTGACAGAACAATATTATTGGTGTAATTACAGTACTATAATACATTATAATTTACTATTACTATAATACATTATAATTAACTATTACTATAATACATTATAATTAACTAGTACTATAATTGACTTGATATGCTGAATTAACAAGATAGTGTTGCATCTCTTAATCTTATACCCCTACAATAACCCTACACATCTGGATCAAACCATTTAACCTCCAAGAGGGTATATATCTGGAAAAGATTCGACTATTTTAAAAGAGTCTCTATGTGAGTCTCTTCTTTGATTTAAAAATAAGAGTCTCTTCTGTGTTTTCAAAATAAGAGTCTCTTCTATGTTTTCTATATAAAAGTCTCTGCTGTGTTTTCTAAATAAGAGTCTCTTCTATGTGTTCTAAATAAGAGTAACTTCTTTGTTTTCTAAATAAGAGTCTTTTCTGTTTAAAAAAAAATTGGGTCTCTTCTATGTTTTCAAAATGAGAAACTCTTCTATATTTTAAAAAAAAGTGTCTCTTTTGTGTTTTCAAAATAAGAGTATCTTCTGTGTATTCTAAATACGAGTCTCTTCTATGTTTTCTAAATAAGAGTCTCTTCTATGTTTTCTAAATAAGAGTCTCTTCTGTGTTTTCTAAATAAGAGTCTATGTTTTCTAAATAAGAGTCTCTTCTATGTTTTCTAAATAAGAGTCTTTTCTTTGTTTTCAAAATAAGAGTCTGTTCTTTGATTTCAAAATAGGGTCTCTTCTATGTTTTCAAAATAAGAGTCTCTTCTTTGATTTCAAAACAAGAGTCTCTTCTATGTTTTCAAAATGAGAGTCTCTTCTGTGATTTCTAAATTAGAGTCTCTTTTATGTTTTTAAAACAAGAGACTCTTCTAGGTTTTCTAAATAAGAGTCTATTTTATGTTTTCAAAATAAGAGTATCTTCTATGTTTTCAAAATAAGAGTCTCTTCTATGTTTTCTAAAAAAGAGTCTCTTCTATGTGTTTTAAATTTTCTATGTGTTTTATGTTTTCTAAATAGAATTCTCTTCTATGTTTTCTAAATAACAGTCTCTTCTATGCATTTAAAATAAGAGTCTCTTCTATGCATTTAAAATAAGAGTCTCTTCTATGTTTTCAAAATAAGAGTCTCTTCTTTGATTTCAAAACAAAAGTCTCTTCTATGTTTTCAAAATTGGAGTCTCTCCTATGTTTTCTAAATAAGAGTCTATTCTATGTTTTCTAAATGAGAGTCTCTTCTGTGATTTCTAAATTAGAGTCTCTTTTATGTTTTTAAAACAAGAGACTCTTCTATGTTTTCTAAATAAGAGTCTATTTTATGTTTTCAAAATAAGAGTATCTTCTATGTTTTCAAAATAAGAGTCTCTTCTATGTTTTCCAAAAAAGTGTCTCTTCTATGCATTTAAAATAAGAGTCTCTTCTATGCATTTAAAATAAGAGTCTCTTCTATGTTTTCAAAATAAGAGTCTCCTCTATGTTTTCTAAATAAGAGTCTCTTCTATGTTTTCAAAATTGGAGTCTCCCCTATGTTTTCTAAATAAGAGTCTATTCTATGTTTTCCAAATAAGAGTCTATTCTATGTTTTCTAAATAAGGGTCTCCTCTATGTTTTCTAAATAAGAGTCTCTTACCACTCCTCAGTGTGTGGGCCAGTTCCTCCTGGTTCATCTCCAGAAGGCAGAGCAGTGTGATGTCGGTCACTCCCTCTATGGCACGCCTCCTCTGCTCCTCGTTCTTCCCATCCACCTCCTCCTCCTCCTCCCTCTGACTCTCTGCGCCTTGTGGGTCATGTGGGAAGAGAACCCTCCAGAGCTTCTTCAGCTCCTGGTCTAGAAAAGCGTGTGCGTTCTCCTCAGCCCTCTGGAACAGAACATGAATGAGAACTTTCTTGTGAGCTGAGGACATCAGAAGAATCTGTCCTTGATTCACGTCTGGTCTAAAGAGGGAAGCCTGGAGACTCTGAGCACCACAAGAGATGCTTTTTAATGTTCATGTAGAGCTGAAGGCTAATGTCTTTTTTGACTTTTACACACCTTGATCAGCTCTGTTTGATGCTGCTGTACAGACCCAGCACTGGTAACATTTGACCTCTCCTGGTGTCGTCTGTAGAGAACACACACACACACACACACACAAAGATAATATGTATTTACATCATTGCCAATGTAAATGGACAATATTATACAATAACTTTCTCCACCTCTAGAAGGGTAGAAAGAGATGACGGTGTGTGAGTCAGGGCTCCCTCTAGAGGTGGAGAAAGAGATGACAGTGTGTGAGTCAGGGCTCCCTCTAGTGGTAGAGAAAGAGATGACAGTGTGTGAGTCAGGGCTCCCTCTAGTGGTAGAGAAATAGATGGCAGTCTGTTTTACCTGAGACCACAGGTGGAACAGATAAAAACCAGGCAGTCAAGTGTGTGTGTGCAAGTGTGAATAAATGTGAACACTTTTTATAAACTAAACCTACATCTGGACATTCACTTATTTTCTCACACACACACACACAGACACACACAGACACACACACACACACACACACACACACACACATACACACACATAAACACACACACTGGAAAATAAAGGAAGCAGAAGCTGTAAGAAACCGGACAATGTTTTTAGTTTTGAACAAAAACCGTCTGTTTGAAACTACTACCTCTCCTCTCTGGATTCGCGTCCATCATTAAACTGAACAGGTCTCTCCATAGACCAGTCACTCTTCATGGAGACACAGCTGGGTCCAGGGGAGTCTGCTCTCTCCTTCTGCTCTGGGCTTCAACACAACACACACACAGCTTTTACTGACACTAACGATGGTGTCCTGATCCATCACTGCTGAGCTCTGAGATGGACCACATTCACAGACACTTAGAGATCCTCTTCTCACCTGTTTGCTCTCACTCACGCTTGACACTTAATGCACCATGGACGATGTGAATGGACAATATTATACAACGTTTTAGCAACATGTGTTAATACAATATTAAATAACTACAATCTGTGGTTTATTTTGAGTGTTACAGATTAGTTTTTGTGTCCATTTGTACAGCTTTGGATAATAATATGATTACATTACTACTTTCTCCACCTCTCGAGATGGAGAAAGAGATGACAGTGTGTGAGTCAGGGCTCCCCCTAGAGGTGGAGAAAGAGATGACAGTGTGTGAGTCAGGGCTCCCTCTAGAGGTGGAGAAAGAGATGACAGTGTGTGAGTCAGGGCTCCCTCTAGAGATGTAGAAAGAGATGACAGTGTGTGAGTCAGGGCTCCCTCTAGAGATGTAGAAAGAGATGACAGTGTGTGAGTCAGGGCTCCCTCTAGAGATGTAGAAAGAGATGACAGTGTGTGAGTCAGGGCTCCCTCTAGAGGTGGAGAAAGAGATGACAGTGTGTGAGTCAGGGCTCCCTCTAGAGGTGGAGAAAGAGATGACAGTGTGTGAGTCAGGGCTCCCTCTAGAGGTGGAGAAAGAGATGACAGTGTGTGAGTCAGGGCTGCCTCTAGAGGTGGAGAAGGAGATGACAGTGTGTGAGTCAGGGCTCCCTCTAGTGGTAGAGAAATAGATGGCAGTCTGTTTTACCTGAGACCACAGGTGGAACAGATAAAAACCAGGCAGTCAAGTGTGTGTGTGCAAGTGTGAATAAATGTGAACACAAGTTTATAAACTAAACCTACATCTGGACATTCACTTATTTTCTCACATACACACACAGACACACACACACACACAAACACACACACACTGGAAAATAAAGGAAGCAGAAGCTGTAAGAAACCGGACAATGTTTTTAGTTTTGAACAAAAACCGTCTGTTTGAAACTACTACCTCTCCTCTCTGGATTCGCGTCCATCATTAAACTGAACAGGTCTCTCCATAGACCAGTCACTCTTCATGGAGACACAGCTGGGTCCAGGGGAGTCTGCTCTCTCCTTCTGCTCTGGGCTTCAACACAACACACACACAGCTTTTACTGACACTAACGATGGTGTCCTGATACATCACTGCTGAGCTCTGAGATGGACCACATTCACAGACACTTAGAGATCCTCTTCTCACCTGTTAGCTCTCACTCACGCTTGACACTTAATGCACCATGGACGATGTGAATGGACAATATTATACAACTTTTTAGCAACATGTGTTAATACAATATTAAATAACTAGAATCTGTGGTTTATTTAGAGTGTTACAGATTAGTTTTTGTGTCCATTTGTACAACTTTGGATAATAATATGATTACATTACTACTTTCTCCACCTCTAGAGATGGAGAAAGAGATGACAGTGTGTGAGTCAGGGCTCCCTCTAGAGGTGGAGAAAGAGATGACAGTGTGTGAGTCAGGGCTCCCTCTAGAGGTGGAGAAACAGATGACAGTGTGTGAGTCAGGGCTCCCTCTAGAGGTGGAGAAAGAGATGACAGTGTGTGAGTCAGGGCTCCCTCTAGAGGTGGAGAAAGAGATGACAGTGTGTGAGTCAGGGCTCCCTCTAGAGGTGGAGAAACAGATGACAGTGTGTGAGTCAGGGCTCCCTCTAGAGGTGGAGAAAGAGATGACAGTGTGTGAGTCAGGGCTCCCTCTAGAGGTGGAGAAAGAGATGACAGTGTGTGAGTCAGGGCTCCCTCTAGAGATGGAGAAAGAGATGACAGTGTGTGAGTCAGGGCTCCCTCTAGAGGTGGAGAAAGAGATGACAGTGTGTGAGTCAGGGCTCCCTCTAGAGGTGGAGAAAGAGATGACAGTGTGTGAGTCAGGGCTCCCTCTAGAGGTGGAGAAAGAGATGACAGTGTGTGAGTCAGGGCTCCCCCTAGAGGTGGAGAAAGAGATGACAGTGTGTGAGTCAGGGCTGCCTCTAGTGGTAGAGAAATAATAGATGGCAGTCTGTTTTACCTGAGACCACAGGTGGAACAGATAAAAACCAGGCAGTCAAGTGTGTGTGTGCAAGTGTGAATAAATGTGAACACAAGTTTATAAACTAAACCTACATCTGGACATTCACTTATTTTCTCACACACACACACAGACACAGACACACACACACACACAGACACACACACACACACACACACACACACACACACACACACACA
>CM051009.1:12252904-12264399 GCA_027704905.1 Muraenolepis orangiensis
TTTTATTCCCAAAGTCTTCCACCATGAATCCAGCAGGCCTAATAAAGATACACAACTGACTGAATATAAATATAATAACGATTGTTTCCACACTTGGTTGAATGCCAACACTGCTGTATTATGCAGTCATGTCCATTTCATGAACCTCTTGTTGTGCCCCCCCCCCCCCCCCCGCGCTCTAATCGATTCCCAGGTGTTGCCCATCATAATCAGGGCTACTGAGGCTAATGAACACCTGGGATCTACCCTTCTTTAGGCTGCCGAGGACTGACGTTGGGCGCTTGGTTATTGAGAACCACTGTCACGAGAAACTGCGTGTTCCAGCTCCGACCTCGCCAAGTATTCAGTCCAACCCTGCCTAGTTTATGTTTTTGATGTTGGAGATATTTACAGTAAAGACATTTTTTCCGTTGTTTTGAGTGTCCGTGTCTCTCTACTTCTGGGTTCTTTGGCACATTTGGCTCGCCGGTCTCGTTGGGGCGTAACACCTCTAGTTAGTTACGTTTACATGAGTTTACAAACCAACAGGGAACATTGAGAATGTAAATGTAGTTCTCCCTCTCACCCTTTGTTCTATAGTCCTGAGGGTTCTGATAGAGAATGTAAATGTAGTTCTCCCTCTCACCCTTTGTTCTATCTATCGAGAGGAGAGCACGGCCCTATCTCCATCGACGGTGATGCAGTAGAGAGGGTCAGAAGCTTCAAGTTCCTCGGCGTGCACATCTCCGAGGACCTCACATGGTCCACGCACACCACACACGTGGTGAAAAGGGCCCAACAACGCCTGAATTTTCTCAGCATGGGCCCCCGCATCCTGAGAACATTCTATACCGACACCATCGAGAGTGTTCTTACAGGGTGTATCACCGCCTGGTACGGGAACTACACCGCACTCGAGCGCAGAGCGCTTCAAAGGGTGGTGCGGACGGCCCAGTATATCGTTGGAGGTGAGCTCCCCTCCCTCCTGGATATATACAACTAGCGGTGCGTGGCCAAGGCCAAACGCATCATAAAAGACAATGCCCACCCAGCCACCAACTGTATTCACTTTTACCGTCAGGCAGGCGATACCACAGTATCAAGTGCTGCACAAATAGACTCCGAGATAGCTTCCACAGTCAGGCCATCAGGCTACTGAACAAGGGCCTATAGCATATAACAATGTATATTTTATTACATTGATTTATATATATATATATTGCTCTTTTCTGTGCCGATATATTGCATTTTATAAATTGCATTTTATTTTTTATAAAGTTATAAAATGTTTTTTTTTTCTTTTATTCTATTCTGTTTTTATTCCATTTTATCTTATTTTTATAACTGCTGTCTGTCGTCGGGTATTGCACATAAGATTTTCACTCACTGCTTTATACTTTTGGGCCCCACTGCCATGCTGTGTTCTTCTTAAGCAGCTGTCTGAGGGGCGCTGTAAGGGACGCTTCATTGGCGATGTACTGCGCCAGGAACTTGGTCATTCCCAGCAGGCGTTGGAGGCCTTGTTTATCTTTTGGGGTTGGCATGTCGACAATTGTGTCCCGTAGGGATAGTTCGGTGGGACCCAGAACGCAGACCAAGACACAGTGGAGCTAGAACGTAATGCTTTATTTAAGCAAACACAACACAAGAGTGAACAGGGACAGGCCAGGGGTCTGGATACGGGGAGGTCGATCCGCAGAGTACCGGCAGGTAGTAGACCGGCGAGTAGTCCGGGACGGGAGAGGAGTCTGGATACCGGGAGGTCGAGGTGTGTAGTACCGATAGGAAGCAGACAGGCGGATGGTCAGGGACAGGCGAGGAGTCTGGGACGAGCGAGAGGTCTGGATACCGGGAGGTCGAGTAGCGACAGGTACTGGACAGGTAAATATAATTAGACAGGATTGGACAGGAGAGTAACGCGAGACAGGCGGGTGACGCGGGATAGGCAATGAATCTGGATTCCGGGACATCGGCGTAACGATTCCGTCCAGAATGTACCAACGTACAAAGTAGCAACCATAAAGTACGACGTACGACCTAACCCCGGGGTAACAGGACGCCAGGGTATACATACCCCAGGTGAGGTGATTAGCAATCAGCCACGGCAAGTGTTGACAGGTGTGTGTGTGCCGCCAGCGCACGCGGCTTGGCCACACCCCCTGCCAACCACCATAACCATGACAAATTGCCTTGATCTTTGTTTTGTCAGCCCTCTGTCCTGCTGCTGTGATGAAATGTCCCATGTATTTTACTGTGTCAACTTTGAACAGAATTTTCTCTCTGTTGAACTTCACCTTCGCAGTCATTGCTCTCTCCATCACATTCTGTAGGATTTCATAATGTTCCTGTTCCGAGGACGCTGGAATTATCATGTCGTCAGCTATGATGTACACACCTGGAATGTCCTATCCTATGAATAAAGAGTCCACTTAACTCTCAATGTTATTCACAGCTTCTGTTTTATAGCCGCTGCTTCTCTCAGTGCCAGCTCTACACACCTTTGGAAAATGGTTGTTTTTTCCACATTTATGACACACTGCTCCGAAAGCTGGGCATTGACAGGGCTCGTTCTTGTTTCCACAGTTCCGACATGCAATACCTTGCTTTATGCTCGTTGTGTTGCTTCTGCTCCAGCTGCCCGTCCGTGTCTGCCCTGTTGCTTTCTGTAAGGCATCCACTGAGGTGTCCTGGGCCACAGGTGACATTTGCATCGCTTGAATTTGTGTTTTTGCCAGCTCTACAGATCTACATATTTCTATGGCCCTGCGCAGAGTCAGCTCATTATCACGCAACATTCTCACTTTCAAGCGAGTGTCATTTATGCTGAACACCAATTTGTCCCTAATCATGTCATCTTCATTCCGTCCAAACTCACAGTCTTTGCTCTTCTGTCGTAGCTCTGTGATGAATCTGTCCACTGATATTCCGGTTGACATTGTGTGCGACCAAAACTGATGGCGCTCGAAAATAACATTCTTTTGTGGGCTGCAGAAGTCCTTGAGTGCCTTAAGAACGTCATCCATCGTCATATAGTTTCCAGCTACTGTAATTGTGAGTGTGTTATACACTTTTAGCGCCTCCTCGCCGACCGCGTGAAGTAGAATGGCTATTTTAACCATCTTTTCTTTGTTAACTGTGCCTGAAGCGATCATATACAGCTGGAACCGTTGGTCCCATCTGTGCCAGTTTTTGGATAAATTACCAGAGAGTATCAGCGGTGAAGGGGGCTTGAAGCCATTTTCGTGCCGTTGGCTAGCTATTAGTATTAGCTATTACTCTTATAGTATTTCTGTGGGTTACCAACTTATTCACTTATATATTATAATAATCATGGAGGCAAGGCTGTGGTACGAGTGTCGTCTTTACTCAAGCTCAGACAAAACAGGAACCGACTCGACCAATCAGCAATGAACCTTGCGGTGACATCATCACACAGTGCAACCTAGTAGAGCACCGAGTGCTCAATCGAATACACCACACATCATTTTATGTGTTTAATTAGTTGTGAGTTATAGCACTAGCCACTGTGCATGGAATTTCTATTCCGACTTTTCCGATTTTCATCATTAATGGAGTAGTCGCTAAATTGCAAATTTTCATAAAAAATATGATTCTTTCCCCTCAGATCACAATCGATTTCAATTCTGCATGGCTTGTCTGCTAACATGACCCACTAATACACAGTAATTTTGTATGGATGAGCTACTGCGTCATTGAAGCTATCTTTATAGAAGGCCTTTATTGTCATGTGAAGAACAGAACACAACTGTCATTCCCACTAGCCGCCCAGGCTATGCATTATGTAGTTCTGTGGTCAGACCATCTCCTGAACAGGTAAGAATTAACAGCTTTCACAACAAACATTGCCAACTATATCTCAAAAAGACACCAATTACAAGCAATCTAGCAAGCTTTAATCAGTTTTTACTTCCAGAGTTAAGGAAAATTCTAAACATGATCTTTGTCTAGTCTATTTCTAATAGACAAAACTGTGTCACGATGAGGGGTGTGGGTTGGACCCTGAACGCAGACAACGACACAGTGGAGCGATACGAATGGCTTTATTTCCAAAAGCACACGCAAAACACAAGGGAACACGGGGAGGACGATCCGCGGAGTACCGGCAGGTAGTAGACCGACGAGTAGGAGGAAATCTACCCCCACACCCATTTCCATCAAGGGTGTGTCCGCAGAAGTTGTTCAGGAATATAAATACCTGGGAGTTCATCTGGACAACAAACTTGTCTGGGCCAAGAACTCTGAGGCTGTGTACAAGAAGGGCCAGAGCCGTCTCTACTTCCTGCGGAGGCTCCGGTTCTTCAACGTTTGTAACACGATGCTGAAGATGTTCTACCAGTCGGTGGTAGCCAGTGCCATCTTCTCCGGTGTCGTGTGCTGGGGAAGCAGGTTGAGGTCAGCAGACGCCAACAAGATCAGCAGGATGGTCAGGAAGGCTGGCGCAATTTCACTTTTCACTTTTGAGTTATTTATTAGTATTTTAATACTGCCAATTTGCACTATACGTATTGTTGTGTATTAATACTGTAAATTGTGCAATTCATCTATCAATACATTTAGACTTCATTTAGAGCTCATTTAGTTATATTTTGTTTATACTTGTTTAGCTTAGTTTGTTGTTATTTAGTTTTTAGATTTTAGGTATTAGTATATTTTGTGTGCATTTATTCCCCCAGTTTCAACTGTTGCACCTTAATTTACCTCGGGATAAATAAAGTTATCTTGAATCTTGAATCTTGAGTAGTCCGGGACGGGGGAGGAGTCTGTGTACCGGGATGTCGGGTGCAAAGTACCGGCAGGGGTAGTAGGCAGGTGACGGGTGCGAAGTACCGGACGGGCAGTCCGCAGGCGATGTGCGAAGTACCGGACGGGTAGTCCGCAGGCGACGTCGGGTGCGAAGTACCGGACAGGTAGTAGGCAAGCGACGGGTATCAGAACAGACGGAAGAACAACATGCAGTATACGTAATGACCTCACGCTGGGGTAAAGGATAGACAACGTATATATACCCCAGGTGAGGTGATTAACAATTAGACAGGGTGATCGTGTACAGGTGTGTGTGTGTGCGCCGCCAGCGCACGTGGCTTGGCCACGCCCCCTGCCAACCACCGTAACCGTGACAGCACCCCCCCCTCAACGGGCGCCTCCTGGCGTCCAACCTGGCTTGAAGGGGTGTTCCCGGTGACAGTCAAGGGAAAAGATCGGATCCAGACAGTAGCGGCGCGGGGGCCAACCCCGCTCCTCTGGACCGCCTGCGTCCCAGTCGATGATCCGGGGGGGTGGAGGAGATTTGGTGGGCGGGCGGGGCCCGGGAAGAGAGCCACCCCTTCTGCCCAAGTCGGTAGGAGTCTTCTCAGGGGTCTGCTCTGGACCCCCTCTGTAGTCGACAGACGGGGGCCGCGTGACGTCGTCAGGCGGGTACGGCGCGGCATCAGCAGACGGGGGCTGCGTGACGTCGTCGGGCGGATACGGCGCGGCGTCAGCAGACGGGGGCCGCGTGACGTCGTCGGGCGGGTACGGGCGACATCCTCAGGCGAGTGAGGAGCGACGTCCTCAGGCGAGTGCGGAGCGACATCCTCAGACGGGTGCGGCGCGACGTCCTCAGACGGGTGCGGAGCGACGTCCTCAGACGGGTGCGGAGCGACGTCCTCAGGCGGGTGCGGAACGTCGTGCAGCGCAGCGTCGGGCAGCGCGGCGCTGTCAGACGGGGAAATAGTGACGTCAGTAGCGTCGACAGACAGGGGAAGTGCAACGTCGTGCAGCGCAGCGTCGGGCAGCGCGGCGCTGTCAGACGGGGGAGAAGAGGCGCTGTCAGAATGGTAAGCAGGCAGGGGGAGCGCAACGTCGGGGGTCGTTCTGATGAGGGAAGCAACGGAGGTGGCCATGTCCCCAAGCTGGTCCAACGTAGTCTGCAGTTGTTGACCCGCCCGTCTCTCACCGTCGACCATGGACGCAAACATGGACTTAAACCCGTCGCAGGCGCCGAGGTTCATGTTGGCCAACAGGACCCCCCAACTTTCATACTGCTCCCGCCTCAGCCGGAGCTTCGATCCGATCCGGTTCCTCCGGGCATCGATCGCGTGCTTCGCACGTTTGAGAGTGCCAGGGTCCATAGTGGTGAGGTCGTTCTGTCACGATGAAGAGGGGGTTGGACCCCGAACGCAGACAACGACACAGTGGAGCGATACGAACGGCTTTATTTCCAAAAGCACACACAACACACAAGGGAACACGGGGAGGACGATCCGCGGAGTACCGGCAGGTAGTAGACCGACGAGTAGTCCGGGACCGGGGGAGGAGTCTGCATACCGGGATGTCGGGTGCGAAGTACCGGCAGGGGTAGTAGGCAGGCGACGGGTGCGAAGTACCGGACGGGCAGCCCGCAGGCGATGTGCGAAGTACCGGACGGGTAGACGTCGGGTGCGAAGTACCGGCAGGTTAGTAGGCAGGCGACGGGTATCAGAACAGACGGAAGAACAACATGCAGTATACGTAACGACCTCACGCTGGGGTAAATGATAGACAACGTATATATACCCCAGGTGAGGTGATTAACAATTAGACAGGATGATCGTGTACAGGTGTGTGTGTTCGCGGCCAGCGCACGTGGCCTGGCCACGCCCCCTGCCCCTATTATTTTGCTCCTTACTTCTCCTATGGCTTAGGAGACCAGGTCAGACGTAATAAGAGCTCATAGTACTACTTCTAGGATCACCACCATTGTGGTGATTGTGTATTGTTTAATACACAATCCCTCACTAATAAGTCCCTTCTCATACCGACCACATCCTGGACTCTGTGCTTCATAAGGCCTCTGGCCTCTGGCCTCTGGCTACATAGAAAAAGCCTGCAGCTCTGGCCGTGGTTTAGTTTTCATGCACCGGGCTAATCTGAAACCTTCTCCCCCCGCCGATGCCGGATCTTTCTTCCATGAAAAGCCTTGCTTTGTAAACCTCCATATATCATGACAGTGCTTCTTATATACCACCCCCCAAACCAAACCAAACTTTCCTCCCTGAGATACATGACCTACTTACTTCACTCTGCACCATGTAAACCAACATGTCATTGAAGGTGATTTAAATCTCCATGTTGACAACCCCTCCTGTCATATTGCAGTAGAGTTCCTGAGTCTGCTTGAGTGTCTTGGTCTGCAGCAGCAAGCTGAGGTCCCTCCTCACACCAGGGGGCACACACTTGATCTCTATCATCATCTACAGGTCTCTGATCTGGGGTGCGTTTCCCGAAGCCTTCTTAACGCTACGTTGTTCGTAAGTTCCACCTTAAGCTGTACCTTAACGTCTCGCTAAGTATATATAAGTATACCTTCCGTAAGTGACACTTTCGTAAGGCAGGTCTGGACCTCTCTTAACTCTACCTTAGCGATGTTGTCAGCTCTCTCCGCTAGTGGCCACCACTGTTCCGACCCGCAAGCCTCTGAAATCAGCTGTTGGCCTAGTTTAATTTCAATCTGTGAATCAATATGTAGTTCATAACGGTAATAATATACAACAAAAATACCACATTAATGGGAATGTTTTCATGCAGAAATTGTACATTACGGTGGATACATTTTGCACTTTATTGAACATGAAATCGCCTCTTAAACTCCTAAAACTCGAAAACAGTGCTTCACGTTTCAGCGCCACCTCATCCAGCATGACCTCCATGTCCACATTGGTGAAGCTGGCGGACCGCTTTTTGCGATGTTTTTGCCCTGACATATCTCATGTTACATATCTAATGTTCATTTCTTGTTGGTGCGCTTTTATTGAAATTGTCAGCCAATCAGAGAGAATTGTGAACTACACCAGTTATGTGATGGGGCTGCTGGTTAATCAACCCTAATTGCAAAGTTATTTAAGGCACCATGACAATGATATAAAAAATATTTAAATCAACCTTTTCTTGCCAAATAAGGTGTACTGGTAGGTGGTGTAATTTGCTGAGGTGGTGTAGCGGGAAGAGGCTTGATATCACAATCTGAGGTGGCGGGCTCGTGCCACCTGTAGGCAATCATTATATTTACGGTTTGATAATTGAGTTTGTAAGTTTTAAATTCTATGAATATGTTCTCAGTCATGATAAATGCAATATTTTTTTGTATTCCTGCAGTGTTTTATTGATAAAGAACACCACATCCTCTCATAACGCGGTGAAGCAGTCGCTACCTGGAGTGAATAGTCGATTCTCGAGCCATCGATTTCAGCACCATTTCTACTAACGTCGGACGTAAGAAGGTATACCTTAAGCAACCTGCTAAGGGATAGTTCGGGGAACAGTAAACAACTTTAGTAAGGTTTACCTTTCA
Source organism: Muraenolepis orangiensis (assembly GCA_027704905.1). Taxonomy (NCBI): domain Eukaryota; kingdom Metazoa; phylum Chordata; class Actinopteri; order Gadiformes; family Muraenolepididae; genus Muraenolepis; species Muraenolepis orangiensis. Next base: position 12,261,213 of record CM051009.1, read on the forward strand.
AGTCTTCGTAACACGCTAAGAGACAACGTTATCGGGAAAAGCACCCCTGGTCATTACTGACTCTGCCCCTATCAGTCATCTACAGGTCCTTGATCTGGGTGTTTCTGACCACAATGTGCTCTCAATGGCTTTGACATTTCTGCCACCCCCTTCTAGACCTAAGCATTACATGTTTTTCCTGAACTGGAGAAGCATTGACCCAGCCACCATGGCCACCGACCTCCTACCTAGCCTCTGCATCAATGGATGAATTTGTGTAGCTCTACAATACTTAGCAGTCTTAGCAACATCTTAGCAGTGTCTTTAATCTCCCTGCGGGAGGAAATGGGGAGTAAGCATTCCATTGTACTAAAAATCACTTAAAATCAGGCTTTCGTTCAGCCCACAGCACCGACCTGCCTTTCCGGCAGGACTGAATATGTCTCACTGGGAGGATGCAAGTCCAGGCTGCTCCCAGTCACCTGTGGTGTGCCGCAGGGGTTGATTCTCGGACCCTTCCTTCATTATTTACATGCTTCCCCTCGGTCGTGTCATCAGCAGACATGGGATGCCTTTCCATTGTTATGCTAATGACACACAGCTGTACATTAATTTCTGCCCCAAGCCCCTCTGCAGCCATGTCCCACCACAGGTCTTGAGGAGATAAAGGCATGGATGAGCAACATTTTCCTTTAGTTAACCAGTAACCAAACTGAAGCTCTCCTTGTTGGTACCCTTACATCAGGTCATCATCCTCCATATCTCATCTGACCTAGACGGTCAGGTCATCACCCTTTCCCTGTCAGTCACTAATTTGACCCACACCTGACTTTTGATGTGTGGCAGTATAGCTCAGAAGGTAGAGCGGTCGCCTCACAACCGGAAGGTTGCTGGTTCAATTCCTGGCTCCTCCTAGCAAAAACTGTCAAGGTGTCCTTGAGCACCCTTGACACCGTAACCCTAAGCTGTATAAATAGCTGCCCACTGCTCCTGAAGATGGGTTAAATGCAGAAAACACATTTCACTTTTACATTTTTTACAAAAAAAGAGGATTCAATCCTCCAGATTTAGATTTAATGACCATATAAAACATCTGTGTAAAACCTCATTCTATCATCTCAAAAACATTTCCAAACTCTGCCCTACTACCCTGTCAGATACAGAGAGGCTTGTTCATGCCTTTATCTCTTCTAGGCTTGACTACTGCAATGCACTTGTCATTGGGATCCCTGGAAAGAGCATCCAGAAGATGCAGTACATTCTACATAGTGCTGCCAGGATCCTGATAAGAAATGTGTAAACATGAGCATAGAACACAGACTCTGTTTTCATTGCACTGGCTTCTGGTCTCATTCAGGATCGGCTACATAATCCTGTTACTTACAGACAAATTTGCAAATGGTTATGCACCTCCCTATCTACAAGAACTTACTCCACAATCTGCCACCCGTACCCTCAGATCTGCCAACATCTTGCTCCTCAGGGCCCCCAGTGCTAAGCTCCGCCCCATAGGGGGCGGGGCTTTTTGCTCAGCTGCACCACGCATGGAATCAATTAATGACACCACAGACCCTGGACTCTTTTAAGACAGGCCTAAACACCTTTATATTGAGGAAGGCCTTTTTATGTCAATATTAGTGCTCACTATTTTTAGTTATTGTATTGTGTTTGTTTGCTATGTTTTTAAATATAAATAAAATGCATTATTACCACACTACTACTGCTACTTATATAGTAGTTATACTACTACTACTACTATAGAACAACTACTACTACTACTACTACTATGACTATAGTACTACGACTACTATATAATTCCTACTGCTACTACTACTAATAATATAAACTACTACCACTACTACTACTACTACCACTAAACAACTACTACTAAAACTACTTCTACTGTTGTATTGGTAAATGTTATATCCTTTAAGTCTAGTTGTTTCCATCCTGTGGATGAAGGGCCTATCAGCAGGTCCCAATACTCTGTTGGCCCAATGATTACCCAAGGACACGAGGCCCTAACAACATGTCCTAACAACTGTCCGCTGTCGTGACGGGAAGCAGAAGCACCTGCAGATTAAAGTTTCAAGTCAACCGGCTGACAGGACAACGAGCATCCATCCTACATAAGCCCTGGTTACTTCCCCTCGGGGCTCACTCCATCCACACTTGATTGCATTCTGTGTGAACTGAGACTTCTGTCCGGACCGAACCATTTGTTAAATCAAGTCAAGTCAAGTCAAGTCAAGTTTATTGTCACTTCACAGTTTAAAGTATAAAGCAGTGAGTGAAAATATTATGTGCAATACCCGACGACAGACAGCAGCTATAAAAATAAGATAAAATAAAAACAGAATAGAATAAAATAAGTAAAAACTATACAAAACTGTATAAAGTTAAATATCTAAAAATAAAAATGCAATTTATAAAATGCAATATATCAGTACAGAAAAAGAGCAATATGTATATATAAATCAATGTAATCAAATATACATTTCTATATGCTATACGCCCTTGTTCAGCAGCCTGATGGCCTGACTGTGGAAGCTATCTCTGAGTCTATTTGTACGGCACTTGATACTGCGGTATCGCCTGCCTGACGGTAAAAGTGAATACAGTTTGTGTCTGGGGTGGGCATTGTCTTTTATGATTTGTTTGGCCTTGGCCACGCACAGCTAGTTGTATGTATGCAGGAGGGAGGGGAGCTCACCTTCAACATTTCACTGGGCCATCCGCACCACCCTTTGAAGCGCTCTGCACTCAAGTGCAGTGCAGTTCCCGTACCAGGCGGTGATACACCCTGTAAGAACACTCTCCATGGTGTAGAATGTTCTCAGGATGCAGGGGCCCATGCTGAATTTCCGACGCCTGAGGAAATACAGGCGTTGTTGGACCCTTTTCACCAAGTGTGTGGTGTGCGTGGACCATGTGAGGTCCTCGGAGATGTGCACACCAAGGAACTTGAAACTGCTGACCCTCTCTACTGCAACACCGTCGATGGAGATGCTCTCCTCTCTGCTTCCTGTAGTCCACGATCAGCTCCTTGGTCTTCTTGATGTTGAGGGTGAGGCTGTTCTCCTGGCACCACTGCTCCAGCGATCCAACCTCCTCCCTGTAGGCTGTCAGTCGCCGGCGATCAGGCTCATCACTGTCGTGTCGTCAGAAAACTTGATGATGACGTTGGAGCTGTGCATAGCCATGCAGT
>CM051009.1:12265399-12510399 GCA_027704905.1 Muraenolepis orangiensis
CGCCAGTTGAGCTGGTGAGTGGTGGTGGTGGTGGTGGGTGGGTGGGGGTGGTGTTGAGATAACGATGAGTTTGAGTGTAGGTTCAACTTGAAGGTGAAAACCCTCGTGCTTGGTGCGAGTGCGTTTTAGTCTCCGTTGACGCTTGGCGCTCTTGCGCCCTCGTCCCGCTCGTTCTCTCGGCGTTGGACCTCAAACCGTCACCTGTAACCGGCAGCCTGTTCCACCGAATAAAATGACAAGATTCGATGCGGAGGAACAGCCGCTACAATAGCTAGCTGCCCTTCATTCCGCTACTACTTCGACTAACGGTCAGTAGTATTGTTTAGGTACGCAGCGTTATAACAACGACATGTCCATGACGTACATATATGGTGGTTCCTCCTCCCTCGGCTGATTAGTCGTCCACTGTCGTTAGTGCTAACCAATCCTCCCCCCCCTGCTTCTCTCCTGTTGTCACCCTCTCGCTGCACAAAGCTTTTAAAGCTAAATTGAAAGCCTACCTTTTGGACAGTAAGTAACGCTACGCTAACGGCTCCCGACAGCTAAATACCGCATCCGGAATGCTGGCACTACCCCCACCCACCACCTCCACCACCACCTCCACCACCCACCACCTCCACCACCACCTCCTCCTCCACCGCCTCACAGACATAGCGATATTCTCACCCGACGCCCCTTCTGTTCACGCTCCCGCTGAACCTACACACACCGCTACCACGCTGGCGCTAGCACGGCCGCCGCGCTCGCACTGCTCACTGTCTCAAATCCACGTGGAGTGTGTGTGAGTGCGTGTGCGTGCGTGCGTGCGTGCGCGTGTGTGTGTGTGTGTGTGAGAGGTGGGTATATAGAAGGAATAACCGTGCTCTGATCTGGCGGTATTAGTGTTTTAAAGTGTCTGTTAGCGCCGAAGCACGCGCTCCCTGGCACCCGCCGCCTATAACTGTTACCGCTCTCCCTTAAGTGTCCTCAACACTCTCTTAAGTGCCCTAACTCCCAGCCCATGCTCTCTCTCTCTCTCTCTCTCTCTCTCTCTCTCATCCCCCTCTCTCTCTCTCACGCTCTCTCTCTCTCTCTCTCTCTCTCTTTCTCATCCCTCGCCCACACTATACACACACACACACACACACACACACACACACACACACACACACACACCACACACACACACACACACACACACACACACACACACACACACACACACACACACACACACACACACACACACACACACACACACACAGCTCCCCTCCTGTGCAGCTCTGGAGTGCATCTCAGTGGAGGAGGCTGATAAATCAATAGCCATTACCCTGACCGGTCTCTCTCTCTCCTCTCTCCCTCCCCCCCCCTCCTCTCTCTCTCTCTCTCCTCTTTCTCTTACATCTTGTTTCATTGCCAATATCTTGCTCTTCTCTCTCTCTCTCTCTCTCTCTCATCTCTCTCTCTCTCTCTCTCTCTTCTCCTCTCTCTCTCTCTCTCTCTCTCTCTCTCACTTCCTCTGGCCTTGTTTTATATTCACTATTCACTCCCACCCATTGTCTCTTCCCCCCCTCCTGTCCTGTCCTCATCTCTCCGTCTCTCTTCCTCTTCTTTAACTATTGGGAGGAGTGTTCCAATCTCTTTGCTTTGTTTCTCTACCCCCCCCCCCCCCTCTTCATTAAGAAGAGGAGAGAGAGAGAGAGAGAGAGGAGAGAGAGAGAGAGAGAGAGAGAGAGAGAGAGAGAGAGAGAGAGAGAGAGAGAGAGAGAGAGAGAGAGAGAGAGAGAGAGAGAGAGAGAGAGAGAGAGAGAGAGAGAGAGAGAGAGGAGAGAGAGAGAGAGAGAGATGAAGAAGAGAGTGAAACACAACCACCGCTGTGACAGCAGCCTTCACACTGGGGCCCCCTGTCGCCGCTGCTGCTGTCGCTGGCGCTAATGTGCTACTTAGCGCTAGTGCTAGCTCGGCGGCTCACGCTACCTTGCTAAGGTGTTAGTTTTTTTTGGGCGGTAGAGACCGAGACCGATCAAACGGAATCAATTAACCCACGACCATATAGAATGTGATTGTGGAACAAAGGCATATAAATAAAGAAAACATTTTTCAGTGAGGGGGGGGGGGGGGTGGCTGGTGATTGCTGATTTATAAGGTGTAGATAACAATAAATCAAAGTAAGGTTCAGTAAGGTTTAAGGTAAGGTTTAAAATGTCCTGTTGAGAGTCCTGTGTGTGTATACAAATTGTTGAAAAATAGAAGATAGAAATTCAATTCAGGCGCACACCGGACGTTAAACAGTTAAACCTCCCCGACGAGGTGTTTGAAGCTCTGGTACGCTCCTACATCTCTTCCTCGTGAATAACATCCGTCCTGTTTTAGATTCATTCATAGAGTTTACCCAGAATTCCCCCTTTTTTTTTATTGAAGAACGGTTATTGATGTAGCCGTTGTCAAATCCATTTATTCAAGCCGGCGGGTATCTATATCTATAAAATATATATCTATTTTTTTAATGCAGAGATAGGATTGCGACAATCGGTTTTTATTCAATATAATAATGCGTTTGATTGAAAGACTTAACCGTGTGTTACTGAAACACAGCCTTTAAAAAAAACAAAACAAGAGAAAACTCAATGTACGCGTTATACACAACATATACAAACAGGTAATGATTTCTACACTCAACGATCAACAAAAACGCAAAAACTATTTCATATCACTCTCCCCGGTTTTAGGTTTCCCTTTGGTTTCCACCCCTTAAACTCCCCTTTAAACACACTCCACACGGTCCGTTCATTAGCCAAACCGCGTCATTAAGTCAACACTGCAGCAGTGCATATACTATACTATACTCCGCTGCTTTGCCACGCTCCCGGAATCCTAATCGTGGTGGTGGGGAAACTTTTGATGTTTGAGTTATACACACACCGCACCGTCTGCCTGCCTTAATGGGAACTGCTTGAATATTAATAACTATATGTATGGGAGAGGGGGGGTGGTGGGGGGGGTGGGGGGGTGTAGCTTTTTAGTTTTTTAGTATTTTCGTAGATGTTCCTTGTATGGGTTTATATTTTAGATTCAAGCCACTTGCAGGGAATTTGTCGAAACATGGTCGTCGAGGAGCCGAAAGGGGGGGGGTTACTTAGGACTTCTTGCTCATGGGCGCCTTCGGGGGTCAAACCCCCGAAGGCCCCAACCCCCCCCCCCGACACAAATTTAGAAGACGTTTTGTTTTTGCCAGGTCAGAATTGCGATTGTGGTGCTAGACTGGAACAAATCGATGTGTCTATTTGTCTATATGTTGATTTGACTCATTATCGCGGCCTTCTTACCGTGGTCTCGGCCTTGCTCTCTTCTGTGGTCCCAGGCGGTCCCGGGAACAACGCCCCGGCAGGAATGGCCCACTCCCAGTCCCGGGCCATGATCGCCGCCGCCGCCCGGCGCCGGGACGCTAGCCACAACGACCTCTACTACGAGGAGGCGGAGCACGAACGGCGCGTACGCAAGCGCAAAGCTAGGTAGGTTAGCGGAGACTAAATCACTGAACCAAGCAAATTTGATTAAACACACCAAACACAACAATAAAAACAACACCAACCACAATAAAACACATTTAAAAAAAGCTACGTAGTGTTGGAATGACTCCATTACAGCCCCGTCCAAACAATCTCCTCTCCTTCCGGTTTGGGGGCGCGTTTCCCCTCCCAGGCTGGTGGTGGCGGTAGAGGAGGCGTTCACGCACATCAAGCGCATGCAGGAGGAGGAGCAGAAGAAGTCCCCCGGGGACGTGATGGACCCCCGCGAGGCGGCCCAGGCCATCTTCCCGTCTATGGCCCGGGCCCTCCAGAAGTACCTGAGGACCACCAAGCAGCAGCACTGCCACAGCATGGAGAGCATCCAGCAGCACCTGGCCTTCTGCGTCACCAACAACATGACGCCCAAGGTGAGCCCTAAGTCCTCGTCCCTGACCCTTTACTCCTAGTCCTTGACTCCTAACCCCTAGCCTTCTGGGTGACCAACAACATGACGCCCAAGGTGAGCCCTAAATCCTCGTCCCTGACCCTTTACTCCTAGTCCTTGACTCCTAACCCCTAGCCTTCTGGGTCACCAACAACATGACGCCCAAGGTGAGCCCTAAGTCCTCGTCCCTGACCCTTTACTCCTAGTCCTTGACTCCTAACCCCTAGCCTTCTGGGTCACCAACAACATGACGCCCAAGGTGAGCCCTAAGTCCTCGTCCCTGACTCTTTACTCCTAGTCCTTGAATCCTAACCCCTAGCCTTCTGGGTCACCAACAACATGATGCACAAGGTGAACCCTAACTTCTATCTCCTAGTCCCTGACTCCTAACTCCTAAACTCCTAACTCCTAACTCCTCACCCCTAACTCCTAACCCATAACCTTCTGCATCACCAACAACATGATGCAACAATTTAACTAATCCCAAATCCCTGACTCCTAATCCCTTACAAATTACCCCAAATCACTGACTCATCTGCATTACCAACAACATACCAGGGTAAGGTCTGAAACCATTAACCCCTCACTCCTTACTCCTAATCCCTAACCCCTCATTTCTAACCCCACCGGCCAACTACCTTGCAGTTTTGTCTTTGTTCAAATGTCTGTAGCGCTGATATTGATCTTCTCTCTACGACCCCTTTCCCCAACTCCACCACTTTATCGTCCCTCCACCCTTACTCTCATCTTCACCTCCTCATCCTCCAACCCTCCCTCCACGCCTACCCTCATCTCCTCCTCATCCTCCACCACCTCCAAACCCCCTCCACCCTTACCCTCATCTCCTCCTCCTCCTCACCCCCACCCCCCGTCATCTCTCCCTCCTCCACCACCTCCAACCTCCCTCCACCCTTACCCTCATCTCCTCCACCAACTCCACCTCCTTTCACCCCTACTCCCATGTTCTCCCACTCCACCACTACCATCTCCACTCCTACCCTTGTCTCTTCCTCTTCCACCTCCTCAACCTCCACCCCCTCCCTCATCCCCTACTCCACTCTTTCCCGCCCTCCACCCCCACCCTCAACTCCTTCCACCAACTCCACCTCCTTTCACCCCTACTCCCATGTTCTCCCACTCCACTCCTACCCTCGTCTCTTCCTCTTCCACCTCCTCAACCTCCACCCCCTCCACCCCTACCCTCATCCCCTACTCCACACTCTTCCCCCTCCACCACCTCCACCCCCCACACCCAGGCGTTCCTGGAGAGCTACCTGACGGCGGGCCCCACCCTGCAGTACGGCCGGGAGCGCTGGCTGGCGCGCCAGTGGACGCTGGTCAGCGAGGCGTCGGTCACCGGTGGCCTGAAGGACGGCGGCGTCTTCGTGCTGCGCTGCTTGGACTTCAGCCTGGTGGTCACCGTCAAGAAGATGCCCTTCGTGCAGATGGGCGAGGAGTTTGTGGACCCCAAGTCGCACAAGTTCGTGCTGCGGCTACAGTCGGAGACGTCCGTGTAGTCCGCGGCGACAACGTGCAACTTTTTTTCTTATTTTATTTTTCACGAGGCGTCTTATTTTCTTTTTTTACATCTGCCGACTTTTCCCCGCGACTTCTCCGGAAGATTTTCGACGTTCGGTTTTTTATTTTCTTTTGGTTTTTTAAATTTTTTTTTTTTTTATTAGTTTTAAATTGAAAACATTTCTTTCGTCTTTCCGATTTTTTCTTTTTTTTTTCTTTTCTTAATTATTTTTCATTTTTTTTACATATAACACTCTCCCTCTCGCTGTCTTAATATAATCTCACACATACGTTTGGATTTTTTTTATCGCTCGCTAAGATTTTTGCAGAAAAAAACAAGCCGAGCCGAGCAAAAAACGGGGCTGGCGGTTGCCGTTTGTTTGGCGAGGGGACGCACTTCTGTAGACCACTTCCGTGTCTTTCCGACACACTCGTACGTGTACGTGCACTGGGTGTACGTCCACCACACAAAGAATAGTGAACCAGGAACGCTCCGCGGGGAAAGAAAAAAAATATAAGAGGGAGAGACAAGCTCGTTGTGCCGTTTGGATTTGTTTTTTATTCACCACGCCCCCTGGGGGACACGCCAGGTGTGACACATCGGGGCCCTCGGGAGGGGGGGGAGGAAGGTGGTGTCTCGTGTCACCGCTGCCACGGAAAACAAAAAACGTGTTTGCGTATGTGGACGGGGGAGAGAGAGAGAGAGAGAGAGAGAAGGAGAGAGAGAGAGAGAGGAGAGAGAGAGAGAGAGAGAGAGAGAGAGAGAGAGAGAGAGAGAGAGAGAGAGAGAGAGAGAGAGAGAGGAGAGAGAGAGAGAGAGAGGGAGAGAGACACCCCGGGACTTAAAACCTGCGCTGTTACTTTGAAAGTGTTTCGTTTTTGAATGTTGTTGTTTTTTTAAGAAGGCTGTGGGGAAACGTCTCAGGCATCTTTAAACACCTTCACTTAACTTAACCTTAACCCCCCCCCTCCCCCCCTGTCCTGTCTTCTTTATCTGTGCCTGCTGTGCTGCTCTTCCCCCGGATACACACTTAACGTGTTCTCCGCCACCACGCTTTTATTTTGAAAAAAAAAAAAAAAAAAGACCCCAAAGGAAGTATACGTTGGAAGAAGCGAACGGAAATCCCCCCTGAGTACGCTTTGAATCAAGACATTTGCATTAAATGCCCCAAGTCTCGTAAACAGCCCCGACGGGGAATGAATAAGCGAAAAAATACGAAATGTCTGTGTACTTTTCTGACCTGTTTTTCGCTTCTGATTTAGACTTAGAAAACACACATCCACCTCCAAGCGTTTTTTTCTTCTTCTTTTTTTTTGCCGTTATTTTTAGCAGACAAAGTGGGACATGTTTTTAGCATGTCGTTTTTTAAACAGCTGTTTCCCCAAAGCAGGGGCTCAGTGCCCGTGAACTCCAAACGAACCGTCATCTCCCAAAACACCCAAAGTTATTAAATATGATAATGATGACAAATGACAAAACCGGCTACGTTAGCCTGCGTTTTACGAGCAGAGAGCCACCGCCACTATGACTACTAATAAACTATTCATTTTAATTAAATTATAATTATCATTATTATGTTGCCAATTGCGTCGTCGTCTATTCTTCCTGTGTCGTTGGGTGGTGAGTTTTAGCGCGATTTTTCCGGTTTCCGTGGAAAAAGAGCGGGGAAACTCTCCTTCCCTAACGTCCAGTTGCGAGTTTTCAAGCTAAACCAAATGTGTGTGTGTGTGTGTGTGTGTGTGTGTGTGTGTGTGGGGAGGGGTGTGTGTGAATTACCATACATGGGTGAATGTTGGTCATTAAAAAGCATTCAAGATGCTTCCCTTTCTAACTAATTAAAAATTGATGATTTCTAATGATTTCAAATATGAATTAAAAATAAATAAATATGTCGCCCCCGATGAACCCTTCCCAACAACAGCTGTGTTCTTAAATTCAGTCAGTCACAATGTGTGTGTGTGTGTGTGTGTGTGTGTGTGTGTTCAATTTAAAGCTTTAATTGGAATCGAATCTAATCTATTCTAATCGAATTAACATATGATAACTGTATTTCACAGGTTTGTCAAGTTTGGTTTGAAAAATAAATTGAAATTGAAATGTCCCCATTTGAGGCCCAATCACAGCGTCCGTTTCAAAGGAGATGAACTGCTGATGTAAGAAGGTCTTTCACAGGTCTGCGGATCTCCCCAGGGTCCTGGTGCCCCCTGGCTGGACAAACTGCCATTTTTTTTATACTGCTGAGCTATTTTTGTCACGGGTTAGTTAAAAAATGACACTGAATATAGAATATAACATAGCCGTCGATAATAAAAACTAAATTGTAATATATATATATATATATATATATATATATATATATATATTTTTTTTGTCTCCATAAAAAGACAAAATATACCGGTATATCATTTCAGACAGTTTCACACTGACTGATGACGTCATGTTTCAAGACCCGAAAAGCGTGTTTTCTGCTTGTCGCTTTCTCGATGCTCAGAGACAGGAAATGTCACATTTTCTAACAAACCAGGTCGTATTTTATACTGAGAGACAGGTCAACTTTGTATGTGTGTGTGTGTGTGTGTGTGTGTTTGCGTTCCTCTTCTTGACTTTTACACTGTAGGTATTTATGTAAACAAGCATGTGTGCATGATTGATACACACCATCCTGGACGGTCCTTTCCTCTGCGCTTCTCCTCCAAACTGTTACGGTGTTGCCAGGTTTCAAAGGTTGCCAGGTTTACCTGAAGCCTGAAAGTGTATTTTAATTGTTTTGTTTCGTTTTTTTCTTTTGAGGTGGCGTGAAAACATCGACGTAACCGTCGCAAATGTAACCCACCTATTTCCACTTCACCGCATCATTTGTAATATAAAAAAAATAAACATTTTTATGAACATTTGTAAAAAAGAAAAAAAATGGAAAAAAAAACTAAAGCTAATTTGTGTGTTTCTACTATTTGTGTGTTTTTTCTTTGTTTTGGGTCCTTCAGTGAAACGATTTTTCCACAAGAGCGACGCCATTAAAATGTCCTCGAGAACAATTTCAGTTAACGTCACTCAACTGCAAAACAACTGAACTCAAACGATTGCCCAGGGGCACTCAAAGCGGCCCACGCCGTAATTGAACCGGGCACCGCTTCATCCCCGTTCATTTGGCTCATCTCCGAGCTGCGGCTAAACTAGCGCGGGGAATCAATTGGGTTTTTATTTCAATTATCACTCGGAAACAAAACTCTTCCGTGGCAAAGTGTGTTTCCCCGAGCGTTATACAATATACCGTCCTCTGGCTTCCAGTCCCCCCCCCCCCCCCCCCCCCCCCCAATCTCCGGGGTTGTCACTATCTCCATATGCGGCCGACTAGGTTTATATCGGCGCTAGCAGAGCATTACTAGCTGTCGGCGGCCATTAGGCGGCTCGCCGTGTCCCAACTGCCACCTGAGGACGGAAGTGTCCGCTTTTTGGGGGGTTTGGGGGAGCCGAAGGGGGGAGGATGGGGGATGTTTGGTTGTCATGGCGCCCGGCGGTAATTGGCTCTCTGTCAGCCGTGTCTGGGCCGGCGTGGCGCAGGGCTTTATGGGTAAATTAATGTCACTGTTCTAGGCGGCGGGGGGAACCCGGGAAAAATGAAAAAAAAGACGGCGTAAATCGGACAAACCGCACTCCCCCATCTCTCCCCCATCTCTCCCCCATCTCTCCCCCCATCTCTCCCCCAATCTCTCCTCCATCCGGGAGCGAGGCGGTGAGCTGTCGGAACTCATCTGTCTGGGTACCGGTAATCCCTTATACTCGCGCCCTCTTGCCAGGGTTCTCTCCCCCCCCCCTTCCTTCCTCTCTCTCTCTCTCTCTCTCTTTCTCTCTCTCTCTCTCTCTCTCTCTCTCTCTCTCTCTCTCTCTCTCTCTCTCTCTCTCTCTCTCTCTCTCTCTCTCTCTCTCCCCCTCCGTCTCTCTCTCTCCGTCTCCCTCTCTGTCTCCCTCTCTCTCTCTCTCTCTCTCTCTCTCTCTCTCTCCCCTCTCTCTCTCCCCCTCTCTCTCCCCCTCTCTCTCTCCCTCTCTCTCTGTCTCTCTCTCTCTCTCTGGAAATGAGGTGAATTTGCATCTAAATGAAATGTGTCCCCGCCACCCGAGCCTCGGCCCGCCTCGGCCCGCCTCGGCCGCCGCCATCACATTTATTTTCTCCCCCCTCCTCTCTCCTCCTCCTTCTCCTCCTCCCACCTCCTCTCTCCTCCTCTCTCCTCTTCTCTCTCCTCCTCAGTTCTGTTTCGTAATGACTTTTGGTTTACGACGAACCGGCAAGAGCGCTCGCTGCGAGCGGGGCGGGGAAAACGATACACGCACACACTTTACCGTCGTGCTTTTACGGACGAGGGGTCGTTTGACAGCACACACACACACATACACACACATACACACATACACACACACACACACATACACACATACACACACACACACACATACACACACACATACACACATACACACACACACATACATACATACTTACATACATACATATATATGTGTGTATATATATAAAAGCTGTTAAAGCGGCAGTATATCAGGTGCCCGTGCGAGTGTACCCGGCATGTGGCGAGGAGGAGGAGGAGGAGGAGGCGGAGCTTACGGCTCCTTCCCGGGCGGTCTGAACCAGACTCACACTCGACCTTGACACCGCATTCGGCGCACGATGGAAGGGCCAGCATTTTGACTCTGTTTTTAACTCTGTGTGTGTGTGTATGTGCGTGTGTGTGTGTGTGTGTCTGAGGGAGAGGGGGGGAGAGAGAGAGATTGAGGGAGAGACAGAGGGGGAGAGAGATAGAGTTGGAGGGAGAGAGAGAGCAAGAGGGGGAGAAAGAGAGAGAGGGATTGAGGGAGAGACAGAGGGTGAGGGGGGGAGAGAGGTAGAGATGGAGGGAGAGAGAGAGCAAGAGGGGGGAGAAAGAGAGAGAGGGATTGAGGGAGAGACAGAGGGTGAGGGGGGAGAGAGGTAGAGATGGAGGGAGAAAGAGAGCAAGAGGGGGGAGAAAGCGAGAGAGAGAGATTGAGGGAGAGACAGGGGGAGAGAGAGGGCGAGGGGGGAGAGAGAAAAGGAGAGGGGGTGAGAGATAGAGATGGAGGGAGAGGGAGAGAGATTGAGGGAGAGACGGGGAGAGAAAAGGAGAGGGGGGTGAGAGATAGAGATGGAGGGAGAGAGAGAGCAAGAGGGGGGAGAAAGAGAGAGAGAGAGGGGGGGAGAGGGAGAGAGATTGAGGGAGAGACAGAGGGGGAGAGAGAGGGCGAGGGGGGGAGAGAAAAGGAGAGGGGGGTGAGAGATAGAGATGGAGGGAGAGAGAGAGAGAGCAAGAGGGGGGAGACAAAGAGAGAGAGAGAGAGAGATTGAGGGACAGATAATTGGAGATAAAGATAGAGAGAGAGAAAGACAGAGAGAGAGGGGGAGGGATAGCTAGAGAGAAAAAGAGAGATAGATAGATAGGGGGCGATAGAGAGAGAGAGAGAGATGGGTAATGGAAGGAAGAGGAGAGTGTATCATATCCTTCCTGACTGCTTTTCGGTCCGTCGTCGTGTTAAACATCATCACATTTGACACTTAACCGGATTACCCAACACCCCTGGGGGGGGGGGGGGGGGCACGAGACACAGACAAGGGGAAGACAAGGAGAGAGAGAGAGAGAGAGAGAGAGAGAGAGAGGAGAGAGAGAGAGAGAGAGAGAGAGAGAGAGAGAGAGAGAGAGAGAGAGGAGAGAGAGAGAGAGAGAGAGAGAGAGAGAGAGAGAGAGAGAGAGAGAGAGAGAGAGGAGAGAGAGAGAGAGAGAGAGAGAGAGAGAGAGAAGCCAAGGGGCTCATCTCCAGAGAGAGAGAGAGAGAGAGAGAGAGAGAGAGAGAGAGAGAGAGAGAGAGAGAGGAGAGAGAGAGAGAGAGAGAGAGAGAGAGAGAGAAGCCAAGGGGCTCATCTCCAGAGAGAGAGAGAGAGAGAGAGAGAGAGAGAGAGGGAGAGACAGGCCAAGGGGCTCATCCCTAGAGAGAGAGATACACACACACACACACACACACACACACACCGGTACATCCCCCCCCAGGCGTGATAACGCCGTTGTCCCCCTCCCTCCCTCGCCCCTCCCCTCCTCTCCCCTCCCCCCCCCCCCAGCAGACGCCTCGTTCACCTTGAGGGACGACCAGACGCATCTCATTACTGATTTATACCCGCCATGGATCATTCGGGCCGCGACCGGTCTTGTAGCCCCCCCCCCCCCCCCCTAACACCCGGTGGGCAGGCTTTGAAACCACCGTTACTATCCACCCCGGCCCTGGCCTCACACACCCCCCACCCCCTTGTGCCTCACCACCGAGGCCCAACGGTCCTCCATAATTCACCTCCCTCTGAATAATTGACCAGGGGGGGGGGGGGAAAGGGGGCAGAGAGGGAGATAGGGGGAGGGAGAGGGGGGAGAGAGAGAGAGGTGAAGAGAGAAAGAGAGAGGGGGGAGAGAGCGAGAGAGATAGAGAGAGAGAGAGATAGGGGAGAGAGAGAGAGAGAGAGAGGGGGGGGTAGATAGAGACAGAGGGGGAGAGAGTGATAAAGAGGGAGAGATAGTGAGAGACTGGGAGAGAGAGAGAGAGAGGGAGGGGGCGAGAGAGAGAGAGAGAGAGAGAGAGAGAGAGAGAGAGAGAGGAGAGAGAGAGAGAGAGAGAGAGGAGAGAGAGAGAGAGAGGAGAGGAGAGAGAGAGAGAGAGAGAGAGAGAGAGAGAGAGAGAGAGAGAGAGAGAGAGGGGGGGGTAGATAGAGACAGAGCGGGAGAGAGTGAGAAAGAGGGAGAGAGAGAGAGAGGGAGGGGTAGAGAGGTGGAGAGAGAGAGAGAGAGAGGGGGGGGGGTAGATAGAGACAGAGGGGGAGAGAGTGAGAAAGAGGGAGAGATAGTGAGAGACTGGGAGAGAGAGAGAGAGGAGAGAGAGAGAGAGAGAGAGAGAGAGAGAGAGAGAGAGAGTAGAGAGAGAGAGAGAGAGAGAGAGAGAGAGTGGAGAGACTCGACAGTCGGCTTTGCGAGCGGCATTGTGTTGCTACGGTAACAGGTAAAGTGGCCGATGCCGATGTGAGCAAATATTCCCCCCCATCCACAGATATCCTTTCCTATGAGAGTAAGCTATCCCCCGATTTAGCTCCTCACTCACTCCCCCGACCCCCCTCCCCCCAGAGAGTAACCCCCCCATTTTGGTTCATTCCACCCCCCCAAAACCCGAATGATAGCTACACCCCTCTGGCCACCTTTAGTTACACTGCTTGGGTGGTGTTGAGCGCTAGTTTGAGACCGCCATATTGTTGTGTACATTGTTGACCCTCCTGTGGACACAGAGGGATAGCTGAGATATAACCTTAGGAACTTGCACGCTTACGTTTAATTGCAATGAACATACATGGTACACATCAGGTGAAATGCATTGCTGTGTGCTTATCATCTTGGTGAACCGCTCAGGTTGGCGAATACTGCTTCATGTACGGTCACTGTTATCTCAAATGATGATGGCATGACCTTTGACCCTTTTGGGTTAATAAATCAAATACATACTTTGACTGTTGCTATTTCAAACCTGGGCCCAAAACAGAAAAAAAGAGTTACAACTACTTGGATTTTGCTTCACGAGCACAATTAATTCATGAATAAATTTGGGTGCTTATTCCAAAAGTCGGTTTTATCATACGCGTTTAGACGCACAACCACCGAATTGATCGCTTTATTGTGTTTTAGTCGTCGCTATCGTCTTCTTCGCGGTCCCTGTCGCGGTGGTCGTCGTCCCCATAGCGGTCGTAGTCGTCGTAGCCTCTCCTCCGCCGCGCTCTCGACACCGTGGCTAGCGGCCGCGGTGTCGTCGTCGTCCTCCGTGTTGACCTTGCCGGACAGGACGTCCTCGATCCAGTCCTCCAGCTCCTCCGCCGTGGGAAGGTCCTCGTCGTTGGACATATCCAGCCACACGCTGTCCGCCTGAAACAAGGCAAACTTGCGAAGCTAGCACTAGTCCACGGTAAGAGCTCACACTGTCGGGAAGCTAACGCCATGACTAACACCTGACACTCGGAGGCTGCCGAGAATTAAGGCTACCAAACAATGGCTACTGCAATCAAGAGCTAACACAATCGGAAGCTAAGGCTATCAAGAGCTAACACTATCAGAAGCTGCCGCCATCAAGAGCTTACACTATCAAAAGCTACCCTCCATGACCCTAGGATCGCCAGGACGCAAACGCTATGCTTACATCAGTGACGTTCACCACGCCGATCTGAGGTCGAAACAGGTCCACCCTGAAGGTCTTTTCCCAGTAGGTGGTCAGCTGTAGAGGAGGAGGTGGAGATGAAAAGCGCTCATATGATTTATAATAATAAATTAGCATTAGCGCTTTAGAACCATTTTGCTATATCAGATACACTAATCTATGTACCATCAAACAAGTGTCAACAACTTCTTATTTTGTCATTTTTTCAAAACGGCGACCCGTCCGTGCTTCTAACAATACGGTTGCCGGTAAAATAGGAAGGAGGAAGTGATGTCACGGTACCAAAGGGAAGTCGTCCGGGTCGATCCACACGATGCTGAGCTCGGGGTTGTTGGTGTTGTCCCTGGCGACGTCCTTCAAGATCTCCAGGAACTCGTAGCCGTCTGAGGAAGGAGACGTCACGCGATTAAACCATCGCCTCTGTTGGATATGACACGCAGGTAGTCTCTAGGTCAGGGTTAGGGCGCGGGTTCGATTCCCGATGTCCACAGCCGAACCCGTAGCCATCGTTGAGCCGGATGCCCCACACAACAACCTACCTGCGCCTTAACGGACCCGTCTATCTGAAGGTTCGCCTTAGACGGAAGCATCTCTTATTATATTATTATTATTATTATTATTATTATTATTATTATTATTATTATTATTATTATTATTATTCTCTTCCCACTTAGGTCATCTCTGACCTAAGTGGGCAGATGTGAATAGGACAGTACAGCATGAGTCATACCCGGGTCTTCCTCTTCTGCAAATGCCACGATATGAATTCCGTCCATGTCGTCTTCCTGCGAACGGAGGTTTGAGGTTAGGATTGGGTGTGCCATAACCCCCCATGCACATCTGAGACCGACACAGGGATGCATGTGTTCATTTTGTGGTGGCTTGTTATCAGTCATGAACAGAATCCCATCCTCACAATTCTACATTTGTGTGCTGAAGCTGAGATTTTCGGATGAGAAAGTCTGGGAGGTAAAGAGCTATATGTGACCAGTCATTAATAATCAAGCCATTAATAAATGATTGAAGTCGATGATTTGGACACAACAACACAACAACAACAACAACAACTCACCCAAGTCTCGAACATATTCTCTGCCCGCAACTTCCTTAAAGTAGCCCTTGAGAACAAAACCAAAATAGAAAATGCAGTTGGTGAGAAAACACCTTTATAGAGTTACGGGATCAATAAAGTGCTTTTCAGATTTTTTCCTTAAAAACAAAAAATAAAATAAAAAATAAAATAATCATCAACATCCTCAACAACGACAGGAAGCTCCAACCTCCTGTGTTGCTGGACGAACTCCACGATGTCCATCTCGGACAGGGGCCTCCCGGGCAGGATGGCGGGCTCCTCCATGAACGGTTCGTAGAAGTTGACCTCGTTCATCTTCAGGGACAGCTGCTTGGCGACCTGTTACCAGTCATCGGTATATTAGCGTTCGACGTCGCTCGGCGAGGGAGAGAGCGCGCTATGGAAAATGTACGACAA
The DNA here is from genome assembly GCA_027704905.1 of Muraenolepis orangiensis. Lineage (NCBI taxonomy): Eukaryota > Metazoa > Chordata > Actinopteri > Gadiformes > Muraenolepididae > Muraenolepis > Muraenolepis orangiensis. The sequence continues at coordinate 12,280,600 of CM051009.1, forward strand.
CTAGCTAACGCTCTGTTGCAACAGTAAAACATGAAAGTTGTTACAATGTAATTAACTCCCTAATACTAAGTACACGCCGTTACATAGCGTTATTACATATCAAGTACACACTGTTACATAGCGTCGGTTTGGAAATAATAGTTCTGATTCTGCACATTTTAATTGAATACTAATTGAATGCATCGTCTGTCTTATGATCGACGGTGATGTCGTCAACACTCACAGCCTTATCGAACGTGGCAAAGAACTTGATGTAGGGCTGAAAACGCTCAGACGCTTCCTGGAAAGACTTATAGTCTGAGAAAGAGAGAGAGAGAGAGAGAGAGAGAGAGAGAGAGAGAGAGGAGAGAGAGAGAGAGAGAGAGAGAGAGAGGAGAGAGAGAGAGAGAGAGAGAGAGAGAGAGAGAGAGAGAGAGAGAGAGAGAGAGAGAGAGAGAGAGAGAGAGAGAGAGAGAGGAGAGAGAGAGAGAGAGAGAGAGAGAGAGAGAGAGAGAGAGAGAGAGAGAGAGAGAGAGAGAGAGAGAGAGAGAGAGAGAGAGAAATATGTAGAAAATGACAGAGAGAGAAAGCAGAGAGAGGGATGGAATTAGACAGAGAATGAGGCAGAGAGAGAGAGAGAGAGAGAGAGAAAGAGAGGAACAGAGAGACCGGATTGACAGATTTCATAGGAAACCGAAGGGCAAAGCGGAAGCAGATTTTTGTTGCATCATTGGAATCTTTCCTCCCTGAATACTATCCGTTTTATTCAATCTTTCCAAGCATGACGCATGCTTTGAAAAGCAAGCCCCCCACACACACACACGCACACACATGTACACAAACACACACACACACACACACCACACACACACACACACACACACACACACACACACACACACACACACACACACACACACACACAGAAGGTCACTGATGACCAGGCCTCGCACACGGATCTCGCAGCTGCCACGAATAAGCTGTTATCATGACACACCCCAAGCCAAGATGGTATCTTCCCTTCTCAATATCTCTCTCTCTCTCTCTCTCTCTCTCTCTCTCTCTCTCTCTCTCTCTCTCTCTCTCTCTCTCTCTCTCTCTCTCTCTCTCTCTCTTACTCTGTCTCTCTGACAACTCTTCTTCTTCTTCTCTCTCTCTCATTTAGTTTTTTTGGGTGATGGAGCCAGTGATTGTGGTCGGCTCCTAATGATTCAGGCCTTTCGATTTAGCAGCTAATTAAAGACCCCTTGGGAGAATAATGCAAGAGAGAGAAAGAGAGAGAGTGAGACGGCGATCAAGTGTCACTCAAGCGGATATCATCTGGACGCCTTCATTAAGCTCGTTAGAGACTTGAGCCACACACTCACACTCCCCCTACGTAATGTGTACATGTGCATCAGGCACGTACACACACACACACACACACACCACACACACACACACACACACACACCACTACAGACACAGACACACACAGACACCGATACAGACACGCACATACATATACACACACACACAGCCAAAAACACACAGACACACAGACACACACACACACACACACACACACACACACACATACAAACACACACAGACACCGATACAGACACGCACACATATGTACACACACACAGCCAAAAACACACAGACACAGACAGACACACACACACAAACACACACATACAGACACACACAGACACCGATACAGACACGCACATACATATACACACACACACAGCCAAAAACACACAGACACAGACAGACACACACACACACATACAAACACACACACACACAGTTAGACACACACACACACACACACAGAAAGACAGACAGACAGACACACACACGTAGGAAACACAGTTGCCAGACTGACGGGACTCCTCCCCCCTGAAGTAGCCAATCAGGCGGATGTCCTCCTCCATCCTCTCGAAGGCACGCAGCTCCATGGCGTTGCTGATGAGCTCCACCGGGTCCTCCAAAACCTGGTGGGCGAGAAAGCACACATAGGAGAGCCCTCTCTCTCACACACACACACACACACACACACACACACACACACACACACACACACACACACACACACACACACACACACACACACACACACACACACACACACACACACACACACACACACACACGCAGACGAAGCACCTGTTGTCTATGAGGTGTCGTGTTTCCCAAAGTGTGTGGAACCAGATAACGTTCGGCCCCGCGGCGTTCCTTGTCCCGTCGAGACAAAGTTAACATTTCAAACGTAACTTTATCCGGTCTTTTAAACACCTCAGAGCGTAATCATTTTTCAGTTTGATATGTCCCTCCCCCCCGCCCTCCCCCACTCCACCCCCCCCCCCCCCCCCACACACACACACACACACACACACACACACTTTAAACACTTTGACCCCGATTTAAAACATGTCGCTCTTTCTCCCAACCCCATCGTTAAACAGTCAGCCATTTGCCATATACTGTATTTGATTTGCACGGCGGGCTGCGATTGGTTCGTTGACCTTGTGATATCATAGAGTGTGCCCTTACATGGACGTGGTCAACTGAGCGTTTTTCGACTTTATTCTCGACATTTTGACTTTATTCTCGACATTTCGACTTTATTCTCAACATTTCGACTTTATTCTCGAAATTGTATTTCGACTTTATTCTCGACATTTCAACTTTATTCTCGACATGCAAAATAAATAAAAAATCTTCCTCTCATTTTATTTTTTTTATGCCTGGCCCTAATACTCTTCCATACCCGGTCAGGTTGACACGACAAAGGAATGAAATAGTTGTTGGTGAACGACGCTGCTGGTTAGCGTGTGAATGAATACACGTGACGGGTTCGTCACGTGACATCGCGACGTCGCGGTAACGGACACTCACGTCCAGCAGAAACTCCACCAGGGTGTCGGCCGAGAGCTCGCCGTCAAACTCGATGACGCGGTCGTCCTTGAAGACATACAGGCTGCCCACCTCCTCCAGACCTGAGTTATGTGTTTTACGAGGAGAAGAAGAAGAACAAGAAAATGAAGAAGAGAAGAAGAAGAAGAAGAGAAGAAGAAGAAGAAGAAGAAGAAGAAGAGAAGAAAGAGACACACTTTTGTATCGTGGTGTTTTATATCAATAAAAACATGCAATTTCCCCATTTTTTTCTATTCTGTTTATTTTGTTTAGTTTAAGCTTTGGTTTTACATAATTAATCATTTGTACTGTTTGTAAGAGTGTCTTGAGGATTGCTAGACAGTTTTGTTGTACACGGCTCCTACGTACGATGACAATAAAGGCATTCTGATTCTGATTCTGAAATGTTATATTTTCACTGGAAACGAAAGATTCCACCCCTATTACCCTCATTGGAAACATTGCGATATGCAACTAGGCACGCTCAGCCACGATTGGTCCGTTGTACGTGTGACTGATGTCGCAAATTGTCACCATTGTACGGTTGGGAGGAACAAAAACACGAACCGAGTTTCCGGGCCACTTTGGCGTCGTTTTGGGCATCCACCATTCCGAAGCCGATGTCCTTGTTCTCCAGAACCTGAGCGGTCAGCTGGGAATTGGCACAACAGTGTGTTAGTATTAGCAATTATCGCAATAGCAATTGATGACTTGCAAGTGACATCAAATCTAATTTAACTATGACCGGAAAACCGCCAGTCGGCCGTGTTGGCGAATATACAATCTGCGATCAGTGTTTACAACTCTCTGTTTCGGTTTTTTTCCGAGCGCTCTTTTAATCTTGCCGTAGATCTGCGCAGTTTACCATTGTGGCCACAATAGCACTCGTGAAAGTGGCCAATTCAAGTTTTTTAGAATTCCTCCTATAATCAAAAATCAAGGGGAGCAAACTCAGTGTGGGAGCCACTCAGTACTGAAAGAAGGCGAGCATGGCTTAATAACATTGGCAGATCAAAACACGATCTTACGGAGGAGAAAATCAAGTCTACTTGTGTGTGTGTAGCAATCATTTAATCTCAGGTAATCTATATTTTTAGTTCTTACAAATTATTAAACGGATATTATTCGCGCTACGTGAACAATTCGACGACAGTAAACTCATTGTATTTTATCATTTAATGATAATAAATGATTGGGTGGTTAATAGGACAAGGAAAATAACGTTTAATGAAGCACTGGAGGCTTTGGACAGAGGACACGTGGAGGAAGTTCGAGCTAAAGAGGAAATGCAGCCGGTAAATAACTCAAATCCTCGAAAATTCACTGACTTTTTTCAACTGTATGGGTCGAAACCACATTTATCATGGCCCACTCAGATGGGTGTAATAATCTGAATATTGGATGTTTGTTGTGAGGGTGGTTACGACGGCAGGCATATTTTATGTTTGTATACCCACCAACATGGCGGACGCTCGCGACGTTGCGTTTTTGGTCTAGTGGTTGCAAGTCATCCATAGCGGTTTACACTGTACAAACTTAAACCTAGTACATAGTACATAGTACATTGACATGGTCAATGTCTCGGCCATCCATGAAGAACAAAACCCCGGCAGTAGATCACATAGAGATCATTAAACAACAGCAGCAGCAGGTAAACCAAACCCTGTATCCATACTGTATCAGAGTTGGCCTCTGTCTGTTGGTGCTAACTTTATGTTTATGAATCCTTTGATCCCAATTTCCCCGTTTGGGTAGGCCCTGAAGCCCTCAGGTCCAACAGAAATCATTTACGTAAACATGACAGGATTCAACTTCGAGTCCTTTGACATGATAAGCATTCGCTAGCGGGCCGCCTAGCGGGCGATTTCTGGTGAACCCTTAGCATGCCAAGCAAAGCTCTCTGCGTATCACATGAATCCAAATAATTAGGTTACAGAGCCGGGCGGAGCGTATGCCAAACTACAGACAGGCAAGGTCTCGATATCTGGTTCACAGCCAGGGAGCGAGGGAGAAAATAGTTTTGGGAACGAGCTATAATTAATAGGAATGACCCATAAAACGCTCCCCGGATGCTTGTACACCACGTAGGAACGAGGCTCCCTTCGGCGAGGGAGCCTCGTTCGCCCGCTTTTGACACACACACACACACACACACACACACACACACACACACACACACACACACACACAGAAACGTTAGCTTGAGCGCGGCTTGCTGTGGTTGGAGCGGTTTCCGAGCATTAAAAGAAAAGTGGGAAGATGGCAGATGGAGACACCGTAGTGATGAGGCTGTCCGGGTGACATTACAACACTAAAAAGCTTAGTGTTTTAAAACATTTTCACCGACATACTAAATAAATAAATAAATATATATATATATATATTATACCTCACTCTATTCTATTATACCCCACTCTTTTCTATTATACACCATGCACTCTATTCTATTATACCTCACTCTATTCTATTATACCTCACTCTATTCTATTATACACCATGCACTCTATTCTATTATACCTCACTCTATTCTATTATACCTCACTCTATTCTATTATACCTCACTCTATTCTATTATACACCATGCACTCTATTCTATTATACCTCACTCTTTTCTATTATACCTCACTCTATTCTATTATACCTCACTCTATTATATTATACCTCACTCTATTCTATTATACCTCACTCTATTATATTATACCTCACTCTATTATATTATACCTCACTCTATTCTATTATATCTCACTCTATTCTATTATACCTCACTCTATTCTATTATACCTCACCCTATTCTATTGTACCCCACTATATTATATTATACCTCACTTTATTCTATTATACCTCACTCTATTCTATTATACCTCACTCTATTCTATTATACCTCACCCTATTATATTATACACCATGCACTCTATTCTATTATACCTCACTCTATTCTATTATACCTCACTCTATTCTATTATACCTCACCCTATTATATTATACACCATGCACTCTATTCTATTATACCTCACTCTATTCTATTATACCTCACTCTATTCTATTATACCTCACCCTATTCTATTATACCCCACTATATTATATTATACACCATGCACTCTATTCTATTATACCTCACTCTATTATATTATACCTCACTCTATTCTATTATACCTCACCCTATTATATTATACTATTCTATTATACCTCACTCTATTCTATTATACCTCACTCTTTTCTATTATACACCATGCACTTTATTCTATTATACCTCACTCTATTCTATTATACTATTCTATTATACCTCACTCTATTCTATTATACCTCACTCTTTTCTATTATACACCATGCACTTTATTCTATTATACCTCACCCTATTATATTATACACCATGCACTCTATTCTATTATACCTCACTCTATTCTATTATACCTCACTCTATTCTATTATACCTCACCCTATTATATTATACACCATGCACTCTATTCTATTATACCTCACCCTATTATATTATACACCATGCACTCTATTCTATTATACCTCACTCTATTCTATTATACCTCACTCTATTATATTATACCTCACCCTATTCTATTATACCCCACTATATTATATTATACACCATGCACTCTATTCTATTATACCTCACTCTATTATATTATACCTCACTCTATTCTATTATACCTCACCCTATTATATTATACTATTCTATTATACCTCACTCTATTCTATTATACCTCACTCTTTTCTATTATACACCATGCACTTTATTATATTATACCTCACTCTATTCTATTATACTATTCTATTATACCTCACTCTATTCTATTATACCTCACTCTTTTCTATTATACACCATGCACTTTATTATATTATACCTCACTCTATTATATTATACCTCACTCTATTCTATTATACCTCACTCTATTCTATTATACCTCACTCTGTTATATTATACCTCACTCTATTCTATTATACCTCACTCTATTCTATTATACCTCACTCTATTCTATTATACCTCACTCTATTCTATTATACCTCACTCTATTATATTATACCTCACTCTATTATATTATACACCATGCACTCTATTCTATTATACCTCACTCTATTATATTATACCTCACTCTATTATATTATACACCATGCACTCTATTCTATTATACCTCACTCTATTCTATTATACCTCACTCTATTCTATTATACCCAACTCTATTATATTATACAACATGCACTCTATTCTATTGTACCTCACTCTATTATATTATACCTCACTCTATTATATTATACACCATGCACTCTATTCTATTATACCTCACTCTATTCTATTATACCTCACTCTATTCTATTATACCCAACTCTATTATATTATACACCATGCACTCTATTCTATTGTACCTCACTCTATTATATTATACCTCACTTTATTCTATTATACCTCACTGTATTATATTATACCTCACTCTATTCTATTATACCTCACTCTATTCTATTATACCTCACTCTATTCTATTATACCTCACTCTATTCTATTATACACCATGCACTCTATTCTATTATACACCATGCACTATATTCTATTGTACCTCACTCTATTATATTATACCCCACTCTATTCTATTATACCTCACTCTATTATATTATACACCATGCACTTTATTATATTATACCTCATTCTATTCTATTATACTCAACTCAAATTAACTTAATAAAGTAAAATTTCAATTAAATGTTCAATTAAAGTTAACTAAACTTAATTCAATTCAAGTCAATTCAATTCAACCCCACTCAACCCAACCCAACTAAACCCCACTCAACCCAATTAAACCCAACCCAACCCAACTAAACTCAACCCAACCCAACTCAACCCAACCCAACTAAACCCCACTCAACCCAATTAAACCCAACACAATTAAACCCCAACCCAACCCAACCCAACCCCACAACCCAACCCAACCCAACCCAACCGCCCTCCACAGTCCCACCTCCAGCACCAGCTCGGTCATCTGGAACCTCTTCTGCAGGCCCTTGCTGGCGGGCAGCGGCTCGTGGTAGAAGAGACACAGCATGTCGTAGCGCCGCAGGGCCTTCCTGTAGTTGCGCTCGTGGATGTCGAGCACGCGGTCCTTGCCGTCAAAGTTGGGGAACTCCAGGCCCTCCTCGGCCCTCCCGCCCGGGGGGAGGAAGAGGAGGAGGCAGGCGACGGAGAGCAGCGGGAGGAGGCGCGTGTCGCACGGCCGCATGGTTTCCCCTTTTGGGCTGCGGTACAGACGGCGAGACGTCGAGACGCGGGGCGAAGGAGAGCAGGAGACGCCTTTTTCTTCCCAGGGAGACTTCCACGAGGTGAGGGATGGAGGATGTTTTTTTTTTTACCCCCTTTTTTTAGTTTGGAATCAGCTACAACTTCATCCTTGGGTCGCTGCCTGTGCTCTTCAGTCTCCTCCTCTGTGTGTCTCACGCTCTCCTTCTTTGTCTCTGTCTCTCTCTCTCTCTCTTTCTGTGTCTCTCCCTCTCACTGTGTCTCTTTCTGTGTCTCTCTCCTCTCACTGTGTCTCTCTCTCTGCATCTCTCTCTCTCTGTATCTCTCTCTCTCTCTCTCTCTCTCTCTCTCTCTCTCTCTCTCTCTCTCTCTCTCTCTCTCTCTCTCTTTCTGTGTCTCTCCCTCTCACTGTGTCTCTTTCTGCAGCTCTCTCTTTGTATCTCTCTCTCTCTCTCTCTTCTCTCTCTCTCTCTCTCTCTCTCTCTCTCTCTCTCTCTCTCTCTCTCTCTCTCTCTCTCTCTCTCTCTCTCTCTCTCTCTCTCTCTCTCTCTCTCTCTCTCTCTCTCTCTCTCTCTCTCTCTCTCTCTCTCTCCAACATGTCCCCTCCCCATCACCTAGCATTGCTATAACATCTCCCACTGGGGAGGCAGCAACCTCCACCATCTCCTTCACACAATTCCTATCTTCTCTTTGACATACTTACGAGTGAGAGGCACAAACCACGTTGGATGTGTTCCTTTCGACCACCCTATTTAAAAGATATGTTTTTAAAAAAACAGCAAAGTCTTGACTCATGAGCAAAAATGAATCTTGTGAACTTATAAGTGTGGAAGTAGTGTGCAATTAAGGTATGAATGTGCTAAAGAAAATGTATCTGCATTTTATCTGCATCATTAAGTTACGGTTGTTTCATGTATGTTGGATATTTTTGTATCATCCGCAAACTTGATGTGACCTTATGGAAACCCAGAATCGAAACATTCACCCCTCTGTTTGTTACTGGTTATTGGACTTCCTAACCAACAGACCCCAGTCAGTCAGGTTAGACCATCTCACCTCCTCCACCCTGAACACCGGCGTGTCCTGAGCCCTCTCCTCTACTCCCTCTTCACCCACGACTGTACTCCTGTACATGGTACAAACACCATCATCAAGTTTGCAGACGACACAACGGTGGTGGGCCTCATCAAGAACAACGAGGAGGCAGCCTACAGGGAGGAGGTCCAGCACCTGGTGGCGTGGTGCGCTGACAACAACCTGGCCCTCAAGACCAAGCAGCTCATCGTGGACTTCAGGAAGACCAGAGCTGGTGCACACGCCCCCATCCTCATCAACGGGGCGGAGGTCGAGCGTGTCTTCAGCTTCAAATTCCTGGGGGTCCACATCTCCGAGGACCTCTCCTGGTCCCTCAATACGGCCTCACTGGTAAAGAAGGCTCACCAGCGTCTCTTCTTCCTGAGGAGACTGAGGAAAGCCCACCTGTCCCCTCAGATTCTGGTGAACTTTTACCGGTGTGCTATTGAAAGCATCCTCACCAACTGCATCACAGTGTGGTACGGCAACTGCACTGTTACCGACCGGAAAGCCCCTTCCGCTACCTCTCGCTACCCCTCCCTGCAACAAACACTACCCACCACAAACGGTGTCTGAGGAAGAAAAAAAATAGTCAAAGACAGCTCTCACCCCGACCATGGACTGTTTGCCCTTCTCCCCTCCGGGAGGCGCTATAGAAACCTCTGTTCCAAGTCAAGCAGGCTTAGGAACAGCTTCTTCCCTTCAACTGTCATCTCCCTGAACTCTGCACCACGAAGACAGCCCCCACCCCCTCTGCTGCCCAACATACAAACTCTGAACCTTGCTGACAATACCCTTTCACCATCAATGTCTTCAACGGCCATGCACTGTATCATCAACTCAAGATTCAAGATTCAAGATTCAAGATAACTTTATTTATCCCGAGGGAAATTAAGGTGCAACAGTTGAAACAGGGGGAATAAATGCACACAAAATATACTAATACCTAAAAACTCCCTACCTCTACCTATAGTTAACATATTTATTGTTTACATACCTGTATAATAGTATAAAAATGTACATTTTTACTGTACTTACCGTATATATATATATATATATTAATCGTCAACTGCTGATACAACTGCATACCACTGCTCACTACCTGTTTATACTTGTGTACTTACCTTGTATATATATATACCTACAATTCTGCACATATCTCATACCTACCTCTATAAGTAATTTTATACCTGTTTTTTTGTAGTAGTTTTTTCATATTTTACATATTATTCAACAACTGTACATTATATATTACCATGAACTTTAGTGTGCAACATTTGCACTCTATATTATATATATATATATATATATATATATATATATATATATATATATATATACGGCGTCGGCTTATAACTAGTCTGTGTTTACTGTGTTGTGTTTAATAGTCCAAATGTTTACATATCATCTGTACAAAAAGTCAAAAAGCTGACATTGCACGTAACTACGGTAGTCCCGTGTGGCGCGCACTACCGTAATAACGACACAGGCAACACTAGCCGATGACCGATACAGACAGTACTAGTTGAGTAAAGAGCTATACAAGACAGTACTAGTCGATGAGAGTCCGATGTAGACGACACTTGATTACAGACCCCATACACCACAGATTAGTTGATCAAAGACACACGCAAGACAGTGCTAGTCGACCACAGAGACCCATCCGTCGTCACCATTAGGGAACATGGAGCAGCGCCGGTGTCCGTTGGTGCTTCTCTTCGTGCAGGTTGTCCTGCAGTTGTGTGCATCAGGTAACGAGCTACGTTAGTTTATTTGATTTATTCCTTAAAAAAAAATGTGTTCATTAAATACAATTTCTTTGTACTGCATGTTGAGTTTGTTCGGATTTCGTCACACAATGTGACTCATTCATCGTCCTCTCCGAGCTCACTATAGCACTATAGCTATATCGAGTGGCATTTCTATTGGTATTATTATGATACACGTCCTGCTTGGGGAATTGAAGTTTTCTTTTGTTTGTTGTTGTTGTTGTTGTTGTTGTAAGGTGTGTAGAACGAACCACACACACACACTCACTCACTCACTCACTCACTCACTCTCTTTAAACTCATATAATCAAGGAGGACGTGATTATATGAGTTTATTGCTAAGAAAGCCTGCATATACAGTGTATATATATCTATATCTATATATAGATATAGATATATATATATCTATATATATATAATTCTGCTTCCTGCAGGTCAATCAGACGAGCGGTGGGGACACATTCAGAATACCATTTCAAGAGCTGTGGAGGATTACGTTCCTTGCAGCCCGGTCAACTGTAGCTGTCATCTGAGGTGAGTTTGGGGCCTGGCCTCCTCTCCATGGGGCGCCAGTAGCTCAGTCTGTTAGGACTGTTAGGCTTAGGAACCGAAAGGTCCCCGGTTCAAGTCCCCGAAAAACCCTGGGCACTGCCGTGGTGCCCTTGAGCAAGGCACCAGACCTCTTCACTGCTCCCCCGGGGCCGCTGTGTATATACAATAGCTGCTCACTGCATCGGCATAGGATGGGTTGAATGAGCAAGGCACCCCCTAGGCACACTGCTCCCCGGCCGCTGAATAAATAGCTGCCCACTGCTCCTAATACTAGGATGGGTTAAATGCAGAGAATCCTTTCGCTGTATCGACTTGTGCACTCTGACAAATTAGAATAATAATAGTTATTATTACATGTGTGTGACCAATAAAGAGGAGTCAATCCTCCAGGTTTAGATTGAAGATAAGATAATGTTCTGGTCCATTATAAATTGGTTCATTAGCAATGCTACCTTTTTAATTTGTTATTAACGATTATGAATCACTATTAAATATTTGTCATATATATATATATATATATATATATATATATATATACTGTCATCATCCATCAGTCACTTTCTTGTTCTTTATTGTGTATATTATTGTTATTGTAAAGTGTCGTATTTAGTATAGTAGATAGTATAAAGTGTTGTTTATAGTATAAAGTATAGTAGGTAGTAAATAGTGTTGGTAGTATATAGTGTTGTTTATAGTATAGTATAGTATTGTTGTTGGGATTCATACTGCGGCAGGGAATGGGGGAGTAAGCGTTCCATTGTACATTGAGTCTTTGTCTCTGTCCCAGCGTCCTTCAGGATGACCTGCGTCCGTTCCGAGGGGGCGTGTCCGAAGAGCTCATGGCCAGTATGGTCCGCCGAGCGGTGGGCACCCACTACCAAATCATCGACCACAAATTGTACCGCGAGAACAGCTGCATGTTCCCCGCCAGGTGAGGGAACCCAACTGGAATTCGGCAGGTCCGGCTGTGATTTCCCACAGCAAGATCATAAATCTGACGATGGGGAGAAATGGGTCCACCAAAGTGCTTATTTCTGTTCGCTTAGAAGATGGTCAGGACTCTTCAGTCGAACCGAACGGGAGACACGCAACCGCACAACCGCTGTTCCCAATCTACATTCATACGTCCTATATTCTTCAGAGTAACCGGACCCCGGGGTGCGTTTGGTTTGTCCGTCTCCCAGGTGCAGCGGGGTGGAGCACTTCATCCTGCAGGTGATCGACAGGTTGCCCGACATGGAGATGGTGGTCAACGTGAGGGACTACCCACAGACCCCCGGCTGGGTGCTTCCCGCCTTCCCTCTGCTCTCCTTCAGTAAGGTTAGATCTGCAGCGGTTTGACAACCCCACATGCTTCCTGAGGGGGGGGGATGGCGGCGGCGTGTGTGTGTGTCTGATGATAGTGTGTGTGTGTGTCTGATGATAGTGTGTGTCTGATGACCGTGTGTTTGTGTCTGATGATGGACTGTGTGTGTCTGATGACAGTGTGACAGTGTGTGTCTGATGACAGTGTGTGTGTGTGTGTGTGTGTGACGAGCAGACGGCCGACTACCAGGACATCATGTACCCGGCGTGGACGTTCTGGGAGGGCGGCCCGGCCGTGTGGCCCATCTACCCCACGGGTCTGGGGCGCTGGGACCTGATGAGGGACGACCTGGAGAGGTGAGGGGGGGGAGGAGGGGGAGCAGGGGTACCACGGACCAGGACTCATACCGCTAGTGCCCTGACCACATAGACAACAAACCGCCTTGTAGTGACCCTCTGATGTCATGTGACGATGATGAGCCCTTCTTCCTGTCCGTTATTTAAGTAAATAACAGTGTCTGGCATTACTATTAATATGTGTCTGTCTGTCAACAGTCTCCCCAATGCTTCTCAAGCCCCACTGTGTATAGCATATAACAATATATATTTTATTACATTGATTTATATATATATTGCTCTTTTTCTGTGCTAATATATTATATAATATATATATATAATGCATTTTATATATTGCATTTTTTATATTAAACAATTTGTACTTTTTTACTTATTTTTTTATTCTATTTTATTCTATCTATTTCATTCTATCTATATAACTGCTGTCTGTCGTCGGGTACTGCACATAAGATTTTCACTCATTGCTTATACTTGTATAAACTGTGAAGTGACAATAAACGTAACTTGAACTATAATACGCTAGCATGCAGGATGTTGGCGTGATGACGCTAGAGTGTATCGACTTGACCTGTGAGAGCTTGGTTCCTCCTCAGGTCTGCAGCCCGGTGGCCCTGGAACACCAAGGACTCCAGAGGGTTCTTCAGGGGGTCCAGGTGAGACTGGAGAAGCCACCATCTCACTCGTTTTTGTTGGCATTCCTATATCGCTCTGTACACACAATGTAATGGGTCCAGTAACCGCAGTTTGTGAGCACCGCAGTTTGTGAGCACTCTCTCTCTCTCGCTCTCTCTCCCCTCTTGCTCTCTCTCTCCCTTTCCTCTCTCCTCCTCCTGTCTCTCTCTCTCTTCCTCGGGGCAGAACCAGCTCAGAGCGAGACCCACTGATCCTGCTCTCCAGGGAGAACCCGGAGCTGGTGGACGCCGAATACACCAAGAACCAGGCCTGGAAGTCTGAGAGGGTCAGTCACAGGTCCGCTAGTCTGAAGACTTAACATGCAGTCAGTTCAGTTCTGCGGAGGAAAGAAAGACGGGAAACATTTGGAATTTTCAACAAAATGTCATTCGGCCAAAATGTCATACGCAACAGATAGCGTTCGTGAAAAATGGAAAAGGATTTGTTAAACTTTTGTTGAAAAATGTAATTAATGCTGGGTTACACACTGCTGGATCATTGCTTCCACAGAGCTAGATCGCTCTCTTCTCCAGTTGGATCTATCTCTCTATCTCTCTGTCTCTGTCTCTTTCTCTGTCTCTGTCTCTCTATCTCTCTCACTGTACCTCTCTCTTTCCTTTCTAACTGTAACTCTCTCTCTGTCCTTTCTAACCATAACTCTCTCTCTTCTCTAACTGTATCCCTCTCTCCTCTAACTGTATCTCTCTCTCTGTACCTCTCTCACTTTCTCCGCTCTCACTGTACCTCTCTCTAACCATATTTCTCTCTCACTGGATCTCTCTGTCTCTCTTTCTCTCTCTCTAACTGTACCTCTCTCTGTCTCTCTCTCTAACCATACCGCTCTCTCTCTTCCAGGACACTTTGGGCAAACCGCCAGCCAAGGAGATCCCTTTGGTGGACCACTGCAAATACAAGTAAGAGAAAGCAGAGTGGGGGGGGGGGGCTGCCTAAGAGCACTGCCCCCTGTAACCCAGGTGTCCTGGAGAAAGAAGACAAGTTAACTAACCCTTTGAATTCCCCCCCCCCCCCCCCTGCCAGGTACCTGTTCAACTTCCGCGGCGTGGCGGCGAGTTTCCGGCTGAAGCATCTTTTCCTGTGCGGCTCGCTGGTCTTCCACGTGGGCGACGAGTGGCAGGAGTTCTTCTACCGCCAGCTGCGGCCCTGGGTCCACTACGTACCGCTCAAACAAGACCTCTCCGACGTTGGGTAGCTACACGCCGCTAACATAAGACCGCTCCGCCGTCTGGTAGCTACACGGTCGAGTAGCTACACGCCGCTAACATAAGACGGCTCTGACGTGGGGGTAGCTACGCGGCTCTAACATAAGACGGCTCTGATGTGGGGGTAGCTACACGCCTCTAACGTAAGACGGCTCTGACGTGGGGGTAGCTACACACCGCTAACATAAGATCGCTCTGACGTCTGGTAGCTACATGGCGCTAACATAAGACCACTCTGACGTCGGGTAGCTACACGCCTCTAACATAAGACTGCTCTGATGTGGGGGTAGCTACACGCCGCTAACATAAGACCGCTCTGACGTCGGGTAGCTACACACCCCTAACGTAAGACCGCTCTGACGTCGGGTAGCTACACGCCGCTAACATAAGACCGCTCTGACGTCGGGTGCTGCACGGCGCTAACGTAAGACCGCTCTGACGTCGGGGTAGCTACACGCCGCTGACATAAGACCGCTCTGACGTTGGGTAGCTACACGCCGCTAACATAAGACCGCTCTGATGTCGGGTAGCTACACGCCGCTAACATAAGACCACTCTGACCTCGGGGTAGCTACACGCCGCTGACATAAGACCGCTCTGACGTCTGGTAGCTACACGGCGCTAATAAAAGACCACTATGCCGTCGGGTAGCTACACGGTGCTAACATAAGACCGCTCTGATGTCGGGTAGCTACGCAGCGCTAACATAAGATTGCTATGCCGTCGGGTAACTACACGGCACTAACATAAGACCGCTCTGATGTCGGGTAGCTACACGGCGCTAACATAAGACCGCTCTGATGTCGGGGTAGCTACACGGCGCTAACATAAGACCGCTCTGATGTCTAGTAGCTACACGGCGCTAACACAAGACCGCTCTGACGTCTGGTAGCTACACGGCGCTAACAAAAGACCGCTATGCCGTCGGGTAGCTACACGGTGCTAACATAAGACCGCTCTGATGTTGGGTAGCTACGCAGCGCTAACATAAGATTGCTATGCCGTCGGGTAACTACACGGCGCTAACATAAGACCGCTCTGACGTCGGGTAGCTACACGGCGCTAACATAAGACCGCTCTGATGTTGGGTAGCTACACGGTGCTAACATAAGACCGCTCTGATGTTGGGTAGCTACGCAGCGCTAACATAAGATTGCTATGCCGTCGGGTAACTACGCGGCGCTAACATAAGACCGCTCTGACGTCGGGTAGCTACACGGCGCTAACATAAGACCGCTCTGATGTTGGGTAGCTACGCAGCGCTAACATAAGACCGCTCTGATGTTGGGTAGCTACGCAGTGCTAACATAAGATTGCTATGCCGTCGGGTATCTACACGCCGCTAACATAAGACCGCTCTGATGTTGGGTAGCTACACGGTGCTAACATAAGACCGCTCTGATGTTGGGTAGCTACGCAGCGCTAACATAAGATTGCTATGCCGTCGGGTAACTACACGGCGCTAACATAAGACCGCTCTGACGTCGGGTAGCTACACGGCGCTAACATAAGACCGCTCTGATGTTGGGTAGCTACGCAGCGCTAACATAAGACCGCTCTGATGTTGGGTAGCTACGCAGCGCTAACATAAGATTGCTATGCCGTCGGGTATCTACACGCCGCTAACATAAGACCACTCACCCACGTCACCTACCAAGCTACTTTTTTTTTATGTATATTTTCCACTGGACGTTCAACGAATTTGGTGTCTTGAATAATGTGGTGTTATGATTTCATTTTTTTCTGTTTAGGGAACTGCTACAGTTTGTGAAACAAAATGATGCCATTGCACAGGAAATCGCCCTAAGGTACCATATGTCTATATATATATATATATATATGTGTGTGATTCTTATTATTTTTTTTAAGTTTGACAATTTGTCTTTCGAAGGTGACCTATTATTCTAATTACAATGGCAGTATTTGCCGGTGCTGTCGTAGCCGTTATATTCTTTTCACATATGAAATCACAAAGTGCGTCACGTGGTGTTTTATTAACCCCAGAGCGTCGTCCTGGTTTTCGTCTCCTCTTCCCCAGGGGCCAGCGGTTCATCCTGGACCACCTCAAAATGGAGGACGTGTCTTGTTACTGGGAGGAGCTCCTCTCCCGGTTCGGCCGTCTGCTCCAGTACCGGCCCCAGAGGAACGCCAGCTACTCTCAGATCATCCACAGGCCCAGCAAGACGGAGCTTTAACTCTATAACGACGCCATAGACAACTTGAACACTTCGGCATTAAGCACTGCTGTGTCAGGAGGAACATTTACAAAATGGGGGGGGTTTAGCACGCTGATGAATGTATTTTGTAGAACTGTCACTAATAAGACAGTTTGGAAAATCAGCGCAGCCTGTCTGCTCTTGCCTTAAAGTCACTACACTACCGCGGTATGCACCGAGTTGAACAAAGGTGTCTGATAGAAAACAACACTTTTTCTATTTTATTTTCCATTCCAATCAAATCAGCTTTAGCCTACTCTGGTAAAAACCTAAGTGTTTGATGTGATTACGTCAGAAGAAACTTTTATTTTGAAGGTGTGTGTGTGTGTGTGGTGTGTGTGTGTGTGTGTGTGTGTGTGTGTGTGTGTGTGTGTGTGTGTGTGTGTGTGTGTGTGTGTGTGTGTGTGTGTGTGTGTGTGTGTGTGTGTGTGTGTGTGTGTGTGTGTGTGTGTGTGTGTGTGTGTGTGTGTGTGTGTGTGTGTGTGTGTGTGTGTGTGTGTGTGTGTGTGTGTGTGTGTGTGTGTGTGTGTGTGTGTGTGTGTGTGTGTGTGTGTGTGTGTGCGTGCGTGCGTGCGCTGCCATCTATTGGGCAACGACGGTATGTAACTCATTTTTCTATACATTTTGTTATTGCATTTGTAACGGATGCCAGCCGGTGGTGCTGTCAAACCTCACTCCCCTACACCTAAAAGACGTTCTACTGATTCACGTTACAGCGTTGCCTCTCATGCCGGGAACTGTGAGTTCGAAACCCGGGACACTCCATTACACATTTGCAAACCTATTTAAGTAAGCATTAAAACATTATTGTTAGGTGATCTTACTAGAGGGCGCTTAATCCATGGCCTGTGTCATATTCTTAAGTTTCATGAGTACTTTTAAAGTGTTCATGTTGTAAAGCCGGTTCACTATATTTTTCCACAGTATTTCTAAAAATACTATAAACAAGCAGGTGTCTAGTTCCTACTCTACTCATGTTGTCTGTTTCTCTTGTGAGTTGTGTTTTGGAAAAAGGTACTTCATATTATGCAATGACAACAAATGTATTTTTAGTCACAAACTATTTGACTTTAACCTGCACAGTGTTCTGCATTACTGTTGATTTAATTTTCTTCTAAAGAATTTGTTTTCTTTGTGTCATTTCTCACATTTTAATGTCCATTCAGTTTTCTAATTAGGACAGATGTATTAAATGTGTTTTTGTTGGCCTCACTGTCACATCAACTGGGCCTCACTTGTCAAATCAACATGTCAGTATACGCCAGTGGAGCTGCAGTTCGGTCCTCCATCGCCGCGGGGCGCTGTTATCACTGCACGGGAGCGTCCCAACGGTGGGCCGAGTTCGGAGTTCAACACGCCGGTATACGAGTCCAATGACACCAGACCGGGAAGAAGGGCATGAAACCATACATACATCCATGCATTGAATTCGCCTGTGATGCGCCTCTTGTGATTCATGTAACCGGCGATATAACGCGACCTCAGCGACGTGTCGGTGAGTCTATTGTCGTTATTGTATAATCTGACGCAAATGCGTCAGATTATGTTGCGTTCACATCCCATACAACACGGTCTGTTCATTGACGTTGCGTTCAAATTCTATGTTGACTGATGTGTTCAAATGGTTTACTACCTGATATGTTGATTGATGTTGCGTTCAAATCTTATACGACCAGACGTGTCGTTTGTAACGCTATTATTCATATGAGCTACATGTAATAGTTCGTTACAACAACAGGGTGGTGTTGCTGTATTTCATCATACATTCTGTATAAATACAAGCCCCCACCTCAGACACACACACAGGCATATGATTTGATTCCAGGCAAATCATTCAAATGTAAATAAGCAATGACAAGCGTGTCAGTGGTCAATACCAATACAATGAAAGCCTACATGAACAGAAAACATCTGCCACAGAAGTTTGAGGGTCCTTTTAATAACGGAGCTAAAACACGCAAGGATGTCCTGAAAGTTGATTATCTCCAGGTGTGTGTGTGTGTGTGTGTGTGTGTGTGTGTGTGTGTGTGTGTGTGTGTGTGTGTGTGTGTGTGTGTGTGTGTGTGTGTGTGTGTGTGTGTGTGTGTGTGTGTGTGTGTGGTGTGTGTGTGTGTGTGTGTGTGTGTGTGTGTGTGTGTGTGTGTGTTGTGTGTGTGACAACAATAAACCCTTCAATCATCTAAATGCAATTAGCCTGTAGGCGTTGACTTCTGAGGGCGTATTCGTTACATCATTACCAAGCTGTGTGGGGGGGGGGAAACTCAACAACATCCCCATCCATGGACACGTGTTTTCATGTTCCCCCCCCCCCTCACACACACACACACACACACAGCCGCGGCACCACCCAGCGAAGCGTGATGGATCCGCGGCAGGCCGGAGTTGGCCCGGCGTCGCCACGCAGGCGGGCAGATTCGGGCCCCCAGGGCGCGCTCAGCACCGGGCTTCTGCGGGGCCTCTTCCAGGGAGCCGGGCCCCGGCCCCCGTCCTTCTGCTCTCTGCTGCTCCCCGGGGTCCACGCAGCTGACGCGGCTTCTGCCCAGCCGGCACAGACGGCCTCATCATCCTCCTCATCAGACTACTCCTCCTCCTCCTCCTACTACACCCCCACCCCTGGCTCGGTACCCAGTGGCAGCACCTTGCCAGCGAACCTGGGCCGGCCAGAATTCCCGGACACGGGCTGGGACCGCATCAAGGACCTCTTTGGCCGAGAGTGGGTGTCTTTTTCATTTCATCCTTTGATTTCGTCTTCAGTATAATAATAAAAAAATAATGATAATAATAATGATTTGTGTGTGTACAAACGGTTACAATACGCTGTTGAATTAGCTGTACACACATATTTCCGTAATTCGTAAAAAAACAAATGCCTTATTGGGAATCCTTAAAACATTGGCTTTACTTTACTTAAGTATATCTTTATTGTATTTGTTAAAGAGTGTACGTCTTCTGTACATCTTGGTTCACTCGAAGCTGTGTGTTTGGTTCACCCGGTTCTGAAGCCCGGTTCCCTCCGTTTTGTTACACTTAAGTTACATGAATTATTTATTTATTTATGAAATCGTTTTCCTTATTTGGGGTATCTTATTTAAAAAGTACTTAGTGGATATTTGTTACAAGTTATGGGTTCTGACACACAGTCGCCACTGCTTTTAATAATCAGTAGCAACTTTATGAACAGAACATACTTACCATACTATTAATATAATATATATAATATAATAATATAATATTTTACTGTTTTGAGCACTTCACTATCCGTGAGTCTAATGTGTATAAAAAAAAAATAAAAAATAAAGATAATTAAGTTATGACCAATACATCAATACAATTATGATCTACAGCAAGTTGTACAGTTACAATGTAAATGCAGTTATGCCCTAAAGTTTCAATATAATCAGTCTCTCTCTATCTCTGTCTCTCACGATCGTCTCTCTCTCTCTCTCTCTCTCTCTCTCTCTCTCTCTCTCTCTCTCTCTCTCTCTCTCTCTCTCTCTCTCTCTCCTCTCCACCCATCTCCCCCCCCCCCCCACTCTATCTCACCCCCTCCCTCCACAGGGGGTCCCGGGGCCTGTCGGAGGAGCTCAGCAGCGTGCTGAAGAGCGGTCTGGCCGGGGCCCTGGTGGGGCTGATCCACGGCGGGTTGCCCGCCGCTCGCCACGCTCGCCAGCGCTACATCCAGCTCAGCCAGGCGGAGCTCTACACCAGCCGCGTGGACGCTGTGGTGAGTGGGGGGAGGGCGGGAGGAGGGGGAGGGAGGAGGGAGGAGGGAGGAGGGGATGGCGGAGGCTGGCCCTGGAGCTGTAGTGGCTGTGCTGACTGATTACCCTTAAACGGTCTTCAGAGTGAGTGAGTTAGAGTGCTCTACTTTGGGTCAGACATATGCGAGCAAAAGTAGTAGTCGTAGAAAGTAAGTAAGTCATTTAAAGTATGTTCAGTAAGTATCAGGCCTCATATAATGCTTTATGCTTGTAGTGTTAGTAGTAGGTGTAGTATTACTAGTAGTTAATACTACAGTGGTTTAGAGGTTGTCTCATATTGCTGCCATACAACTGTCCTTTAGTAGTGGTAGTGGTGGTAGTTGGTAGTTATAGTGTCACTAAGTAGTAGTAGTAGCAGTGGTAGTTATAGTTAGTAGTAGCAGTGGTAGGTAGTAGTGGTGGTGGTAGTATAGTAGTAGTAGTAGTGTAGTAGTAGTAGTAGTAGTAGTAGTGTAGTGGTGGTTGTAGTAGTAGCGGCTATACATTTGAGTTATATATAGCACTTTTCTGAATACTCGAAGACACACATAACACACCTTAAACGGGACTGTGTGTGTGTGTGTGTGTGTGTGTGTGTGTGTGTGTGTGTGTGTGTGTGTGTGTGTGTGTGTGTGTGTGTGGTGTGTGTGTGTGTGTGTGTGTGTGTGTGTGTGTGTGTGTGTGTGTGTGTGTGTGTGTGTGTGTGTGTGTGTGTGTGTGTGTGTGTGTGTGTGTGTGTGTCTTTCAGCGGTCGTCACACAACGCCGCCGTGCGAGGCTTCGTCCGTTACGGCTGGAGGTGGAGCTGGAGGGTGGCGGCCTTCGTCACGCTGTTCAAGTGAGGAGGATAAGGGCCGGGGACGGAGGTCCACAGTGGGGTTGTGACCGCGCCCGTCCTGGTTGTGTGAACATGAAAGTCTGACTCTCTCTCTCTCTCTGTCTCTCTCTCCATCTCGCTGTCTGTCCCCCCCCCTCTCTCTCTCTCTCGGTCTGTCCATCCCTATGGCTCTCTCTCTCTCTCTCTGTCCCCCCTCTCTCTCTCTCTCTCTCTCTCTCTCTCTCTCTCTCTCTCTCTCTCTCTCTCTCTCTCTCTCTCTCTCTCTCTCTCTCTCTCTCTCTCTCTCTCTCTCCTCTCTCTCTCTCTCTCTCTCTCTCTCTCTCTCTCTCTCTCTCTCTCTCTCTCTCTCTCTCTCTCTCCTCCCTCTCTGTCTCGTCCCCACTCTCTCTCTCTCTCTCTCTGCCCAACCCTCTGTCTCTTTGCCTCTCTGTATGTCCCTCTGCCTTTCTGTCTGTCCGACCCTCTGTCTCTCTCTGTCCGTCTCTCTGCCTGTCTGTCTCTCTGCAGCTCTGTGAGTACAGGTCTATCGGTGTATCGGGACAAAGACTCCCTCAGCCACTACGCCGCCGCTGGGGGTGAGACACCCAACGGCCAGCACCCAACACCACCCGTAGTGTTTATTTGTGTTTATTAACGTTTAAAATAACATTTAAAATGTACATCTGTTATTTTTCAGCGCTGACTGGAGGTCTCTTCAGACTCAACCTGGGTCTCAGGGGTCTGGTTGCTGGGGCCCTGATCGGATCTCATCTTAGGGTAAGACTGGAGATAATAAATAAATCTATAAAGCCTAAAATACTACATATGTAATAATGAAACAATGAAATTAAAATAAAATAGAATAGTTAAATAATGAAATAATATAAAATAAAAATGATAAATATAGAAAAATAAACATAAACATCAAACATACTTACTAATCAAACTAACTATTACTAATAGCAAAAAATCAATCACATAACTATATTATGAATAATGACAATAAAATCAACCGAATACACTTATTCATAATGAATCTCATCATACACCTTCCAAATGAAACCTCCTAACTCCATTCCATTAAGCAAGAATAATCACTAACACTCCTATTAACCTCATGAACATCATCACCATTAAAACTCATGGTCACCCTGAACATCCACATAACACTAGATGCCCCGCCTCCCCTCACCCCCTCTTCGTCCTGTAACATCGGAAGTCCAAATGCACGCACCCCCTCCTCTTCCTGCCTGCCCCTCCTCCCCTCACCCCCCTCTTCCTACCTGCCCCTCCTCCCCTCACCCCCTCCTCTTCCTCCTGCCCCTCCTCCCCTCCCCTCACCTCCTCCTCTTCCTCCTGCACCTCCTCCACCTCACCTCCTCCTGCACCCGGAAGTAGGTGAGGGGAGGAGAGGCTAAACAACTGTTTGACTATTTCGGCCGACTGTAAGGCCACCAAAGCGTCAATACTGGTGTATATACTAAGTACTATACTAAGTGTACTAGGTTTTGATAAGTTCCACGTCCCAGGACCTGGTAGTTTATGCACTCGTCGGTAAATGTGTGACACCAAACACCCAAACTCTCTATCTAGATTCACCACAAGGATCCTTAAAACCTCTTGAGCTATGAATGAATCATGAATCTAAAAATGAGGCCCTTTTATTGCTAATACAATGTCTTGAATCAATCTTTAAAAAAAAAAAAGTCTTAAAAGTGCTAAGGGGTCACGGGAAGTAGAATTGTATATTTCCTATATGTCTATGTCTATATCTATATATAGCGACTAGACACACAGATGAGGGGAGGTGCAGCAGTAGCTCAGAGGGTCCAGAGAACCTGGAGCCTGGCAGACAGCTGCGCTCCTCTTCTGAGCGGCCCTCTGCTGCCCAGCTGCACCCCTGCAAGACCCCCCCCCCCCCCCTTCCTCTCCAAGCCCTCACCCCCACACCCACCCCACCCCCATCTCCAGCCCCTGCTCCCCCCTAACCCCACCCCTGTGCCCCGGGGACCCATGTGCTCTGCAGAGGGTCTCCAGCGTCCAGAAACCCTCCCCCAACCCCCCCAACCATACCCACAACACCAGGGAGGCAGGCCAAGAGGCAGCAGCTGCCTCCCCCTCCCCCTCCCCCTCCACCACCACCACCACCCCCACCCGCCCTTCATCTCTTCTCTCTCTCTCTCCCTTCTTTCTCCCTCCCTCCCTTCTCTCACTCTCTCCATCCATTCTCTCTCTCTCTCCCTCCCTCCCTTCTCTCTCTCTCTCTCTCTCTATCCATCCTCTCTGCCTCCCATCTCTCTTTGTCCATCCTCTCTCTCTCTCTCTCTCTCTCTCTCTCTCTCTCTCTCTCTCTCTCTCTCTCTCTCTCTCTCTCTCTCTCTCTCTCTCTCTCTCTCTCTCTCTCTCTCTCTCTCTCTCCTCTCTCTCTCTCTCTCTCTCTCTCTCTCTCTCTCTCTCCTTCCCCGCTCTTTCGAATTGAGACCTAAGAGTCTAAGCCGTTTTTCTCTCTTTCTATCTCTCTCACATTTTTGTTCAAACTTTATTTAACTAAATGAATGTGTACCACAGAGATGGATATAGGAAGTTCACTCATGGCGTTTTTTCCCACACCGTTCTTGACTTCCAGAATCGTATCTCCTCACCTTTTTCCACCGCCATCCCTTTTTCCTTTTCCCTTTTTCATTTCTCGCTCTCTCTTTTATTTTCTCTCTCTTTTCTCTTTTTATCATTTAATTTCTTTCACTTCATCACCTCTCTCTCTCTCTCTCTCTCTCTCTCTCTCTCTCTCTGGTGTGCTCGGTTGCCCAGCCACCTGGAGCGTTTGATGTGTGCGAGCCGCCCTCGGCCCGTAGCTGGGCCAGGTGCGTCCGTCCGGCTCCAAGCTAGCGAGCGAGGCTAATCGCAAAGCATATCACGCTCCAAATCGCACCTCTGAACACACAAGACAGACAGACTGACAGAAAGACACACACACACACACCCACACACACACACACACACACACTTCTGTCCCCAACACCCCGCCGTCGCTTCCTCCTCACACCTCAGCAATGTGCCAAATCAGTGTGTGTGTGTGTGTGTGTGTGTGTGATTTAGTCAAATTTGACGAGCTTGGAAGCTCAACAAATTCATTACAACCTCGACGAGATGCAGGGCTGGCCCGGGTTCTTCGCCAGGGCCAGACATTAACAACAGCCCAAGAAGTAAATTGTCTTCCGAAGTTCCCGGAAACGTCCGCCAAAATGTTAAAAAGACACCCATGCTCCCCCATGGGTTGAAACAAACGAGAGATATATTCCAACCTCGAGGATACTACTTGGTTATTTAGTAATGTATTTAGACATGTGTCATTCAGGAGCAGGTAGGGGACTATAGGGGGAATCCTGCTTCCAAGTGATCAAATTTGAATCTAATCTAATCTAATCTCAAGTCGTCGTCTTTTTGCTTTTGTCGCCGATTACTTGGGATCGGTCCCGGAGTGAAGTCAAACTTCACTGCCGTTTTTCTGTTTTTGTTCCATACTAGCTGGCAATTACTAAGACTCTATCACAGAGGGATAGGTACCGCGTCATACTATTGGCTCCCAAGCCTTGCGAGAAGCGGCAACCAAACGTCAGACCTCTTACACAGATAGAGATAAACAAAACCTCCATTTCAAACTTTTTTTTGGTTTGTTGAAAAATACATTTTTAATTCTGCATCTCTTTGAAAGCTATCTCTCTAAAATATATATATATATATATTTTTTTTTTCATAATTCGTCTACATAAAGATATTATCCATAGCACCTTTTAAGTTAAAGCACATCTTGTTTGAAATCATGTTGTTGACTTTTTAGTTACTTTCAAGGGGAGGTTCTTCTGAGGCACTGATGATGCAACGAAACGCAATAATGCGTTTCATATTAAGAATGATAATAATGCGATCATCTTTCTGCCGTGTTTTTTTTTTTGTTTTTGTTTTTCTCTCAGGCTCCCCGCGGGCGCCCTGGTCGTCGCCATGCAGACGGTTGCCGGGGAAAGCACCCGTGAGCGGAAGAGGAGAGAGCGTGCCGAACTGTACCAGCTCAAACTACAGGAATGGTGGGTCTGCTTAAAGAGGGTTTGGACAGTTTGGACCAAAAAAAGTCGGAAGCGCCGTTGCTTCTTTCGGTGGCCCGTGCGAGCGAGGTCGCGCGGGTGTCATTGCCGCCTTACAGACAACTCGTACGTCGAAAATTCACGACGACCTCCTACTTGAAAAAGTGCAATGGAACTTCCACCTGAAGTGGCGCTTTTTCTTCTTGTGAACTCTGAGAAAACGGTTTCTGAGTAACACTATGATTTATTTCGTTTTACATGTACTTGTATGCAAGGAGGCGGTACAGCCAAAGAAAGACAAAGGCACAGCCATGCTTTCTTTCATCGCCGTCATGCACCTGGAACGCTTTGAGTTTTAAACTGAGATGGACAAAGTTTAAAATCTAAAATATAGGACTTACGAGTGGGTTGGAACGTGGCATTATTGGTCGGCTGCTTGGTTCGTAGCCAGGAGGGAAATTTTACTCGAAGAAATAGAAGGATGTCGATGGACTGATATGACCTGCGATCGACGAAAACAGTGTCATCCTTTTCCAACGCTTTATGCACACCGCAATTACCCTCAATAACATAATTAGAACTAAAGTACTTACAGACAACTTGGAGGATATCATTTGTCGTCAGACTGTAACGCTCCCTTTGTGACGTGGATAACAAAACCTTTGGTTAAAAAAAAAAAAAGTTCTCTACTTCCTGTTGAAGAAGGTTCTAAACACGTTCTACTTCCTGTTACAAACCTTCTACTCCCGCTCAGGTCGGCCCGCCTGCAGCTGACAGACGAGCTGATCAGTGATCTGAGCGTGGACACCGAGGACAACCAGGACCTGCTGAGGATCCAGCAGCTGCTCGACCTTCCCCGAAACGAGGGCCCCGTCGTGGACGCCTGAGGGGGGGGGGTGGCCTCTACGGTCGCTCATCTTATCCGAAAACAAAAGACAATGTCCAATAAATCATAAACATACCCACGCTGATCCGCTGGTGAACTTACATGCAACATTCAGTTAATAGACCTTCCCTTATGGGAAAGTGAGACATTTGTGTTGCGTTTCCGTCGATTACGTTGCGGCGGTCCGAAGACGACGACGACAGCGTTCCCACCGAGAGCGAAGCTCAAGTGCCGGTGGATGTAGGTGTGAGGGGTCCACCGTTGAGGTCCCGCCCGTGAGAAGAGTCCGGACCGCGACTTGAGCTCCAACGCGGCGGATGCCTGTATCGGGGAGATGTGATTGGTTTCGGGAACTGATTGGTGTCACAAAATAAATGATGGTTGGTGGAAAAAGAAGGAAAAGGGAATCGGAGTGAACACACGAGCACCACCGTTCAAAACCGACAAAAAGTTGTATAGTTTTTTTTAAAGGGTGTTTACTTCAATGGTGTCCCTTAAAGCAAGTAAATTGTGGCGGCCCTGACTGAACCCTGCCTGTTGTACCTCCCTTGTGAGTTACTGAGGCCAAACTCTTTAAAACAACCGTTTTTTTCTGTATTGTTTGTTTAATGCTGCTGCCGGCTGTTTGGTCGAACCACAGCCTCGTACCCCTCGTGTACGCACGATGGGGAGCCCTGAGCAATGAAGCAATGATACGTTCTCATCTTTATCACCTTTACGGTCAAAGCTACTCACCGAGTATAGTATCGTCAAGCCCGTAATGGTGTAGTGAAGCAGCATTGAGTGTGGCATTGTTCTCCAAGATGTGGTACTGAGTTGGGTGTTTCCCGAGAGCAACTCCGTGTACATCTTCTTTAATGACTGACACCACGTTTTGGTGTTTGACGACATGCTCTGTCCCGATTCAATTCGAATGAGCTTTATATGCGTGAGAAATTAGCTATGGGTTGCATACACGTTTACCTTGCTTTAGAAGGCAATTCTATAACAAAACAAAGAAAAAGCAACGGTGCCCTACAAAAGGTTATCAAAGATGATCAAAGTATGTACAGTGATAAGTAAGTACATTATTGAGGTAATGGTGAGGGATCGAATCAAAACGGAACTGGATAAGATTTACATGACAAATTCACACTAAATATCTTTAAACATAAGTGCAGGGTGTTTTCAAAGCCTGATACGCAAGGTCACACCGCCCCCTGCTGGCGACCACAGTGAATTACACTACATGACGCGTAGAAGTTCAGTGGTGGTTCAGTTCTGTAAATACTCCACAAAGCATCTAACATTTCTCTATAACAGAGTCCGGTTGCGGGTCGAAGAGGTGAATGGACACGATGTAATAACAATATTAACGTACAATATTAAGGGGGGCATCCAGGGGAGGAAATTACGTCATTCAGGAAACACAAACAAAGGAAATCGAAACCGAAACTAAGAAGTACGACGACGTGAAGACCTTATAAGGCCAATAAAATAAAGCCCCAAAATAAGGTGTGTATAAACGTGTACAAACACTATACATATAGTAAATAATAGACATAAAAGATACGTAAACAATCTAGTCCATAATGACTACTTTAACTTGTTGAAGTTTGTCCCTCAGGTCTCTGAATGTTAACGCGACGTGTCCCGTCGCATTGTTATAATATGCTATCATTAGCACGTTGTCAGATGAAGTGATGTTATACTATGCCAGGGGTGGCCAACCAGTCAGAGGTTAAGAGCCAAAAATGTTACTATGTTACTGCAAAGAGCCACATCATACACACAGTCACAGATGCGCACCCACCCCCCCCCCCCTCTCCTTCTCTCTTTTGTTCTCAGCCTTTCTCTGTGCTCCCTCACTCTCTTTCTCCCCTCTCTCTCTCACACAGACTAAAGGAAAATCTAGAACTTTACACACACACTCACTCAGGATCCTCCCTCCCAAAGACACACACACCGTCACACAGACAGACACACATAGCTCTGCTCTGACAGATTTATTACACCATACACCATAATACACCATAATATTGACAGCAATTGAATTAAACCTCTCCTACTAGTATTCAGAGGCCAGTTATTATCAACAATGAACATTGTGTGCACTCTCACACAAACTCTCAGTAAACAAAATGTGAACAAGTTTTTTATCTTCCTATGCATGTTGCTTCTTTAAATTAAATTAGTGGGACTTCTGACATTCCTTGCCTTGAACAATCCTCCACCTTGTTTCAGTTTTTGGTTTTCTGGAAACAAGATTTCAACCACGTCACTGAGGCATGTTTTAACAAACTCCCCTTCATTGTAGGGCTTTTTAGCTCGTGCTATGTTCCAAGCAACTTGATATGATGCAAGCGTTACGGTCTCCAAGTGCTTCATTATTTTTTGGAAAAACTGTGTCTGCTTTTCCGCCTGAATTTTCAAGGTGTTTAACTTCTGCTTGCGAAGTTCAACACCTTTAGGGAATTCCTGGTGGATGGAGTGAGCATGGAGTGAGGTGAAATGGTGCTGAAGATTTGAAGCCTTGAAATGGGCTAATGATGTCTGGCATAGAAGGCAAAATGGCTTGCAATTGCGTTCTATAAAAAAATATGAACTCTCCCACTCTACTAAAAACGTCCTATGCTCGTCTTCATATTTTCGCTTAGCTGTGCATTTTTCCTGCCATTTTAGGTTTGAACTCAGATGGTCAACTCAGATAGTGCTTACTCAACGATAGGGTTTTCCCCCCTCGACGGTGATTGGTTCACTGCATCGCAGGCATTTTTGTGATAGGCTCTAGGGCCGCATCACAATTAGACGCGCTGTCATGCTCTCATACTGACACTACACACACACAGTGGCGTAGGGAAGGCTCCCCCCCCCCCGCAGTTGGTGGTGACGGGATTTTGCGCTACGCCACTGCACACACACGTACACACAGGTACGTACACACACACACACACACAAATATAATTCGATATGAACTGAAGAGCCGCATGAAACTGGGCAAAGAGCCGCATGCGGCTCGAGAGCCGCGGGTTGGCCACCCCTGTACTATGCTATCATTAGCACGTCGTCAGATGATGTGATGTTATACTATGCTATCATTAGCACGTTGTCAGATGATTTGATGTTATAATATGCTATCATTAGCACGTTGTCAGATGAAGTGATGTTGTAATATGCTATCATTAGCACGTTGTCAGATGATGTGATGTTATACTAGGCTATCATTAGCACGTTGTCAGATGAAGTGTTATCTTTACAACATTTTCAGATGATATGTCATAATATGTTATCATTATAACATTATGAGACTATGTTATAATATGTTATCATTGTGACATTATCAGACGTAATGATTGTATTATATGCTATCATTATAACATTTTCAGATGTTATACTGTTATAATATGTTATCATTATAATATCAGATGTAATCATCGTATAATATGGTACAATTGTAACATGATCAGATGTTATAACATGTAATCATTATAAATTCAGATTATATAATCAGTGATGTGCGGTGAGGTTCGTGGCTGGGGAGGCACTCACTCTTTCTTAGTCAGATTTACAAATGTATGAATCCAACAGAGGAGCATACATTCACCATTCTGCTTGCACATTGACTACTGGTTATGTTTCATATCCCATATCAGCATTCTTTACATATATATACAGTCCGCAACAAAAATACAAATGTAGTTAAAACATTTTTTAATAACTTTTTCTTTTCTTTTTTTATATACAAGATATACAAATAATGGACAAGATAAGAAAAATAATGGAATACCGGCATCGTTCTTCCATTATTTATCAATTCCGGTTTTGATTGAAAGTCAAGTTTTGAGAGATGTTTTATCTTATATATATAATCTTCCATTGTTCCA
This sequence comes from Muraenolepis orangiensis, assembly GCA_027704905.1. Lineage (NCBI taxonomy): Eukaryota > Metazoa > Chordata > Actinopteri > Gadiformes > Muraenolepididae > Muraenolepis > Muraenolepis orangiensis. The sequence continues at coordinate 12,311,271 of CM051009.1, forward strand.
GTCAGATATAAACAGACTGATGCGGCGCACTTGACTTTCTCTACTTGACTTTCTTAGCTAGCATATTACCCACAATGCCCTCTGTCTGTAACACGCCCCCCAGGGAGGCAGAGCTACTGGCTGCCTCCCTTCCTGCTATTTCACTGTGGCGTTATGTTAAGATCAGCAAGACTAATATGTTAAACACACAGGTGAAATACATGACCTAGACTATGGAATGTGAGGACATATAATAAAAGTGTGACACCCTGACGTCACTGATAATGCCATATGGTCCAATTGTTATTATAATTCATCGGATTCGAAGATAAAGAGTGAGAGACATGCTCAAACAAACTATTTACACATCAGAGGGAAATCATTCTATACTGTGTGTGCATTATAAAAAAAGTAATTTATACTTTTAGTGTACTACTTTCTTGCACTTTGAAAACCTTTTCATCAGCTTTCAGCAATCATGTTTGTGTCACTGACAGTACAATTAATTGTATTATTAACAATTTACAGAAACCCACTCGGGTGGAGGTATCCAGTCTACTATGAATGAGGAGAGAGAGGAGGGGGATCCTACCTCTAAAAGCACTGAGTCTGGGGAACATGGCCGCCAGAGCAGAGCTAACAGGTGAGAAGAGGATCTCTGTCTGTGACTGTGGTCCATCTCAGAGCTCAGCAGTGATGTATCAGGACACCATCGTTAGTGTCAGTAAAAGCTGTGTGTGTGTTGTGTTGAAGCCCAGAGCAGAAGGAGAGAGCAGACTCCCCTGGACTCAGCTGTGTCTCCATGAAGAGTGACTGGTCTATGGATCCACCTTATCACTTTAAAGATGGGACTCAGTCCATTGAGAAGAGGTGAGGGTTTATCAGATTATAACAATTCAGCATCTATTGAACATCCATAAATCCTGGCTCTTGTTGTTCTAGAAGGATACAGGAGAGAGCAGACTCCCCTGGACTCAGCTGTGTCTCCATGAAGAGTGACTGGTCTATGGATCCACCTTATCACTTTAAAGATGGGACTCAGTCCATTGAGAAGAGGTGAGGGTTTATCAGATTATAACAATTCAGCATCTATTGAACATCCATAAATCCTGGCTCTTGTTGTTCTAGAAGGATACAGGAGAGAGCAGACTCCCCTGGACTCAGCTGTGTCTCCATGAAGAGTGACTGGTCTATGGATCCACCTTATCACTTTAAAGATGGGACTCAGTCCATTGAGAAGAGGTGAGGGTTTATCAGATTATAACAACTCAGCATCTATTGAACATCCATAAATCCTGGCTCTTGTTTTAGAAGAATACAGGAGAGAGCAGACTCCCCTGGACTCAGCTGTGTCTCCATGAAGAGTGACTGGTCTATGGATCCACCTTATCACTTTAAAGATGGGACTCAGTCTATTGAGAAGAGGTGAGGGTTTATCAGATTATAACAACTCAGCATCTATTGAACATCCATAAATCCTGGCTCTTGTTTTAGAAGGATACAGGAGAGAGCAGACTCCCCTGGACTCAGCTGTGTCTCCATGAAGAGTGACTGGTCTATGGATCCACCTTATCACTTTAAAGATGGGACTCAGTCTATTGAGAAGAGGTGAGGGTTTATCAGATTATAACAATTCAGCATCGATAGAACGTCCATAAATCCTGGTCCCTGGTTTTCTTGAAGGATACAGGAGAGAGCAGACTCCCCTGCACCCAGTTATGTCTCCATGAAGAGAGACCGGTCTATAAATCATCCTTCTGAATTTAAAGATGTATGCCCATTCAGAGAGGAGTAGGAGTGAAAACAGAATGATGAAAACAGACCATGTGGGAGTTTTCAGACTATCGGTACTGTATGTTTAGAAGTCAGGAGATATGCAACAGGATTCTATGTGTGTGTTTTCTACAGACATCAGGAGAGGTCAAAGGTTACCAGTGCTCAGTCTGTACAGCAGTATCAAACAGAGCTGATCAAGGTGTGTAAAAGTCCAACAAAACATTTGACTTTCGTTCAACATAAACATTAAACTGCACATCTTGTGGTGCTCAGAGTCTCCAGGCTTCCCTCTTTAGACCAGACGTGAATCAAGAACAGATGCTTCTGATATTCAGAGTAAGTTCAGAGTAAAGTTCTAATTCATGTTCTGTTCCAGAGGGCTGAGGAGAACGCACACGCTTTTCTAGACCAGGAGCTGAAGAAGCTCTGGAGGGTTCTCTTCCCACATGACCCACAAGGCTCAGAGAGTCAGTGGGAGGAGGAGGAGGAGGAGGAGGAGGAGGAGGAGGGAGGAGGAGGAGGAGGAGGAGGAGGAGGAGGGGAGGAGGAGGAGGAGGAGGATGGGAAGAAAGAGGAGCAGAGGAGGCGCGCCATAGAGGGAGTGACAGACATCACACTGCTCTGCCTTCTGGAGATGAACCAGGAGGAACTGGCCCACACACTGAGGAGTGGTAAGAGACTCTTATTTAGAAAACACTGACGAGACCCTACTATAAGGTTCACTTAGGAAGGAACAGATAGGGATGGAGTCTTTTTTTTTTTGACATGACAAATGTCGATACAGGATATTGACTCTTATTTTTCATATCTTCTTTGGGGATAAATGGTATGATCCAGGTATATAGGGTGGTCATTCGTTATATTAGCATAGCAAGTCACTTCTCAATGATGCCCAACAATGAAAGCACAACTTAGTAGTTATAAGACACATGTAATGTAGAATTGATGACCACCACAGTTTATTACAACAATCACTGCTCTGGAACCATCATGTACAATCTTGTTTATCTTTTTATTTAGCAACTGCTGCAGTCGAGTGCCAACATAAACTCAAGTCTCATCTGATACAGAAGTCCAGGCGTGTGTTTGAGGGAATCGCTAAAGCAGGACAGCCAACAGATCTGGATGACTTCTACACAGAGCTCTTGATCACAGAGAGAGTCAGTGGAGAGGTCAACAAGGAACATGAGGTCAGACTGATTGAAACAGCTTCCAGGAAACCAGCCAAGGAGGAAACACCAATCAAATGTGAAGACATCTTTAAACCCTTACCTGGACAAGATCAACCAAGCAGAACAATAATGACAACTGGAGTGGCGGGCATTGGTAAAACCATCTTAACACACAAGTTCACTCTGGACTGGGCTGAAGGCAAAGCCAACCAGGACATCCACTTCACGCTTCCCTTCACTTTCAGAGAGCTGAATTTACTGAAAGAGAAAGAGTTTAGCTTGGTGGAACTTCTTCATCACTTCTTTATTCAAACCAAAGGAATCTACAGATACGACCGGTTCCAATTTGTCTTCATCTTGGACGGTCTGGATGAGTGTCGACTTCCTCTGGACTTCCAGAACAATCCGATCTGGACTGATGTCACAAAGTCGACCTCGGTGGACGTGCTGCTGACAAACCTCATCAGGGGTGACCTCCTTCCCTCCGCTCGCATCTGGATAACCACACGCCCTGCGGCAGCCAATCAGATCCCTGCTGAGTGTGTTGGCATGGTGACAGAGGTGAGAGGGTTCACCGACCCACAGAAGGAGGACTACTTCAGGAAGAGATTCAGAGAGGAGACTCTAGCCAGCACAATCATCTCCCACATCAAGACATCACGAAGCCTCCACCACATGTGTCACATCCCAGTCTTCTGTTCGATCAGTGCTACAGTTCTGGAGGACTTCTTCAAAACAACCCAGACAGGAGAAGAGACGCCCAACGCCGTGACTCAGCTGTACATCCACTTCCTGAGGGTTCAGTCCATACAGGGGGACAGGAAGTACCATGGGAGAGCTGAAACAGATGCAGTCTGGAGTTCAGAGAGTAGGGAGATCATTGTTGCTCTGGGAAAACTGGCTTTTAACCAGCTGGAGAAAGGCAACCTGATCTTCTACGAGGCAGACCTGGCAGAGTGTGACATGGATATCAGAGCAGCCTCAGTGTACTCAGGAGTGTTCACCCAGATCTTTAAAGAGGAGTGTGGGCTGTACCAGGACAAGGTGTTCTGCTTTGTCCATCTGAGCATCCAGGAGTTTCTGGCTGCTCTTTATGTTTTCCTGTCCTTCATGGACACAGGTGTCAATCTGCTCTCAGATAAACATCGGCGAGAAAAGTTGGCTATTCTTGTTGGAAAGAAAACAAAGGTCCAACTCCTCTACCAGAGTGCTGTGGACAAGGCCTTACAGAGTGAGAACGGACACCTGGACTTGTTCCTCCGCTTCCTCCTGGGACTCTCTCTGAAGACCAATCAGATTCTCCTATCAGGTCTGCTGAGACAGACAGGAAGTAGCTCACGGACCAATGAGAAAACAATATCTTACATCAAGAAGAAGATAAGTGGAGATCTCTCTCCAGAGAGAAGCATCAATCTGTTCCACTGTCTGAATGAGCTGAACGACTGTTCTCTAGTGGAGGAGATCCAACAGTACCTGACATCAGGAAGTCTCACCACAGAAGATCTCTCTCCTGCTCAGTGGTCAGCTCTGGTCTTCATCTTACTGTCATCAGAAGAGGAGCTGGACGTGTTTGACCTGAAGAAATACTCTGCTTCAGAGGAGGGTCTTCTGAGGCTGCTGCCAGTGGTCAAAGCCTCCAAAACATCTCTGTAGGTTCACTAATAACATGTATTACAATACACAATATACATTATACTAGAATATGAAAGTTATAATAATATACAATACATTTCTGCAGGTTCAATAATAACATGTATTTAAAGCCACAATATACATACTACTAGAATATTAAAGTTATAATAAAATACAAAACATATCTGAAGGTTCAATAATAACATGTATTACAATATAATTATACTAGAATATTAAAGTCATAACAATATACAAAACATATGAGCTGGGAGCAGGCTATAGGCTACAGGCTATTTTAATATTTTATTTTCTAAAAAATATAGAAATATATATTTCTATATTTGGATTGTGAACCATTTGTAACAGCACCACTTCAGTAGGAAGTCCAGTAACAACTGGGTATTATACCAGGAAACACCACAACTGGGTTTTTCCCTCGCCTATTCATATTTGTGAATACTTGTTTTTCAATTTGAAAGAATACTGAACAATACTGGACCGGGCAACAAATTCAACTCCAATATTGGCTGTTAAATCTTACCTACAGCGCTATTATTATTTGTTAAACTTATATTTCTTATTCATAATGCTAGTAAAGACTGTGTTTTAATGGTGGTTTTAAGTGGTTTTAAGTGGTTTTAATTCTAATAAGCCCTTTCAACACAGTTCCTAACATGTTCCTGTTGATGTTGTGTGAAGGCTGAATGGCTGTCATCTGTCAGAGAGATGCTGTGAAGCTCTGGCCTCAGTTCTCAGCTCCAACTCCTCCAGTCTGAGAGAGCTGGACCTGAGTACCAACGACCTGCAGGATTCAGGAGTGAAGCTGCTCTCTGCTGGACTGGGGAGTCCACACTGTACACTGGAGACTCTCAGGTCAGTTGGACTCAATGAGCAGACAAGACAGTAACACCACAAGGTTCCATATCAGAAGACTTTTCCATCCATTGAAGTTAAAATTCACACATCAAAATATTGAATTTTCATAAGAATAACTAATCCAGAGAGGGTGTATGTGTGTGTAGGTTGTCTGGCTGTCTGGTCACACAGGAAGGCTGCGCTTCTCTGGCCTCAGCTCTGAGCTCCAACCCCTCCCGTCTGAGAGAGCTGGACCTGAGCTACAATCACCCAGGAGACTCAGGAGTTACGCTGCTCTCTGCTGGACTGGAGGATCCACGCTGGAGACTGGACACTCTCAGGTACGGAGAGGACAGCTCACCTCTCAGGGACCGTGTCTCCTACAAGGATTCAACCAGCCGCTAGATGAAGTGATTTACCAGTGGTTTCAAGATTCAAGATTCATGAATTGTATTTGCCATTTGCAACAAGTACAATAGAAAAATGTACTCCACATTCCCTCCCGCAGTATACATTTCTAGATCACAATATACTATACAAATACTATGCACAATAAAAAATTAACATAAAAAGAAAATGTGTTATATTGTGCAAAAAGCATTTTAAAGTGCCAGTAGTGCAGCAGCATCATGAATACAGTGCAGTACAGTGCAGTAACTGTAATGAGTCCAGTAAAGTATGACAGAGTAATGTTAATGACATGTTATGACAGTGTAATGTTAATGACAATGTTATGATAGTGTAATGTTATGATAGTGTAATGTTAATGACATGTTATGATAGTGTAATGTTAATGACAATGTTATGACAGAGTAATGTTAATGACAATGTTATGATAGTGTAATGTTAATGACATGTTATGATAGTGTAATGTTAATGACAATGTTATGATAGTGTAATGTTAATGACAATGTTATGATAGTGTAATGTTAATGACATGTTATGATAGTGTAATGTTAATGACATGTTATGATAGTGTAATGTTAATGACAATGTTATGATAGTGTAATGTTAATGACAATGTTATGATAGTGTAATGTTAATGACATGTTATGATAGTGTAATGTTAATGACATGTTATGATAGTGTAATGTTAATGACAATGTTATGATAGTGTAATGTTAATGACATGTTATGATAGTGTAATGTTAATGACATGTTATGATAGTGTAATGTTAATGACAATGTTATGATAGTGTAATGTTAATGACATGTTATGATAGTGTAATGTTAATGACAATGTTATGATAGTGTAATGTTAATGACATGTTATGACAGTGTAATGTTAATGACAATGTTATGATAGTGTAATGTTAATGACAATGTTATGATAGTGTAATGTTAATGACAATGTTACGATAGTGTAATGTTAATGACATGTTATGATAGTGGCAGCACTCCTCGCAGTTCAGTAGGCGCACTGTGGATATAAACTATCCTTGAACCTGGTAGTCCAACATGCTGCTCTCTCTTTGTTTCCCCTCAGGGTGGAGCACAGTGGAGTGTGGAGACTGAAACCAGCTCTAAGGAAGTGTAAGTGTCTGTTTAGTAATTTTATGTTTATTTGTTACAAACCACCTTTTTTTGTTGAATGGTAATTTGCCGTACCCTGCAACTTTGAAGCTCTGAGCTCCAAGTTGCAATCGGCCCAGAGCGATGATCAAAAGCTGTTTCAGAAATAAAATTGGGGGAACATTTGACTAAACTAAATGTTGACTTATATTTGAGTGTATTTCTGTGTGGTTTAGCAGCCTAATCATGTCTTGTTCTCCATCAGATGCTTGTGAACTCACACTGGACCCAAACACAGCCCACAAACGACTCTCTCTGTCTGAGGACAACAGGAAGGTGACGATGGTTGAAGAGGAGGAGAAGTATCCTGATAACCCAGAGAGATTTGACTCCTGGCTCCAGGTGTTGTGTAGAGAGAGTCTGACTGACCGCTGTTACTGGGAGGTGGAGAGGGAAGGAGGTGTTGTTATAGGAGTGGCATACAGAGGAATCCCAAGGCAGGGCTGGCTTGGGGAGGACAACAAGTCCTGGAGTCTTCATTGTTTTGATGATCATTACACTGCCTGGTACAACGGTAGTAGTACAGACATACGTCTCCGCCCCTCTAACATAGTAGGAGTGTATGTGGACCGTCCTGCTGGCACTCTGTCCTTCTACAGAGTGTCCCCAGATGGAGGAGGGTCCTCAGACACACTGACACTCATCCACACCTTCCAGTCCACATTCACCCAGGAGGACCTCCTCCCTGGGTTTGGGTTATGGGGATCTGGTTCCGATGTGTCTGTGTGTCGGCTATTGTCAGGCACGCAAGACAAATAATTTGTGTCTTGTAAATGGACATTTGAATTAATGTGCAAGTCTTTTTACAAATGCATACACATTTATGAATCCACGTTCAGAATGATTTTCTTTTTTAACTTACTTACTCTAAGTATAACGTAACGCTTACTCCCCAGTCACTCCCACGTTACGATTTCTGAACAACAATATAATGGACAATAATATAAACAATAATAAATAACAAAAGTGTCCAAGTAGGGATTTTATTAGATGATATTTAGATGGTATATACTTACGAAAAAACGTTTTTTTGTTTTGTGACAGTAGTGCAGCACCGTAGTGAGCGGTAGCAATTATAAATACAGGGCAGGGCAGTGCAGAATAGTGCAGTAATGGTAATGAGTCCAGTAAGTCCAATATGTATATGAAGTATGACACAGTGTGATATTAGTGACACTCTTATGATAGTGGCAGCACTCCTAACAGTTCAGTAGGCGCACTGCCTGTGGATAGGAAACTGTCCTTGAACCTGCTAGTCCAGATTCGGACGTTGCGGTACCGACAGCTGGAGAGAGAAAAGATGGTGCCCACATTTAACATTTTGTACGTAAAATCTTGAAATTTGGAATTGTTGAACTTTTGAAGGCTTGTGTCGCCAACTACTGCAACTACTCTGTGTGTATGTGGAGGTTGTTGCCCTGAAATACTCATCCTTTGTGTGTGTGTGTGTGTGTGCTTTTGTATTTGTTAATAATGCATCACGGTAATAAACAATAAAGTCAGTGGATCCAACTGAATGTTGTGGTGTGTTCGGCCCGACGATTCTTCCCGTTTCTTCAGTTGAAATCCTCCAAGCTTATAAGCAGATGTTTCTCCAGAGCTCAGCTCTCTGTTGGTTCTCCTAGCAGCACACCTGGACTGTCCTTCCAGCCCCTTGGATCCCAGCAGGTCTCTATGGTGTCCTGCCCCCTGACGTTGGCCCAGTCTTCCGCTGGCTCCCACTCAGCTCACTGGGGGCTTGGGGGGGGGGACCGTGAGCTCAGTCCTCTGGAGACAACACGTCACAACACACAACGGTGTAAGGGGAATGTGGAGTATGCCTTCCTATGTACTTGTTACAAATGGCAGATATAAATCTTATATCTTGTATCTTGTATCAGTGGAGTCTCCATTCACCACTTCATCAGTGTGTGGAGGGAGGATATTACACACACACACACACACACAACAGTGGAGTCCTGTCACCTCTTCTTCATGCCTGCCAACACACACACACACACACACACACACACACACACACACACACACACACACACACACCACAAACAGAACTGATTAAGGACAACCATATTCATCCTTTGGAAAAAGTGCAACTTTCATATATGCTAGATTCATTACAGATAAAGTGAAAAATGTCATGACTTTTTTGGTTTTAATATTAATGACTACATCTTTGATTAGTACGGAGCCCCTAAAGTCCCAAATGCAGAGTGTGTGTGTGTGAGTGTGTTTGTGTGTGTGAGTGTGTTTGTGTATGTGTGGTTGTGTGTGTGTCGTTGGTGGCCCCAGTCAGACGGATTAGAGTCTGGGGCTGCTTGGTGAGGCTGCACACTTGATAAAGCCTGATAAACCATTAGTAATCGTAAGTCAATTATTGATTATTTTCCTGTTTTCCTTCCAGTTGCTTTGTCATACTTTGGGAGTCACTTGTTTTTCCCCCACACATACAATATTAAGTACAGCAGTGCTTTATATAGATTTGATTCGATTCGATTTGAATCTAATCTAATCTAATCTATAGTAAACTAGCACTTGAGTGGACGTCAGCACTGGCACCATGGTGGTTTTATAGCTATGACTCCATCAAACATTTGCTGTGCTATCTTATTTCATACAGTGATATTTACGCCCAGCCCTGACGGAGACCTTTGGAGCAGCCAATGTGATGCCAAGTCCACGCTACACGACTTGAGGCCCACTCACATGCCCTTGACTTCCATACGGAGGAGACCACAAGCTTTAGTATTTTCTCTCAACAACCTTTTGAACCCTTTTCATGTTCTGTATCTCTTCTTAACAGAAACAATAAGGTGCAGTTTGCGTTCATGTTTTCTGTAGATTGTTGGCAATTCAAGGATAATCTAAACATATGACATGTGATCTATCGGTATGGTTCTGTACTTTTGTTGTGGACTTTCGGGCTGTGCTGTAGGTGAGGTCAGTGTGGTTGGGTTGTGAACTTTTATTGCGGAGTTTGATTGGTAACACTCCTTAGTTCTGGACGTTTGTATGACGGTGATGGTTTATGCTGATGGACTGCTATTCTAGTGATTTTGATGTCATCTGTGGAAGAGATATTTGAGTTGTTCAGCTCAAGTTCAAAAGGGAAATAAAGAATTGTCCTGATAATGACATGCATGTGTTATAGACTAGAGACAGTGTGTCTGTTTATCAGACAGGGGGAGGGTGTGGACGTGTTATAGACTAGAGATAGTGTGTCTGTTTATCAGACAGGGGGAGGGTGTGGACGTGTTATAGACTAGAGACAGTGTGTCTGTTTATCAGACAGGGGGAGGGTGTGGAGGGAAATATGAAGTCTTGGAGAGGGAGAGAGAGGAGGGTCCTCTCTCGAAAACCACTCTGTCTGGAGGACAGAGCAAAGCTAAGGAGAGGATCTCTAACTGTCTGTGACACCTGTCGTCCATCTCAGAGTTCAGCAGTGGTTTGTCATGACACCTTCATTAGTGTGAGTAATCAATCATCATCAATCAATCAATCAATCAAACATCCATAAATGCTTGTTCTTATTTTTCTAAAAGAGTCCAGCAGGAAGGAACAGACTCCCCTGGCAACGCATTCTCATGAACCGGTTCGTAGGACGCACTTTGTTTCGTAGGAAATCGTACAGCGATCAGTGCGCATGCGCGTCCCACTGCAGCGAGAACACAAAGCAACATTCATCGATTCTCAATGGAAAATGCAAAATAAATCATATAGTTTGTCCATTTAATATGTTTTGATAACATTTCTAGCGAGAAATGGGCCATTATTTGTCACAATCGTCCCTCAGTGAATGTATACGATCTTTAGTTTCATAGTTATTACGAATATTTCCACGGACATATTCCAGCTATATTTAAGTGTGTTTGCGCAAGCACCTGCAGCAACGCTTTCTCATGGAAAAACAGCACTTTGTTTCACAGGAATCATACGTTCGTTCGTTCCCGCCCCTTTCAGTCGGCGAACAGAGCAGCTGAAATCATGTCTAAATTAACACTTTTACATGTATGTTTTTGTCATTTTTTCTCACGATACAAACACATGTTAAGGTTACTCTAAAATACGGTTTGATAACATTTAGAGTGAGAAATATGCACTTAAGTTAAAACATATTGGTTCAATGAATGTAAACACTCTTTAGTTTGTTAGCTATGGTGAAGATTCTGCAACATGTATATCCGTTGCTATGGTGACATAAGAAAGTGTGTTTGTGTAGAGCACCCCCCCCCCCCTCCCCCCAACTACTGTAGACCTGTTCTCCACAGTACTATTTACTGAAATGATCTGGCACTCCTAAAAACAAGTTTGGGGACCACTGGTTTAAGTCATCAGCTCTCCTTTTATTCTGTGAAATAGTTCGTTTTGATCAATTATTTAATCCTTATTATTTACATTACATTTAATCTAGGTTGGGATTTTAGCACCCTCTGCAGGATAAACACACAATAAAATCGAGTCTAGACCGGTCCAAATTGAAAGGTATGAGGCAAACATCAATATCTTGAACACATTTGGCTACTTGATATCCCTTGATATCCCATGTCTGATTGATTTTATTCAGCTTGACACTAAAAGGCTCAGAGAAAGTACACCTGCAAGTAGCCTTGGCTTAGAGCAAGATGAAAATTTAACTAAGTTGTAGGACAACCACGAAGACATCATTGGAAAGGTCTTGATCTAGAGAGTAACAGATGTCAGTATGACATCTGTGGGGGGTTCCTGCTCCTCAGGGGTGCCCTTTGAACCTGGAACCTGTGCCACACCCGGTTGATACGTACGATTTCCTACCAAACAAAGTGCACTGTTTTTTCGTAAGGAATCCTACGTATCATTTATGAGAACACACACACACACACACACACACACACACACACACACACACACACACACACACACACACACACACACACACACACACACACACACACACACACACACACACACACACACACACACACACATACACACACACACACACTTACACACACACACACACACACACACACACATACATACACATAGAAATACACACACATTTATGCATACATGCACACACCCACACACACACATTTATATACATAAACACATACATGTGTTGCCAAGTGCTAATTTCTGAGTTCAGCAAGCTGTACCCCGACTGGGCCACACGGGCTCAAATTGCCCGTGTCAAGCGACCAGCAGAGAGGGGCTTCTCCCTGCAGAATGGTTTGAAAACATCACTGCGGAGTCGTCTTATACGCCTTACGCGTATTGCAAGCTGCAAAGACACATTGGACACCTTTGATTTCAGCTCGGCAGCAGAGTACTTTGCCGCAATGAAATGAAGGAGAAAACAAAAAGTAGCCTGGTAGCCTACAGGGTAAATGTGATGCCATGCAGCCTATGTTAAAACGGACTACAGATGTTACAGGTGTTTTGAAATAGCCTCGATTTTTGCGGCTAACAAGGTTTTGGTCAATCGTTCTTGTTCGTTTTGTTGTTCATTAATTAGTCAAATTTATTTGAGGTCTTTGTCATTCTTTCGTCAATCTAGGTGTACATTATATGTCACGGGTGGGATTGTTCGGGGGGACCCAGAACGCAGACCAAGACAGTGGAGCTATAACATAAAGCTTTATTTCAAGCAACACAAAACAACTCAAACAACACAAGAGAGCGATCAGGGACAGTCCAGGGGTCTGGGTACCGGGAGGTCGATCCGCGGAGTACCGGCAGGTAGTAGACCGGCGAGTAGTCCGGGACGGGGGAGGAGTCTGGGTACCAGAAACCCTGACACAGACATAAACATACACACACATATACACGCACACATACACACATATAAAAATACATACAAACACACATAGAAATACACACATACACACACAGATAGAACCACACACACACATGCACACACATTTATATAATCACACACGCACACACACACACACACACACTCACACGCACACACACACACACACGCACACGCACACGCACACGCACACGCACACGCACACACACATAGACATACAGAAATTCACACACACTTACACATACAAACATAGAAATACACACACACATGCAAATACAGTGTACAGACACACACAAACACACACACATTTATATATCAATATATGAGCACCTGCATGCACAAACACACACACACCCACACACACACACACACACACACACACACACACACACACACACACATAGAAGTACACACACCCACACCCACACACACATATATATATAGAAGTTATACAAGTTATTATAACCCTGAAGATATATTAATGTCAGGTAATATTCATAACACCTAAACCCCAAATAAGCTCTATGTTTCTATGTAGGCCTTCCTTGACTCTTAAGTCTCCCTTAAGCGTCATGCTTTAACATCCAGGGCTGATGCATTTAAACATCACAAGTCTATTAAGAATCAAACCTTTAATCAGCTGAGAAGTCGTGTATCACAGACTGACCCTGATATCCTGGTAGATAGAAACGGGTCTTGAACATAACTCTGAGGTTTCCTACGTGACGCTATATATATATATATATATATATATATGTATATGTTCATCTGTTACTGTTTAAACTGATGTCACAGTACCCAATTAGTTTGAGTTAATTGCTCTGAAAGTTAACTTGGTAATAATTACATTCCCGTGATGGGTGTTTACAGACCACCCTCAGCTGTCTCTAGTTCAATTCATAAACTAGCAGACTTCCGTACTGCGTACAATAACTCAGCCACGCTGGTTCTTGGTGACTTTCACTCCAGTTGGTTGATGAACGATGCACATGGTTTAGAGGAGATGTGAGACCATCTCCATCTGTCACAGCTGATTGATGAGCCATTCTGTCCAATAGGAAGGACACAATGACTCTGGTGTTTTAGTGCTTGGCTTTAAGCTGGCCTCTGTAAGACTGGAAAGACCAAGCTCTGGGATTGATACTTAATGAAATGTAAACACTTTAAATGTCTTTCCTCATTGGCCCTGCTGACAGTAATGCATATCACACGACTCAAACACCAGATGGGGATTTTACATTGTAATATTTTACAAAAGCATGATGACATTGATCATGTCAACATGCCCCTTTTAAAAAGCCTAGTGTTGAAGATAGATCAAGGCCCTGGTTCTCCACAGAATGATGACCTCACCTGGGGGTGTTTATATACTCTGGCGTCCTCCCGGTATCCAGACTCCGCTCCCGTCCTGGACTACTAGGTCCAGGACGGTACTCCGCTGATCGACTTCCCGGTATCCAGACCCCTGGCCTGTCCCCGATCACTCTTTTGTTGTCTACTGTAAATAAAGCTCCACGTTATCGCTTCATTGTGTCGTTGGTCTGCGTTCTGGGTCCCACCAACACAACCCCTTATGACAGTACATCATCCTTGAGGAAAGCAAAAGCCAATTGTGACATAGAATGAATCTCTAGCTGTTCTACAAATCCGTCAACATTCTGGAAAGCAGTGAAGGTAAACCATAATAAGTCCACTATATCTGTTCCTTCTCATGTTACGCTTGATGACTGCTTCATAAATAAGACACCAGAGATTAGCTTTGGACACACACTTTGCTCCTGCCATAAATGTGTTTGCTATGAGGTACGCAGGATGGGCTCTGAGTGGTGAACCATTGGCTCATGTTCCCTCCTTTAACCGGACCTCTCAGTTCACTCTACAGGCCTTCATTCCCTCTCTTGTTCAGGAAGGACTTCAAGCAATCTCTTCTGTCCTATGTTACCTGGTTATTAAACTGGTCCTAAATGATTGGCTGATGCTAAAAGTAGATTAAAAGTACTGTTGTGGATTATTCATACCCGGTTTGTGAGCGATGGAATAAAGAGTATCTTTAGGAGAAGACTGTTGTCTTTTAAAGAATACAATATAATGTATAACATGAAAGGTATATGTTAGACACCGATGTAAAGGTTTAACAAAGGTAACATTACGCGAGTACGCGTCCTCGGTCACCGGGTTCATCAAGAAGTGCATAGATGACGTTGTTCCGACCAAGTCGGTTTGGATATATCCCAACCAGAAACCGTGGATTAACGGCGATGTTCGCGCTGCCCTCCATGCGCGTAACGCCGCCTTTGGCTCCCGGAATTTGGAGGAATATACAGAGTCCGTTACGACCTCCGTAAGACCATTGTCACTGCCAAGCGGGAGTACAAGGACAGAGTGGAGGAGAAATTCAAGAGCCACGACGCGAGGGGTATGTGGCAGGGGCTGCAGACGATAACGAACTTCAGAGGGAGAACCAGTTGTGTAGAGAACTCCTCTACCTCCCAGGAGAGCTAAATACTTTTTCTGCTCAGTTCGACGTGAACGGCAACCTGCCGAAGCCAGCGGCGCCTGAGGAGACCAGCCTGCTGAACATCTGGGAGGCGGATGTGCGCCGCACCTTCAAGCGGTTGAACATCCGTGTGCAGGCCCCGACGACATCCCGGGCCGCTTCTTCAACCTCTCCCTGTCCCAGGCTGTTGTTCCCGCGGTCTTCAAGATATCCACCATCATGCCTGTCCCTAAACAACCCAAGGTAACATGCCTGAATGACTATAGACCTGGAGCCCTCACCTCGATTGTCAGCAAATGCTTCGAGAGGTTGGTCAAGGACTTCATTTGCTCTGTGTTACATGCCACGCTGGACCCATGGCAATTTTCATATCGTCAAAACAGATCCACGGACGACGCAACTGCCATGGCCCTCCACACTGCCCTTTCCCACCTGGAGGGAAAGAACTGTTATGTGCGAATGCTGTTTGTGGACTACAGCTCAGCGTTCAACACGATAGTTCCTGCCAAGCTCGACACCAAGCTTAGAGGTCTAGGAGTGCCCCCATCCACGTGCAGCTGGATACTGGACCTCCTGTCGGACCGCCACCAGGTGGTGAGGATGGGCATCACCACCTCAGAGCCACTGACCCTCAACACGGGAGCCCCCCAGGATTGCGTGCTGAGCCCTCTCCTCTACTCCCTCTACACCCAGACTGCATGGCTATGCACAGCTCCTGTCACGGCTACGGTGGTTGGCAGGGGGCATGGCCTAGCCACGTGCGCTGGCGGCGCACACACGCTCCTGTCAACAAACTATCACGTTGGTTGGCAGGGGGCATGGCCAAGCCACGTGCGCTGGTGGCGCACACACACACACACACACCTGGACACAATCTCCCCGGGTAATTGTTTATCACCTCACCTGGGGTATATATACGTTGTCTTTCCTTTACCCCAGCGTGAGGTTGTTACTCTACAATGCACGTAGTTCTCCCGTCTGATACCCATCGCCTGCCAACTACCTGCCGGTACTTCGCACCCGATACCCCCGGAACAGACTCCTTCCCCCGTCCCGGACTACCCGCCGGTCAACTGCCTGCCGGTACTCCGCGGATCGTCTCCCCAGTGCACCCTTGTGACTTTGTGTGTGTTTGGTGCAAATAAAGCCGTTCGTATCACTCCACTTGTCTGCGTTCGGGGTCCAACCCCCTCCCTCTCTCGTGACAGAACGACCTCACCACCATGGACCCCAGCGACTTCGACACGTGGAGGACCATTATAGACATTACAGACGCCTGAGAAAATTCAGGCATTGTTGGGCCCTTTTCACCACGTGTGTGGTGTGTGTGGACCATGTGAGGTCCTCGGAGATGTGCGCGCCGAGGAACTTGAAGCTGCTGACCCTCTCTACTGCAACACTGTCGATGGAGATAGGGCAGTGCTCTCCTCTCGATATATAGAACAAAGGTGAGAACTACCCAAAGTGAGAGGGTGAACTACATTTACATTCTCTATCAGAACCCTCAGGACAATAGAACAAAGGGTGAGAGGGAAAACTACATTTACATTCTCTATCAGAACCCTCAGGACAATAGAACAAAGGGTGAGAGGGAGAACTACATTTACATTCTCTATCAGAACCCTCAGGACAATAGAACAAAGGGTGAGAGGGAGAACTACATTTACATTCTCAATGTTCCCTGTTGGTTTGTAAACTCATGTAAACGTAACTAAGTAGAGGTGTTACGCCCCAACGAGACCGGCGAGCCAAATGTGCCAAAGAACCCAGAAGTAGAGAGACACGGACACTCAAAACAACGGAAAAAATGTCTTTACTGTAAATATCTCCAACATCAAAAACATAAACTAGGCAGGGTTGGACTGAATACTTGGCGAGGTCGGAGCTGGAACACGCAGTTTCTCGTGACAGTGGTTCTCAATAACCAAGCGCCCAACGTCAGTCCTCGGCAGCCTAAAGAAGGGTAGATCCCACCTGGGATCGATTAGAGCGCGGGGGGGGCACAACAAGAGGTTCATGAAATGGACATGACTGCATAATACAGCAGTGTTGGCATTCAACCAAGTGTGGAAACAATCGTGTTCATGTATTCATATTTTAATATAGTTTATTATATTTATTATATTTATATTCAGTCAGTTGTGTATCTTTATTAGGCCTGCTGGATTCATGGTGGAAGACTTTGGGAATAAAAAGTGTGTGTGTGTGTGTGTGTGTGTGTGTGTGTGTGTGTGTGTGTGTGTGTGTGTGTGTGTGTGTGTGTGTGTGTGTGTGTGTGTGTGTGTGTGTGTGTGTGTGTGTGGGTGTGTGTGTGTGTGTGGGTGGGTGTGTGTGTGTGTGTGTGCCTGCCTGCCTACCTGTAAAGGGTGGAACCCAAAACAAACCAGGAAACAACACAAGAAGAATGCAACCCAACAAGTCTTTTCAGAGAGATGAATGATAACCTTGTCTATTATAATTATTATTAGAACTATTACCCACTATTACCCGGTTGAACTGGACCGACTGGTTGGTTCACTATATCTTACTTCCTTGTTACCGAGTCGGACGCTTCGGTGTTGATCACTTTATTACAGCAGGAAGACGACTAAGGTACAGTAGTCAACTCTGATCTGTGATATATCATACATATATATCACTAATATATCATCATATATCACTTTATTACAGCAGGAAGACGACTAAGGTACAGTAGTCAACTCTGATCTGTGATATATCATACATATATATCACTAATATATCATCATACATCACTTAATAACAGCAGGAAGAAGACTTAGGTACTGTAGTCAACTCTGATCTGTGATATATCATACATTTATATCACTAATATATCATCATATATAACTTTATAACAGCAGGAAGAAGTACTGTAGTCAACTCTGATCCCTGATGTATTATACATATCTATCTTTATGAATATGTATCACTTGTGTATAATACAAAAATGTTGATGAAACGGTTAAAACATTATTGTTATTTAACTATGTTATTTAAATGTTATGTTATGTAGTCTACTTGAAACCTCTCACTGTTATATAAAGTGAACCAGTCACACTGCTAATTCAACTAATATTTGACTATTTAATACTTAGAGGTCATTAAAGAGCAGGTAGGGGGAAGAGGTCATTTAGGAGCAGGTAGGGGTCAGAGGTCATTAGGGAGCAGGTAGAGGTTAGAGGTCATTAAGGAGCAGGTAGAAGTTAGAGGTAATTTAGGATCTTTACCTCACTAACCCCACATCCTGCTTGGTAGTATAGTCCTCAGGGTTATCCTGAAGTGACTCACTAACCCCACATCCTGCTTGGTAGTATAGTCCTCAGGGTTAACCTGAAGTGACTCTCTAACCCCACATCCTGCTTGGTAGTATAGTCCTCAGGGTTAACCTGAAGTGACTCACTAACCCCACATCCTGCTTGGTAGTATAGTCCTCAGGGAAGCAGCATGTGAGGCTCACAGCAGGAGTCACCGTGATAACTGAACTGAGATCATCTTGGTATCTGAAAGTGAAGATTCTGGTATTCCCTGAATTGAACATCCATAAATCCTGGCTCTTGTTGTTCTAGAAGGATACAGGAGAGAGCAGGACTACCCTGGACTCAGCTGTGTCTCCATTAAGAGTGGCCGGTCTATGGATCTTCCTGTTAAGTTTGAAGATGGACGCGAATCCAGAGAGGAGAGGTAGGGGTTTCAAACAGACGTTTTTTGCTCAAAACTAAAACATTGTGTGGTTTCTTACTGCTTCTGCATCCTTTATTCCCCTGTGTGTGTGTGTGTGTGTGTGTGTGTGTGTCTGTGTGTGTGTGTGAGAAAATAATTGAATGTCCAGATGTAGGTTTAGTTTATAAACTTGTGTTCACATTTATTCACACTTGCACACACACACTTGACTGCCTGGTTTTTATCTGTTCCACCTGTGGTCTCAGGTAAAACAGACTGCCATCTCTTTCTCTACCACTAGAGGGAGCCCTGACTCACACACTGTCATCTCTTTCTCCACCTCTAGAGGGAGCCGTGACTCACACACTGTCATCTCTTTCTCCACCTCTAGAGGGAGCCCTGACTCACACACTGTCATCTCTTTCTCCATCTCTAGAGGGAGCCCTGACTCACACACTGTCATCTCCTTCTCCACCTCTAGAGGGAGCCCTGACTCACACACTGTCATCTCTTTCTCCATATCTAGAGGTGGAGAAAGTAGTAATGTAATCATATTATTATCCAAAGTTGTACAAATGGACACAAAAACTAATCTGTAACACTCAAAATAAACCACAGATTGTAGTTATTTAATATTGTATTAACATATTAACACATGTTGCTAAAAAGTTGTATAATATTGTCCATTCACATCGTCCATGGTGCATTAAGTGTCAAGCGTGAGTGAGAGCTAACAGGTGAGAAGAGGATCTCTAAGTGTCTGTGAATGTGGTCCATCTCAGAGCTCAGCAGTGATGTATCAGGACACCATCGTTAGTGTCAGTAAAAGCTGTGTGTGTGTTGTGTTGAAGCCCAGAGCAGAAGGAGAGAGCAGACTCCCCTGGACCCAGCTGTGTCTCCATGAAGAGTGACTGGTCTATGGAGAGACCTGTTCAGTTTAATGATGGACGCGAATCCAGAGAGGAGAGGTAGTAGTTTCAAACAGACGTTTTTTGTTCAAAACTAAAAACATTGTCCGGTTTCTTACAGCTTCTGCTTCCTTTATTTTCCAGTGTGTGTGTTTGTGTGTGTGTATGTGTGTGTGTGTGTGTGTGTGTGTGTGTGTGTGTGTGTGTGTGTGTGTGTGTGTGTGTGAGAAAATAAGTGAATGTCCAGATGTAGGTTTAGTTTATAAACTTGTGTTCACATTTATTCACACTTGCACACACACACTTGACTGCCTGGTTTTTATCTGTTCCACCTGTGGTCTCAGGTAAAACAGACTGCCATCTCTTTCTCTACCACTAGAGGGAGCCCTGACTCACACACTGTCATCTCTTTCTCCACCTCTAGAGGGAGCCCTGACTCACACACTGTCATCTCTTTCTCCACCTCTAGAGGGAGCCCTGACTCACACACTGTCATCTCTTTCTCCACCTCTAGAGGGAGCCCTGACTCACACACTTTCATCTCTTTCTACACCTCTAGAGGGAGCCCTGACTCACACACTGTCATCTCTTTCTCCACCTCTAGAGGGAGCCCTGACTCACACATTGTCATCTCTTTCTCCATCTCTAGAGGTGGAGAAAGTAGTAATGTAATCATATTATTATCCAAAGCTGTACAAATGGACACAAAAACGAATCTGTAACACTCAAAATAAACCACAGATTCTAGTCATTTAATATTGTATTAACACATGTTGCTAAAAAATTGTATAATATTGTCCATTCACATCGTCCATGGTGCATTAATTGTCAAGCGTGAGGGAGAGCTAACAGGTGAGAAGAGGATCTCTAAGTGTATGTGACTGTGGTCCATCTCAGAGCTCAGCAGTGATGTATCAGGACACCATCGTTAGTGTCAGTAAAAGCTGTGTGTGTGTTGTGTTGAAGCCCAGAGCAGAAGGAGAGAGCAGACTCCCCTGGACCCAGCTGTGTCTCCATGAAGAGTGACTGGTCTATGGAGAGACCTGTTAACTTTAAAGATGGGAATCAGTCTATTGAGAAGAGGTGAGGGTTAATCAGATTATAGCAATTCAGCATCTAATGAACATTCATAAATCCTGACTCTTGTTGTTCTGGAAGGATGCAGGAGAGAGCAGACTCCCCTGGACCCAGCTGTGTCTCCATGAAGAGTGACCGGGCTATGAATTATCCTGTTAAGTTTAAAGATGGACGCCCCTTCAGAGAGGAGAGGTAGGAGTCTCACACACTGTCATCTCTTTCTCTACCACTAGAGGGAGCCCTGACTCACACACTGTCATCTATTTCTCCACCTCTAGAGGGAGCCCTGACTCACACACCGTCATCTCTTTCTATCCTTCTAGAGGTGGAGAAAGTTATTGTATAATATTGTCCATTTACATTGGCAATGATGTAAATACATATTATCTTTGTGTGTGTGTGTGTGTGTGTGTTCTCTACAGACAACACCAGGAGAGGTCAAAGGTTACCAGTGCTCGGTCTGTACAGCAGCATCAAACAGAGCTGATCAAGGTGTGTAAAAGTCCAAAAAGACATTAGCCTTCAGCTCTACATGAACATTAAAAAGCATCTCTTGTGGTGCTCAGAGTCTCCAGGCTTCCCTCTTTAGACCAGACATGAATCAAGGACAGATTCTTCTGATGTCCTCAGCTCACAAGAAAGTTCTCATTCATGTTCTGTTCCAGAGGGCTGAGGAGAACGCACACGCTTTTCTAGACCAGGAGCTGAAGAAGCTCTGGAGAGTTCTCTTCCCACATGACCCACAAGGCTCAGAGAGTCAGAGGGAGGAGGAGGTGGAGGAGGAGGAGGATGGGAAGAATGAGGAGCAGAGGAGGCGCGCCATAGAGGGAGTGACCGACATCACACTTCTCTGCCTCCTGGAGATGAACCAGGAGGAACTGGCCCACACACTGAGGAGTGGTAAGAGACTCTTATTTAGAAAACATAGAGGAGACTCTTATTTAGAAAACATAGAATAGACTCTTATTTAGAAAACATAGGAGAGACTCCAATTTTGAAAACATAGAAGAGACTCTTATTTAGAAAACATAGAGGAGACTCTTATTTTGAAAACATAGAAGAGACTCTTATTTTAAATGCATAGAAGAGACTCTTATTTTAAATGCATAGAAGAGACTCTTTTTTATAAAACATAGAAGAGACTCTTATTTTGAAAACATAGAAGATACTCTTATTTTGAAAACATAAAATCGACTCTTATTTAGAAAACATAGAAGAGTCTCTTTTTAAAAAAACATAAAACAGACTCTAATTTAGAAATCACAGAAGAGACTCTCATTTAGAAAACATAGAATAGACTCTTATTTAGAAAACATAGGAGAGACTCTATTTTGAAATCAAAGAAGAGACTCTTATTTTAAATAGCAAAGAAGATACTTTTATTTAGAAAACATAGAGGAGACTCTTATTTTGAAAACATAGAAGAGACTCTTATTTTAAATGCATAGAAGAGACTCTTATTTTAAATTTATAGAAGAGACTGTTATTTAGAAAACATAGAAGAGAATTCTATTTAGAAAACATAAAACACATAGAAAATTTAAAACACATAGAAGAGACTCTTTTTTAGAAAACATAGAAGAGACCCTTATTTTGAAAACATAGAAGATACTCTTATTTTGAAATCATAAAATAGACTCTTATTTAGAAAACCTAGAAGAGTCTCTTGTTTTAAAAACATAAAAGAGACTCTAATTTAGAAATCACAGAAGAGACTCTTATTTAGAAAACATAGAATAGACTCTTATTTAGAAAACATAGGAGAGACTCTTATTTAGAAAACATAGAAGAGACTCTTATTTTAAATGCATAGAAGAGACTCTTATTTTAAATGCATAGAAGAGACTCTTTTTTAGAAAACATAGAAGAGACTCTTATTTTGAAAACATAGAAGATACTCTTATTTTGAAAACATAAAATAGACTCTTATTTAGAAAACATAGTAGAGTCTCTTGTTTTAAAAACAAAAAGAGACTCTAATTTAGAAATCACAGAAGAGACTCTTATTTAGAAAACATAGGAGAGACTCCAATTTTGAAAACATAGAAGAGACTCTTGTTTTGAAATAAAAGAAGAGACTCTTATTTTGAAAACATAGAAGAGACCCTATTTTTAAATCAAAGAACAGACTCTTATTTTGAAAACAAAGAAAAGACTCTTATTTAGAAAACATAGAAGGGACTCTTATTTAGAAAACATAGACTCTTATTTAGAAAACACAGAAGAGACTCTTATTTAGAAAACATAGAAGAGACTCTTATTTAGAAAACATAGAAGAGACTCGTATTTAGAATACACAGAAGATACTCTTATTTTGAAAACACAAAAGAGACACTTTTTTTTTAAACAGAAAAGACTGTTATTTAGAAAACAAAGAAGTTACTCTTATTTAGAACACATAGAAGAGACTCTTATTTAGAAAACACAGCAGAGACTCTTATTTAGAAAACATAGAAGAGACTTTTATATAGAAAACATAGAAGAGACTCTTATTTTGAAAACACAGAAGAGACTCTTATTTTTAAATCAAAGAAGAGACTCACATAGAGACTCTTTTAAAATAGTCGAATCTTTTCCAGATATATACCCTCTTGGAGGTTAAATGGTTTGATCCAGATGTGTAGGGTTATTGTAGGGGTATCAGATTAAGAGATGCAACACTATCTTGTTAATTCAGCATATCAAGTCAATTATAGTACTAGTTAATTTACATTTAGTAATAATAATAATAAAATAATAATAAATAATAAATAATAATAATAAATAATAATATAAATAATAATAAATAATAATAAATAATAATAATAAATAATATATAATAATAATAATAATAAATAATAAATAATAATAAATATTATTATAAATAATAATAATAATAAAAGTAATAATTATAATGTATTATAGTAATAGTTAATTATAATGTATTATAGTAATAGTAAATTATAATGTATTATAGTACTGTAATTACACCAATAATATTGTTCTGTCAATATCACGTCTAAGACCTGTCTTCTGGGTTCTCTAATTTAGGAACTGCTGCAGTCCAGTGCCAACATAACATCAAGTCTCATCTGATGCAGAAGTTCAGGCGTGTGTTTGAGGGAATCGCTAAAGCAGGACATTCAACAGATCTGAATGACTTCTACACAGAGCTCTTCATCACAGAGAGAATCAGTGGAGAGGTCAACAAGGAACATGAGGTCAGACTGATTGAAATAGCTTCCAGGAAACCAGCCAAGGAGGAAACACCAATCAAATGTGAAGACATCTTTAAACCCTTACCTGGACAAGATCAACCAAGCAGAACCATAATGACAACTGGAGTGGCGGGCATTGGTAAAACCGTCTTAACACACAAGTTCACTCTGGATTGGGCTGAAGGCAAAGCCAACCAGGACATCCACTTCACGCTTCCCTTCACTTTCAGAGAGCTGAATTTACTGAAGGAGAAAGAGTTTAGCTTGGTGGAACTTCTTCATCATTTCTTTATTCAAACCAAAGGAATCTGCAGATACGACCTGTTCCAAGTGGTCTTCATCTTGGATGGTCTGGATGAGTGTCGACTGCCTCTGGACTTCCAGAAGAATCCGATCTGGACAGATGTCACAAAGTCGACCTCGGTGGACGTGCTGCTGACAAACCTCATTAGGGGCGACCTGCTTCCCTCCGCTCGCATCTGGATAACCACACGCCCTGCGGCAGCCAATCAGATCCCTGCTGAATGTGTTGGCATGGTGACAGAGGTGAGAGGGTTCACCGACCCACAGAAGGAGGAGTACTTCAGGAAGAGATTCAGGGAGGAGGCTCTGGCCAGCACAATCATCTCCCACATCAAGACATCACGAAGCCTCCACATCATGTGTCACATCCCAGTCTTCTGTTGGATCAGTGCTACAGTTCTGGAGGACTTCTTCAAAACAACCCAGACAGGAGAAGAGATGCCCAACACCGTGACTCAGATGTACTTCCACTTCCTGAGGGTTCAGTCCATACAGGGGGACGGGAAGTACCATGGGAGAGCTGAAACAGATGCAGTCTGGAGTTCAAAGAGCAGGAAGATCATTGTTGCTCTGGGAAAACTGGCGTTTAACCAGCTGGAGAAAGGCAACCTGATCTTCTACGAGGCAGACCTGGCAGAGTGTGACATGGATATCAGAGCAGCCTCAGTGTACTCAGGAGTGTTCACCCAGATCTTTAAAGAGGAGTGTGGGCTGTACCAGGACAAGGTGTTCTGCTTTGTCCATCTGAGCATCCAGGAGTTTCTGGCTGCTCTTTATGTCTTCCTGTCCTTCATGGACACTGGTGTCAATCTGCTCTCAGATAAACATTGGCGAGACAAGTGGTCTATTCTTGTTGGAAAGAAAACAGCGGTCCAACTCCTCTACCAGAGTGCTGTGGACAAGGCCTTACAGAGTGAGAACGGACACCTGGACTTGTTCCTCCGCTTCCTCCTGGCTCTCTCTCTGGAGACCAATCAGACTCTCCTACCAGGTCTGCTGAGAAAGACAAGAAGTAGCTCACAGACCAATAAGCAAACAGTGTCTTACATCAAGAAGCAGATAAGTGGAGATCTCTCACCAGAGAGAAGCATCAATCTGTTCCACTGTCTGAATGAGCTGAACGACCGTTCTCTGGTGGAGGAGATCCAACAGTACCTGACATCAGGAAGTGTCACCACAGAAGATCTCTCTCCTGCTCAGTGGTCAGCTCTGGTCTTCATCTTACTGTCATCAGAGGTGGAGCTGGACGTGTTTGACCTGAAGAAATACTCTGCTTCAGAGGAGGGTCTTCTGAAGCTGCTGCCAGTGGTCAAAGCCTCCAAAACATCTCTGTAGGTTCACTAATAACTGTAAATGTATTATAATACACAATATACATTATACTAGAATATGAAAGTTATAATAATATACAAAACATCTCTGTAGGTTTATTTATTAAAACGTATTATAATACACAATATACATAATACCAGAATATGAAGTTATAATAATATACAGAACATCTCTGTAAGTTAACTAATAACATGTATTTAAAGCCACAATATACATAATACTAGAATATTAAAGTTATAATAAAATACAAAATATTTCTGAAGGTTCAATAATAAAATGTATTACAATACAAAAAACTAAATTAAACTAGAATATTAAAGTCATAATTATATACAAAACATATCTGTAGGTTCATTAATAACATGTAATACTATATACATTATACTAAAATATTAAAGTCATAACAATATACAAAACATATGAGCTGGGAGCAGGCTATAGAAGGGAGCCTATTTTAAAATTTTATTTTCTAAACTACACAACATTTGGATTGTGAACCATTAGTAACAGCACCACTTCAGTAGGAAGTCCAGTAACAACTGGGTATTATACCAGGAAACACCACAACTGGGTTTTTCCCTCGTCTATTCATATTTGTGAATACTTGTTTTTCAATTTGAATGAATACTGGACAATACTGGACCAGGCTACAAATTCCACCCCAATATTGGCTGTTAAATCATACCTACAGCACTGTTATCATTTGTTAAACTTATTTTTCTTATTCATAATGCCAGTAAAGACTGTGTTTTAAGTGGTTTTAAGTGGTTTTAAGTGGTTTTAAGTGGTTTTTAGTGGTTTTAAGTGGTTTTAATTCTAATAAGCCCTTTCAACACAGTTCCTAACATGTTCCTGTTGATATTGTGTGAAGGCTGAATGGCTGTCATCTGTCAGAGAGATGCTGTAAAGCTCTGGCCTCAGTTCTCAGCTCCAACTCCTCCAGTCTGAGAGAGCTGGACCTGAGTACCAACGACCTGCAGGATTCAGGAGTTACGCTGCTCTCTGCTGGACTGGGGAGTCCACACTGTACACTGGAGACTCTCAGGTCAGTTGTACTCAATGAGCAAACACTTACAGCACAGGGTTTGATATCAGAAGACATTCAACTGATTCCATGCATTGAGGAGATATTTAGAAACAGGTGACCATCTCCATCACAAAGGACCACAACCATCCTGGGCACCATCTCTTCTCCCCCTACCGTCCGTTCACTGGTTCTGCATCATCCGTACAAGGACTACCAGGTTCAAGTATTATATCCACAGACAGTGGCCTACTGCACTGCTAGGAGTGCTGCCACTATCATAACATTGTCATTAACATTACACTATCATAACATTATCACTAACATTACACTATCATAACATTGTCATTAACATTACACTATCATATCATGTCATTAACATTACACTGTCATAACATTGTCATTAACATTACACTATCATAACATTGTCAATAACATTACACTATCATAACATTGTCATTAACATTACACTATCATAACATGTCATTAACATTACACTGTCATAACATTGTCATTATCATTACACTATCATAACATTGTCATTAACATTATACTATCTTAACATTGTCATCAGCGTTACACTATCATAACATTGTCATTAACATTACACTATCATAACATGTCATTAACATTAAACTATCATAACATTATCATTAACATTACACTATCATAACATGTCATTAACATTACACTATCATAACATGTCATTAACATTACTCTATCATAACATGTCATTAACATTACTCTGTCATACTTTACAGGACTTTCAGGACTCATTACAGTTACTGTACTGCACTGTATTCATGAAGCTGCTGCACTACTTTAAAATAATTGTATATGCTTTATGTACCATTCAAACATGTACATATCATCCATTAGTCACTTTATTGTTCTTTTTATTGTCATTTTTATTGTGTATAGTATTTTTATAGTATAGTTGTATATAAATTCATACTGCAGGAGGGAATGGGGAGTAAGCATTCTATTGTACTTGTTGCAAATGGCAAATACATCTCTTGAATCTTGATTTACAACCATAAAAGTACAATTTCAAGTTCTATAATATACAAAACATATATGTTAGATCAATAATAGCATGAATTACAATACAATATACATAATATAGTTGAATATTAAAGTTATTTATTATTCAAAACATATGAGCTGTGAGCAGGATATAGGAGGGAGCCTTTTTTAATATATTATTTTCTAAACTACGCAACATTTGGATTGTGAACCATTAGTAACAAAACCACTTCAGTAGGAAGTTGATACGAGAGAGGGAGTAGGTTGGACCCCGAACGCAGACGCCGACAAGTGGAGTGATATGAAACGGCTTTATTTGCACCAAACACACACAAAGACACAAGGGAGATGGTCCACGGAGTACCGGCAGGCAGTTGACCGGCGGGAAGTCCGGGACAGGGGAAGGAGTCTGTACCGGGGGTATCGGGTGCGACGTACCGGCAGGTAGTTGGCAGGCGATACAAAAGGCGGTACAAAACGGGAGAACAACGTGCATAGTTGAGTAACCACCTCACGCTGGGGTAAAGGAAAGAACACATCTATATACCCCAGGTGAGGTGATAAGCAATTACCCGGGGAGATTGTGTCCAGGTGTGTGTGTGTGGCCAGCGCACGTGGCTAGGCCACGCCCCCTGCCAACCACCGTAGCCATGACAGAAGTCCAGTAACAACTGGGTATTATACCAGGAAACACCACAACTGGGTTTTTCCCTAGCCTATTCATATTTGTGAATATTTCCACTCCAATATTGGCTGTTAAATCTTACCTGCAGCGCTGTTATCATTTGTTAAACTTATATATCTTATTTATAATGCCAGTAAAGACTGTGTTTTAATGGTGGTTTTAATTGTGGTTTTAAGTGGTTTTAATTCTAATATGCCCTTTCAACCCAGTTCCTAACATGTTCCTGTTGATGTTGTGTGAAGGCTGAATGGCTGTCGTCTGTCAGAGAGATGCTGTGAAGCTCTGGCCTCAGTTCTCAGCTCCAACTCCTCCAGTCTGAGAGAGCTGGACCTGAGTACCAACGACCTGCAGGATTCAGGAGTGAAGCTGCTCTCTGCTGGACTGGGGAGTCCACACTGTACACTGGAGACTCTCAGGTCAGTTGGACTCAATGAGCAAACACTTACAGCACATGGTTTGATATCAGAAGACATTCAACTGATTCCATACATTGAGGAGATCTTTAGAACCAGGTGACCATCTCCATCACTAAGGACCACAACCACCCTGGGCACCATCTCTTCTCCCCCTACTGTCCGGTCGCTGGTTCTGCAGCATCCGTACAGCAAGGACTACCAGGTTTAAGGATAGTTTATATCCACAGACAGTGGCCTACTGAACTACTAGGAGTGCTGCCACTATAATAACATTACACTATCATAACATTGTCGTTAACATTACACTGTTGTGTTCTTGAAATTCATACTGCAGGAGGGAATGGGGAGTAAGCATTCAATAGGCCTATATCACACTTCCTGCTTCCGGAGCCTTAAAAATCGCAGAGCAGTGTACTCTTACTTCCGGTAGTTACCCCAGATACATGATAAACTGTGGCCGCCTCCTCTCCTCTCTGTTATTGTGGTGTACCGGCTGCTCAACGTCTAAACAAAGACAGCCCTACCTCAGTTTACACCATTACCCAAAGACAAACTCCTCCGCAAGTCTTGTGTGAGGCTGATAAGGAGGATGAAGGTCCCTCGTTTCATGTTCTCAGGGGTAGCGCGTATGTCTGCAGTTTGCACTTTGACAAGGAGAGCATATACGTCTCAAAAGGTGGGCGGAATAGGCTAATAATGTCGGGTAAGTGTGTGATTAAAAGCACTGGTCCTGACCCCCACACACACTCCATCTCTCATCCGAACAGAGCCACATAATGTCGGGTATGTGTGTGATTAAATGCACTGGTCCCGACCCCCACACACACTCCATCTCACATCCGAATAGAGCCACATAATGACGGGTAAGTGTGTGATTTAAAGCACTGGTCCTGACCCCCACACACACTCCATCTCACATCCGAATAGAGCCACATAATGTATATGAGTAAGTATATGATTAAAAGCACTGGTCCCAAGTAGGGCTGGGCGATACGGAGCAAAACCCGGTATTTTTAGGCTGCATCGCATCAGGCAAACAGGCATTCCCTTTTAGAAAATATACAGCTGCACACTACATATTAACACGCAAATGAAAAGGTACATTGAAATAATCAAAATCCATCAAATAAATTGCCTATATTAAATACATAGGCATACCTCTGCTCCTACACAAAATCGCCTTCGTTCTATGGCGATATATCCAGATAGGGCCACAAGACACAATGTCGGGGAATGTATGATTCGGATTTAGACTTCTTCACTGTAGTGTTCATTCACTAGTTGAACCACATCGCCTGGACTGACTTTTAGAAGGTTATGCAGCGATGTTGTCCAGCGATAACTGTCCTCCATGGTGAATGCCAAGCTGAATGCATTAACCGGAACTTGGGATACACTGCTTCAGCGATTTTTAACGGGTACTTCCGGCTTTCAAATCTAACATGATATAGGCCTATTGTACTTGTTGCAAATGGCAAATTAATCTCTTGAATCTTAATTTACATCCATAAAAGTACATTTTCAGACCCCTAATGTCACAACTCAGGGGGTAGGTTGGACCCCGAACGCAGAAAGAGACCAGAGAGGGGAGAACAGTGGTTTTATTTGGCACAGAACACATGCGCATGTAACGTCAAAGACAGGCGATGGATCTGGTACCGGGAGGTCAAGGTACGTCGTACCGACAGGTAGTAGACGGGCGGATCGTTGGGGACAGGCGATGGGTCTGGTTACTGGGAGGTCGAGGTGTGTCGTACCGACAGGTAGTAGACGGGCGGATCGTTGGGGACAGGCGATGGGTCTGGTTACCGGGAGGTCGAGGTGCGTCGTACCGACAGGTAGTAGACGGGCGTAGCTCCGGAACAGACGAGGGGCTGGAATGGCAGGCGGACGGGCTATCTCTCCGATAGTCCGCAGCAGAGTGATCAGAACCAGGGATGAATGTCACCTGGGGACTGGTAGCGTACATGAGGTTACACACAGTACGAACGAGCGACGTCTCTAACTGACGCCGCGGTATAAATAGCCCCCAGGTGAGATCATTGGCAATCAGCCATGGTAAGGTTGGCAGGTGCGTGTGTGGCCTCCAGCGCACGCGGCCTGGGCACGCCGCCTGTCAACCACCGAACCCGTGTTTTACGTTACCATTGACTACTGTAAAGTGCTCGTTGTCTTGTCAATGAAACATAATATGAAACGGTAGCCAAAGTAACAAAAATAGGTTTTATTATAATTACCATGGTTGAAGGTGAAGGGATAACATAAAAGTCATGACAAACAAACCCCAGGACTGTGCAGACAGGATCAGCCACCCACACAGGGGAGAACAGCACACTTATTCACAAAGGGATGACGAGAACAAGAAACACCTGGGCTGATTACAAAATGGATACACCTGGGAGGGAAACGACAAAGAACTACGAGACCAAGACAGGGGACTACAACCAGACATCACCCATCACACTGTGGAACACCTGATCAGGATACAACACACCCACACGTAACACCGTGACACCTAAATTAATAATTTTCAGAGGAATAACGTAATTTATTTAAGATGTTGCTGCCATCATTATATAAGGTGTATGTTAAATTCTTAATATAAATACATCTCTGTATGTTCACGAATCACATGTATTTTAAGCCACAATATACATAATACTACAATATTAAAGTTATAATACTATACAAAACATATCTGTAGGTTCAATAATAACATGTATTACGATACAATATACATTACACTAGAATATTAAAGTTAGAATAATATACAAAACATATCTGTAGGTTCAATAGTATCATGTACTACAATACAATATACATAATACTAGAATATTAAAGTTATAATACTATACAAAACATATATGAAGGTTCAATAGTAACATGTATTACTATACAATATACATTATACTAGAATATAAAAGTTAGTTCATATTCAAAACATATGAGCTGGGAGCAGGCTATAGCAGGGAGCCTATTTTAATATTTAATTTTCTAAACGACAACATTTGGATTGTGAACCATTAGTAACAGCACCACTTCAGTAGGAAGTCCAGTGACAACTGGGTATTATACCAGGAAACAACACACCTGGGTTTTTCCCTAGTCTATTCATATTTGTGAATACTTGTTTTTCAATTTGAATGAATACTGGACAATACTGGACCAGGCTACAAATTCCACTCCAATATTGGCTGATAAATCTTACCTACAGCGCTGTTATCATTCGTTAAACTTCTCATAATAACTTTCTCATAATGCTAGTAAAGTCTGTGTTTTAATGGTGGTTTTACGCGTTTTTACGTGTTTTTAAGTGGTTTTAATTATATTAGGTCCTTTCAACATAGTTCCTAACATGTTCCTGTTGATGTTGTGTGAAGGCTGAATGGCTGTCATCTGTCAGAGAGATGCTGTGAAGCTCTGGCCTCAGTTCTCAGCTCCAACTCCTCCAGTCTGAGAGAGCTGGACCTGAGTACCAACGACCTGCAGGATTCAGGAGTGAAGCTGCTCTCTGCTGGACTGGGGAGTCCACACTGTACACTGGAGACTCTCAGGTCAGTTGTACTCAATGAGCAAACACTTACAGCACAGGGTTTGATATCGGAAGACATTCAACTAATTTCATGCATTGAGGAGATCTTTAGAACCAGGTGACCATCTCCATCACTAAGGACCGCAACCACCCTGGGCAGCATCTCTTCTCCCCTTACCATCCGGTCGCTGGTTCTGCAGCATCTTACAAGGACTACAAGGTTCAAGGATAGTTTATATCCACAGACAGTGACCTACTGAACTGCTAGGAGTGCTGCCACTATCATAACATTGTCATTAACATTACACTATCATACCATTGTCATTAACATTACACTATCATAACATTATCATTAACATTACACTATCATAACATTGTCATTAACATTACACTTTCATAACATTGTCAATAACATTACACTATCATAACATTATCATTACACTATCATACCATTGTCATTAACATTACACTATCATAACATTGTCATTAACATTACACTATCATAACATTGTCATTAACATTACACATTCATAACATTGTCATTAACATTACACTATCATAACATTGTCACTGCCGTGTCTAATTGTTAATCACGTCACCTGTTGGGTGAATATATACCGTGGCGTTCTGTTACCCCGGTGTTAGGTCGTACGTCGTACGTCGTGCTTACTACGTTGTACATTCTGGAAGGAATCGTTATGCCGATTTCCCTGAAATCCAGATTACTTGCCTATCCCGCGTCACCCGCCTGTCTCGCGTTACTCTCCCGTCCCCGACTGCTCGTCAGGTCTATACCTGTCGCTACCTCGACCTCCCGGTATCCAGACCCCTCTCCTGTCCCGGACTGCTCGCCGGTCTACTACCTGCCGGTACTCCGCGGATCGACCTCCCGGTATCCAGACTCCTCGCCCGTCCCGGACCACGCACCTGTCTACTCCCCACCGCGCCTGTCGAGAGTTGAGCTGTCTGGCGGTGCGGAGGTAGGCCAGGTTTTTGTGGTCTGTCCAGACCACGAACGGATGTTCCGCCCCCTCAAGCCAATGCCTCCACTCCTCCAAGGCCGGAACCACTGCCAAGAGCTCCCGATTCCCCACGTCGTAATTCCTCTCCGCGGACAACAGCCGTTTAGAAAAAAAACGCACAAGGATGCGTCTTCCCCCGTTGAATGTTGAGATAGTACGGCCCCAACGCCGGAATCCGATGCGTCCACCTCCACCACGAACTGGCACGCCGGATGCCTCAGAACCGGAGCCGAGGTGAACAGACGTTTAAGCTGCGCAAAAGCCGAACACGCCTCAGGAGGCCAGGAGAACGGAGAGAGCGTGGAGGTGAGCCGAGTAAGCGAGCCGCGACGCTACTAAAATCCCGGATGAACCTATGGTAAAAATTGGCAAAACCGAGGAACCGCTGGAGTTGTCTCCGGGGTTGTAGGCGTCCTCCGCCACTGCCTTGATCTTAACTGGATCCGACCGAACCTGTGCAGGCTCGATTATGTATCCCAAGAAGGCCAGCGACTTGACGTGGAACTCACACTTCTCCGCAAGTTAGTTAATATTCAAAACATATGAGCTGGGAGCAGGCTATAGCAGGGAGCCTACTTTAATATTTTATTTTCTAAACTACTCAACATTTGGATTGTGAACCATTAGTAACAGCACCACTTCAGTAGGAAGTCCAGTAACAACTGGGTATTATACCAGGAAACACCACAACTGGGTTTTTCCCTAGCCTATTCATATTTGTGAATACTTGTTTTTCAATTTGAATGAATACTGGACCAGGCTACAAATTCCACTCCAATATTGGCTGATAAATCTTACCTACAGCGCTGTTATCATTCGTTAAACTTAGATTTCTTTCTCATAATGCTAGTAAAGACTGTGTTTTAATGGTGTTTTTACGTGTTTTTACGTGTTTTTAAGTGGTTTTAATTATATTAGGTCCTTTCAACACAGTTCCTAACATGTTCCTGTTGATGTTGTGTGAAGGCTGAATGGCTGTCGTCTGTCAGAGAGATGCTGTGAAGCTCTGGCCTCAGTTCTCAGCTCCAACTCCTCCAGTCTGAGAGAGCTGGACCTGAGTAGCAACGACCTGCAGGATTCAGGAGTGAAGCTGCTCTCTGCTGGACTGGGGAGTCCACACTGTACACTGGAGACTCTCAGGTCAGTTGTACTCAATGAGCAAACACTTACAGCACAGGGTTTGATATCAGAAGACATTCAACTGATTCCATGCATTGAGGAGATCTTTAGAACCAGGTGACCATCTCCATCACTAAGGACCACAACCACCCTGGGCACCATCTCTTCTCCCCGTACTGTCCGGTCGCTGGTTCTGCAGCATCAGTACAAGGACTAGCAGGTTTAAGGATAGTTTATATCCATAGACAGTGACCTACTGAACTGCTAGGAGTGCTGCCACTATCATACCATTGTCATTAACATTACACTATCATAACATTGTCATTAACATTACACTTTCATAACATTGTCAATAACATTACACTATCATAACATTATCATTACACTATCATAACATTGTCATTAACATTACACTATCATAACATTGTCATTAACATTACACATTCATAACATTGTCATTAACATTACACTGTCATAACATGTCATTAACATTACACTATCATAACATTATCATTACACTATCATAACATTGTCATTAACATTACACTATCATTACATTGTCATTAACATTACACTATCATAACATGTCATTAACGTTACACTATCATTACATTGTCATTAACATTACACTATCATAACATGTCATTAACATTACACTATCATAACATTGTCATTAACATTACACTTTCATAACATTGTCAATAACATTACACTATCATAACATTGTCATTAACATTACACTATCATAACATTGTCATTAACATTACACATTCATAACATTGTCATTAACATTACACTGTCATAACATTATCATTACACTATCATAACATTGTCATTAACATTACACTATCATTACATTGTCATTAACATTACACTATCATAACATGTCATTAACATTACACTATCATTACATTGTCATTAACATTACACTATCATAACATGTCATTAACATTACACTATCATTACATTGTCATTAACATTACACTATCATAACATGTCATTAACATTACACTATCATTACATTGTCATTAACATTACACTATCATAACATGTCATTAACATTACACCATCATAACATGTCATTAACATTACACTGTCACAACATTGTCATTGCCGTGTCTAATTGTTAATCACGTCACCTGTTGGGTGAATATATACCGTTGCGTTCTGTTCTCTCTGACGTCTCCCTGTCGGTACTACGCTGATCAGACTTCCCGGTATCCAGACCCCTTGCCTGCCCCCGTTCACTCTGGTGTTGTGTTTTCTTAAATAAAGCATTACGTTTATGTAGCTCCACTGTGTCTTGGTCTGCGTTCTGGGTCCCACCTAATTACCCCATCGTGACAATCATTAACATTACACTATCATAACATTGTTATTAACATTACACTATCATAACATGTCATTAACATTACACTATCATAACATTATCATTAACATTACACTATCATAACATTGTCATTAACATTACACTATCATAACATTGTCATTAACATTACACTATCATAACATTGTCATTAACATTACACTATCATAACATTGTCATTAACATTACACTATCATAACATTGTCATTAACATTACACTATCATAACATTATCATTAACATTACTCTATCATAACATTGTCATTAACATTACTCTATCATACTTTACTGGACTTTCTGGACTCATTACAGTTACTGTACTGCACTGTATTCATGATGCTGCTGCACTACTGGCACTTTAAAATGCTTTTATATGCTTTATGTACAATTCAAAACATGTACATATCATCCATTAGTCACCTTATTTTTATTGTATAAAGTATTTGTATTGTGTTTTTGAAATTCATACTGCAGGAGGGAATGGGGTGTAAGCATTATATTGTACTTGTTGCAAATGGCAAATACGTCTCATGAATCTTGATATACATCCATATGTAAAATGTCAAGTTCTATAATATACAAAACATATCTGTAGGTTCAATAATAGCATGTATTACAATACAATGTACATTATACTAGAATATTAAAGTTAGTTAATATTCAAAACATATGAGCTGGGAGCAGGCTATAGGAGGGAGCCTATTTTAATATTTTATTTTCTAAACTACCCAACATTTGGATTGTGAACCATTAGTAACAGCACCACTTCAGTAGGAAGTCCAGTAACAACTGGGTATTATACCAGGAAACACCACAACTGGGTTTTTCCCTAGTCTATTCATATTTGTGAATACTTGTTACTGGACCAGGCTACAAATTCCACTCCAATATTGGCTGTTAAATCTTACCTACAGCACTGTTATCATTTGTTAAACTTATATTTATTATTTATAATGCCAGTAAAGACTGTGTTTTAATGGTGTTTTTAGTGGTTTTAAGTGGTTTTAAGTGGTTTTAATTCTAATAAGCCATTTCAACACAGTTCCTAACATGTTCCTATTGATGTTGTGTGAAGGCTGAATGGCTGTCATCTGTCAGAGAGATGCTGTGAAGCTCTGGCCTCAGTTCTCAGCTCCAACTCCTCCAGTCTGAGAGAGATGGACCTGAGTACCAACGACCTGCAGGATTCAGGAGTGAAGCTGCTCTCTGCTGGACTGGGGAGTCCACACTGTACACTGGAGACTCTCAGGTCAGTTGGACTCAATGAGCAAACACTTACAGCACAGGGTTTGATATCAGAAGACATTCAACTGATTCCATGCATTGAGGAGATCTTTAGAACCAGGTGACTATCTCCATCACTAAGGACCGCAACCACCCTGGGCACCATCTCTTCTCCCCCTACCGTCCGGTCGCTGGTTCTGCAGCATCCGTACAACAAGGACTACCAGGTTTAAGGATAGTTTATATCCACAGACAGTGGCCTACTGAACTGCTAGGAGTGCTGCCACTATAATAACATTGTCATTAACATGACACTATCATAACATTGTCATTAACATTACACTATCATAACATGTCATTAACATTACACTATCATAACATTGTCATTAACATTACACTGTCAAATCATGTCATTAACATTCCACTATCATAACATTGTCATTAACATTACACTATTATAACATTATCATTATCATAACATTATCATTAACATTACACTATCATAACATTGTCATTAACATTACTCTATCATAACATTGTCATTAACATTACACTATCATAACATTATCATTAACATTACACTATCATAACATTGTCATTAACATTACACTATCATAACATTATCATTTACATTACACTATCAAAACATTATCATTAACATAACACTATCATAACATTATCATTAACATTACACTATCATAACATGTCATTAACATTACACTATCATACCATTATCAATAACATTACACTATCATAACATGTCATTAACATTACACTATCATAACATGTCATTAACATTACACTGTTATAACATTGTCATTAACATTACACTATCATAACATTGTCATTAACATTCCACTATCATAACATTATCATTAACATTACACTATCATAACATTGTCATTCACATTACACTATCATAACATTGTCATTAACATTACACTATCATAACATGTCATTAACATTCCACTATCATAACATTATCATTAACATTACACTATCATAACATTGTCATTCACATTACACTATCATAACATTGTCATTAACATTACACTATCATAACATTGTCATTAACATTACACTATCATAACATGTCATTAACATTACTCTGTCATACTTTGCTGGACTTTCTGGACTCATTACAGTTACTGTACTGCACTGTATTCATGATGCTGCTGCACTACTGGCACTACACTATCATAACATGTCATTAACATTACACTGTCAAATCATGTCATTAACATTCCACTATCATAACATTGTCATTAACATTCCACTATTATAACATTATCATTATCATAACATTATCATTAACATTACACTATCATAACATTGTCATTAACATTACTCTATCATAACATTGTCATTAACATTACACTATCATAACATTATCATTAACATTACACTATCATAACATTGTCATTAACATTACACTATCATAACATTATCATTTACATTACACTATCAAAACATTATCATTAACATAACACTATCATAACATTATCATTAATATTACACTATCATAACATGTCATTAACATTACACTATCATACCATTATCAATAACATTACACTATCATAACATGTCATTAACATTACACTATCATAACATGTCATTAACATTACACTGTTATAACATTGTCATTAACATTACACTATCATAACATTGTCATTAACATTCCACTATCATAACATTATCATTAACATTACACTATCATAACATTGTCATTCACATTACACTATCATAACATTGTCATTAACATTACACTATCATAACATGTCATTAACATTCCACTATCATAACATTATCATTAACATTACACTATCATAACATTGTCATTCACATTACACTATCATAACATTGTCATTAACATTACACTATCATAACATTGTCATTAACATTACACTATCATAACATTGTCATTAACATTACACTATCATAACATGTCATTAACATTACACTATCATAACATGTCATTAACATTACACTATCATAACATGTCATTAACATTACTCTGTCATACTTTGCTGGACTTTCTGGACTCATTACAGTTACTGTACTGCACTGTATTCATGATGCTGCTGCACTACTGGCACTTTAAAATGCTTTTATATGCTTTATGTACAATTCAAAACATGTACATATCATCCATTAATCCATTTATTGTTATTTTTATCATCATTTTTATTGTGTATAGTTGTTTTTTAATATTGTGTTTTTGAAATTCATACTGCAGGAGGGAATGTGGAGTAAGCATTATATTGTACTTGTTGCAAATGGCAAATCAATCTCTTGAATCTTGATTTACATCCAGAAAAGTACAATTTCAGACTCCTAAATTATTAATTTCAGAGGAATAAAGTAACATGTTTAAGATGTTGTTGCCATCATTATATAAGGTGTATGTTAAATTCTTAATATACAATACATCTCTGTAAGTTCACTAATCAATCATGTATTTTTAGCCACAATATACATAATACTAGAATATTAAAGTTGTAATACTATACAAAACATATCTGTAGGTTCAATAATAACATGTACTACAATACAATATACATAATACTAGAATATTAAAGTTATAATAATATACAAAACATATCTGTAGGTTCAATAATAACATGTACTACAATACAATATACATTACAATAGAATATTAAAGTTATAATAATATACCAAACATATCTGAAGGTTCAATAGTAACTTGTACTATGATACAATATACATAATACTAGAATAGTAAAGTTATAATAATATGCAAAACATATCTGTAGGTTCAATAGTATCATGTACTACAATACAATATACATAATTCTAGAATATTAAGGTTATAATACTATGCAAAAAATATCTGTAGGTTCAATAGTAACATGTATTACAATACAATATACATTATACTAGAATATTAAAGTTAGTTAATATTCAAAACATATGAGCTGGGAGCAGGCTATAGGAGGGAGCCTATTTTAATAATTTATTTTCTAAACTACCCAACATTTGGATTGTGAACCATTAGTAACAGCACCACTTCAGTAGGAAGTCCAGTAACAACTGGGTATTATACCAGGAAACACCACAACTGGGTTTTTCCCTAGTCTATTCATATTTGTGAATACTTGTTTTTCAATTTGAATGAATACTGGACAATACTGGATCGGGCTACAAATTCCACTCCAATATTGACTGATAAATCTTACCTACAGCGCTGTTATCATTTGTTAAACTTTGATTTCCTTCTCTTAATGCTCGTAAAGACTGTGTTTTAATGGTGGTTTTAAGTGGTTTTAAGTGGTTTTAATTCTAATAAGCCCTTTCAACACAGTTCCTAACATGTTCCTGTTGATGTTGTGTGAAGGCTGAATGGCTGTCATCTGTCAGAGAGATGCTGTGAAGCTCTGGCCTCAGTTCTCAGCTCCAACTCCTCCAGTCTGAGAGAGCTGGACCTGAGTACCAACGACCTGCAGGATTCAGGAGTGAAGCTGCTCTCTGCTGGACTGGGGAGTCCACACTGTACACTGGAGACTCTCAGGTCAGTTGGACTCAATGAGCAAACACTTACAGCACAGGGTTTGATATCAGAAGACATTCTAAAAGTACCAATTCACACATCTAAATAGAGAATATTCATAAGAATAACTCATTCTGGTGTGTGTGTTTGTGTGTGTGTGTGTGTGTGTGTGTGTGCATAGGTTGTCTGGCTGTCTGGTCACACAGGAAGGCTCTCTGGCCTCAGCTCTGAGCTCCAACCCCTCCCGTCTGAGAGAGCTGGACCTGAGCTACAATCACCCAGGAGACTCAGGAGTTACGCTGCTCTCTGCTGGACTGGAGGATCCACGCTGGAGACTGGACACTCTCAGGTACGGAGAGGACAGCTCACCTCTCAGGGACCGTGTCTCCTACAAGGATTCAACCAGCCGCTAGATGAAGTGGTTTACCAAGGCAGCTGTAACTCATGTTGTGTACAAAGTGATGATCCAGCAGATCATGAGTGTGAATGTTTCAACTGCTCTCTCTTTGTTCCCCCCAGGGTGGAGCACGGTGGAGGATGGAGGCTGAAACCAGCTCTAAAGAAGTGTGAGTGTCTGTTTAGTTTGAGTCATCACAACACACACTCACTCTTTAGATGGAAGGTCCATCCACACAGCAGGAGGTGACGTCCTACTGGGAATGAACATCATGGATCTCATCAATATTAATATTCATTAGATACATCATGTATCTTATCAATATTAATATTGATTAGATCCATGATGTATTTTCAAAATAGTAATTTTGATAAGATACATCATTAATATTCATTCATCATTAATATTGTTAACCATCACAATGAATACTCCTTTTATAAAATACAACAGGTATTATTACTGTTACATGATTATTTATTAATGAATTATTATTGATTATTAGTAGTGTTATTATTATTATTAGACCATAACAATACTAACATTATTAAAGGGTAAGTAAACAACCGTTTTAGCAGACCGTCTGCCTACCAGTTTCCAAAGAGTCGTAAAGGTTTTATAAAAAATGTACAGTTTGGGTTCCAAAGGAGCAGGTTTAAGGGGCGTGGCCAAACGCTGTCCAACCCCCCCTCACTGGAGCCAGGGGGCGGAGCCAATAGAAAACCACTCTGTGAAAACTGGTTTATCTGGAAGTAGACAACATGTCCCCCGTTTGATAACTTTCTACATTTCAGTCCAAAACATCAGAAATGCTGACCAACACGTTTTGAGACCCAAACGGAGCAGCTTTCCCTTTAATATTAGTGCGTGTATTTTATATTATATTATAACAACTACTGTTGTTCTTATGATTATCATCATCCTTATTGTTAAAATAAGGACCATTGAAACATAACAACTCATATTTATTAGTGTGAATAATGTGTTGTTATTATTATTAATATTATTATATACATCCAATAATATTATTATTATAATTATTATTATTATGATTGTTATGTAAGACATTAGAACATAATAATCCTGATACTACTAATATATTGATGACACACACAGAGCCCATGTGGTGACGCTGAGGGACTGAGAACATCAGGAGAACACAAACTACAGTCTGGGCTCAGTTTCTAGGAACAACAAACACAGTTCAGCAGACTAATCATGTCTTGTTCTCCATCAGATGCGTGTGAACTCACACTGGACCCAAACACAGCCAGCAGAGAACTCTCTCTGTCTGAGGACAACAGGAAGGTGGCGTGGGTTAGAGAGGAGAAGAAGTATCCTGATCACCCAGAGAGATTTGACTCCTGGCTCCAGGTGTTGTGTAGAGAGGGTCTGACTGGCCGCTGTTACTGGGAGGTGGAGAGGGAAGGAGGTGTTGATATAGGAGTGACATA
This sequence comes from Muraenolepis orangiensis, assembly GCA_027704905.1. Taxonomy (NCBI): domain Eukaryota; kingdom Metazoa; phylum Chordata; class Actinopteri; order Gadiformes; family Muraenolepididae; genus Muraenolepis; species Muraenolepis orangiensis. The sequence continues at coordinate 12,353,791 of CM051009.1, forward strand.
CAGAGGAATCACAAGGAAAGGAGAGGGTGATGACAGCTGGCTTGGATACAACAACAAGTCCTGGAGTCTTTATTGTTCTGATGATGGTTACTCTGTCCGGTACAACGGTAGTGCAACAGCCATAGGTCTTCCCCCCTCTAACAGAGTAGGAGTGTATGTAGACCGGTCTGCTGGCTCTCTGTCCTTCTACAGAGTGTCCCCAGATGGAGGAGGGTCCTCAGACACACTGACACTCATCCACACCTTCCAGTCCACATTCACCCAGGAGGACCTCCTCCCTGGGTTTGGGTTAGAGGATTATGGTTCCTCAGTGTCTCTGTGTCGCTTGTAGCAAAACACACACAAACACACATACAAACACACACACACACGCACATATTTATATGGACACACACACACATTCAAACACACATACACACACTGTTGTGGAAAGGGGCGTGGTTAAGCGGTGCGCTGGTCACAAGGAAGCGGGAGCAGCCAACCTCCCTCTCCACCTCACCTCCCCCACCACCCTCACCTCCCCTAACGCCTCTTCTCCCTCACCTCCTCACCTCCCTCACCTCCTCACATCCATCACCTCCCTCTCCTCCTCACCTCCCTCACCTCCTCACATCCATCACCTCCCTCTCCTCCTCACCTCCCTCACCTCCTCACATCCATCACCTCCCTCTCCTCCTCACCTCCCCCACCACCTTCACCTCCCCCAACTCCTCTTCTCCCTCACCTCCTCACCTCCATCACCTCCTCACCTCCGTCACCTCCCTCACCTCCTCACCCCTCACCTCCCCAACCTCCTCACCTCCTCACCTCCTCACCTCCTCACCTCCATCACCTCCCTCACCTCCTCACCCCTCACCTACTCAACTCCTCACCTCCCCCAACTCCTCACCTCTCCCACCTCCTCACCTCCCCCACCTCCTCACTTCCCCCACCTCCTCACCTCCCCTACCTCCTCAACCTCCTCACCTCCTCTCCTCCCCCACCTTCTCACCTCCCCTACCTCCTCACCTCCCCACCTCCTCACCTCCTCATCTCTTCACGTCCTCACCTCCCCCACCTCCTCATCTCTTCACCTCCCTCACCTCCTCACGTCCTTACCTCCCCCACCTCAGACTCACACAAACACACACACATATTTCTAAACATACACACACACACACAGACATACTCAAACACATAAAAATACACACACATATATGTGCACACATACACACATCTTAAAATACACACACACACACACACATGAGTTAGTAACAGGGATCCTGATTGATCTTCTGGTCATCAATACAAGTGGTCCATGGGAACAGATACTGATGGTCCTGTTGGGACTTTAAAGTGAATATTGATTCCTTGTGTTGGGAACACGTATTAAAGAGATGTCCTCACCTGTTGAGGATTTAGAACGTCTGCTATTCTCTTATTGGAGTCCTTCTGTTTATTGAGGACATGTGAGGGACCATTGATTCTGTTGTTTGTTCATAAAGCCTCAAGGGGAGGAACAGTCACTAGATCACACTGGATGTTGTGCTGCTTTGGGACCACCATTGTTCCCCTTTCTTCACTCGAAATCCTCCAAGAGTACCAGATGTTTCTCCTATGACCTCTGACCCCTACCTGCTCCTTAATGACCTCTGACCCCTACCTGCTCCTAATCACATGTATTCACTGTCAGTATCTTTGTATGAAGTTGTCTGATAAATTACTAATAAATATTGATGCTGCTTATTAAAATCATGTTTTATTAATATATGTTATTGCACCACTAGGGGGCGCTGAATCCACCACCTTAAGGCCATCATGATTAGGCTATGGGATTAGGGTACACACATGTGTGTTGTTGGTTTTTGGACTGGCTCTCAAAACACGCACACACACACACACACACACACACACACACACACACACACACACACACACACACACACACACACACACACACACACACACACACACACACACACACACACACACACACACACACACACACACACACACACAGTCAGTGACCAGAAGAAGAGAGCCAACACAAGACTTAATGAAAGGTTCATTCAGGGTAGGTTTGTTGAACCGTGTGTTAAAGATGTTTGGGTAACTGGTAACTGATATATTGATAACCCCACACATGCATCCACTGTTCCAGTAATGATCAACAACAGACAGAACCCTAGCAGCCTATTTCCTGTACAAGTAATTATAACCCTGAAGATATATTAATGTCACGTAATATTCCTAACACCTGAACTCCAAATAAGCTCTATGTTTCTATGTAGGCCTTCCTTGACTTTTAAGTCTGTCACGGTTACGGTGGTTGGCAAGGGGGCGTGGCCAAGCCACGTGCGCTGGCGGCGCACACACACACCTGTCAACAATGGTTACGGTGGTTGACAGGGGGCGTGGCCAAGCCACGTGCGCTGGCGGCGCACATACACACCTGTCAGCAATTGCCGTGGCTGATTGCTAATCACCTCACCTGGGGTATATATTGTGGCACCCCGGGTTCCACTGGGAAGCATGCTGGGCAACCCTTAGGCCAGGTGGTAGGAAACCGGTACTACCCCTCTGAGCTCCTGGCAGGATTAGCACCACGGAGAGCTCAGACGGTAACCGCCCACTCGTCAGGCCGAATGGGGATCACCTGGAGCGGCTCATCAGGCCTGATGCCGTACACCTGGAGGGGAGCCGCTCAAGAAGGCCAGAGGCAGGGATAAAAGGGAGAGCGTGGAAGGAAGAGGAGAGGAACAGTATGTGGTAAGAGGCCGCAGGCCAACCCGGACTAAAAGCTGCGGCGTGCTATAGGACTGTTAATGCCGAAGCAGGATTGTTAATGGGGATTGTGTCTTTCCCCAGCCTTAACCCCTGTCCCGAGCCCTGGCCAGGACAGCTACCCCGGGACGACCAAGAAAGAGAGAGAGACGGTACCCCAACCGGGAGGACCTTTTTGAGTTACCGTTATCCCCTTTCCCCCTACCCCCACCTGTTTAAGGAAATTAAACCATTTGTTACACCCGCAACCGCTGTTGTCCTCCCTCTGCCAACGGGTGCGTGCCACAATATACCCTAGCTTCTCGTTACCCCGGGGTTAGGTCATACGTCGTACTGTATGTTTGCTACTTTGTACGTTGGTACATAATAATAATAATAATAATAACATGGTTATTATATATTATATATCTGGTACATTCTGGTACATTCTGGATGGAATCGCCACGCCGATGTCCTGGAGATCCAGATTCATTGCCTATCCTGCGTTCATTGCCTGGGCCTGTCTCGCGTTACTCTCCTGTCCCGGACTACTCTCCGGTCTATACGAGCTGCCCGGTAGTTAGAATTACCTGTCTAGTACCTGTCGCTACTCCGACCTCCCGGTATCCAGACTCCTCTCCCGTCCCGGACTACTCGCCGGTCTACTACCTGCCGTTACTCCGCGGATCGACCTCCCGGTATCCAGACCCCTGGCCTGTCCCTGATTACTCTCTGTTGTCTGTGTGCTTTAAATAAAGCTTTACGTATAGCTCCACTGTGTCTTGGTCTGCGTTCTGGGTCCCACCAAACTATCCCATTCATGACAAAGTCTTGTGTATCACAGACTGTTCCACCCCAGCGTGTCTCAGGGTGAGGGCAGCATCAGAAGAGCCCATGTAGTCGGGCCAATCACAATATGTATTGGTCGGGTGTTGGAAGGTACGACAGAAATAAGAACAATTACAAAATGGGAATAAACATGGCCTTTACAAAGCGGCGCTAAACCTCCTTAATAAAAGAAAAGAACCCGTAACGAGTGGAACCAGCTTAGACATCCAAAGCCCAGACGTGTGGTCTTAACACAGTGAGGGACACAGCATGGAGACTCAGGGTAAAGCCCAGACGTGTGGTCTTAACACAGTGAGGGACACAGCATGGAGGCTCAGGGTAAAGCCCTGTCCCTCCCGCGGAGCGGCTCACCACGCCTTATGTGAGGAGAGGACCGCTCCCATTGGTCCTGGCCGTCATTGACTGACGAGCCTCAGCCTCCAGCTGACGAGCCTCAGCCTCTCTAGAGGTAGAACTGGGGCCTGGGGGAACACCGGGTGTCGTCCTTAGGGGGCGGTCTGGGGGCGTGGCCCCCTGAGGGAATCCCCAGGAGAGGGACGCACTCGTCAGGAACACAGACATGAACACATGAGGCTCACATGAATACAGGAATGAACACAAGTATGAATCAGGTGAACACATGAATACAGGAATGAACACAAGTATGAATCAGGTGAACACATGAATACAGGAATGAACACAAGTATGAATCAGGTGAATACATGAATACAGGAATGAACACAAGTATGAATCAGGTGAATACATGAATACAGGAATGAACACAAGTATGAATCAGGTGAACACATGAATACAGGAATGAACACAGGTATTAATCAGGTGAACACATGAATACAGGAATGAACACAGGTATGAATCAGGTGAACACATGAATACAGGAATGAACACAAGTATGAATCAGGTGAACACATGAATACAGGAATGAACACAAGTATGAATCAGGTGAACACATGAATACAGGTATGAACACAAGTATGCATCAGGTCACAACAGAGATCGTAACAACTATATTATAACTATATTAACTACTGAGAGTCATTATGTTATCTATTCTCCATTTCAAACATAGAACAGAACACTACAATATAACAATAATAATAATGACAATGACATTGACAACATCGATGACAACGACACTAACAATAACAAGAACGACAGTGACAGTGAAAAAAAAATAATAATAATAATTAAAATAAAATAAAATAAATATGGCTCAAGTATGTGCGGTCATAGACATGTATAGTGGGAGTGGCCCTAACGGAGTCGGCTCCTGGCCATTGTTAGGACAATCGGTAATGGGGAAACCCACCGAGTACAGTGGCAGACAGTGCAGGTCCGATATGAGACAGATATGGGTCCCATATTTCATAGAAAGTGTCCAGTTTAGAGTGTAACATGCACGTGATGTATTCACAGGGAATGCAGGACATAATAATATTGTGCCATGATCTCTTTGATGGGACCTCGTCCTCGATCCAGAATAAAATAATGTTTTTCCTAGCAGCAAATGTCAGCAAATTGAACATGTCTCCTATGTTTGACGTTGGCAATATGAATATCTGGGAGGCCTAGTAAGAGGCACAGGGGGTCCAGTTCGATGGGGGTCCGGAATATATCAGATAGTTCCTCTACGACGTGGAGCCAGTAGCTCTGGAGCTTCACACAGGACCCAAAGCAGTGGACGTGGTTTCCAATCTCTATCTTGCATGTAAAGCAGAGTGGGGAAGCATTGGGATCCATTTGACTCTTAAGGGCGGGGCTTATATGAATGCGGTGTAAAATTCTAACTTGAATAGACTTGGTGCGGTTGCAAACCGAGATTTTTTTTGCATAGGTCCATGCATCCTGCCAGTCCTCATCCGTAATCTCTTTGTCTAGATCTTTTTCCCAAGAGTGTTTGGTGACAAGGGAGGATAACGATGAGTTAAGGTTTAGCGTGCTATAGAAAATAGAGATTTGTCTTTTGGAGAGCTGCAAGGAGAGGGCTTTCTCTACCTGCGAGGTGGAGCTATTGGTTAACAGTGAGGTGTCCTTAGTGATAAACTGTCTGATTTGTAAATATTTGAAAAATTCCGTTTTCAATAAGCCGTAACGCTGTTGTAACTGTAAAAAGGACATCAGGGTCTGACCATCAAACAGATCACCAAGATTGGTTATGCCCTGCGTATGCCAGATCTTGAAGCCACCGCCGATATGGCCCGGCTTAAAGTCAGGGTTGCCTACGATCGGGGTAAGAGGAGAAGTCAGTTTAGCTCGGCCCTCCACCTTACGGACGGTCCTCCAGGCCTTGATGGAGCATAGCGTGATGGGGTTAGAGCATAGTTTCCTAACAGACTTAAAGTCTTTGATAAATTGTAGGTTCCACAAGGGGGACTTAGATTGTGAAGATTCAATGTCTAGCCAGGTTGAGAGTGGGTCTAGTTTAAACCAACCGACAAGCACCCTAAGGTGTGCTGCTAGTTGGTAATGTCTTATATTAGGCAGGTCCAGACCCCCATCAACGCCATCCATCTGTAATTTGGCCATTTTCAGACGTGGTTTCTTCCCATTCCAAATGAATGAGCTTAGCCAGCCTTCTAGCACCTTGATAACCTTGTTTGTCAGCAGCACTGGGATCATTTGGAGAGGATATAATAGTCTAGGGAGTATGTTCATTTTAACGAGGGCTATCCTACCTAGCCAGGAGATTGGCAAAGGGGCCCATCTAACTAAGTCTGCCCTTATGGTGTCTAAGAGAGGGGGAAAGTTGGCCTTGAACAATGTATCAAAGGTGGGTGTTACAAACACTCCAAAGTATACGAAGCCGGAGGGCGACCAACAAAATGGGAAGGGCTCGGGCAGGATCGGGATGGATTTCAGTGTCCCAAGTGGCATTGCCTCGGATTTGGAGAAGTTAATTTTGTACCCCGAGAAGGTTCCAAATGTGGAAATCATCCGGGTTAGACATGGAATAGAAGAGTCGGGTTTGGATATAAAGATTAGTACGTCGTCTGCGTAAAGAGTGATTTTGTGCTCCCTTTCACCGACCCTAATACCTGAGATCACGGTCGACTGCCTTATAGCCTGAGCAAGTGGTTCTATGGCTATGTCAAAAGGTAAAGGGCTAAGAGGGTCCCCCTGGGGGTTCCCCCGTTGAAGGGGAAAGTTGTTAGACCTAAGTCCGTTAGTCAGGACCGCCACCATCCGTGAGTTGTAAAGAACCCTGACCCAGTCAATAAAGGTGTTTCCTAGGCCAAATTCTGCGAGGGTTAGAAATAGATACGTCCATTCTACACGGTCGAATGCTTTCTCCGCATCAAGAGACAGCACCACAGCGGGGTGGTCCATTTCGTGAGTCATTTGGATAATATTAAGGAGCCTTCTCACGTTGTCGGTAGAGTTCCTACCCTTAATAAAACCTGTCTGATCTTCGTTAATAATGAAAGGGAGCACTTTTTCTAGACGCATGGACAGGATCTTGGAGAGCAATTTTTGGTCCGAATTAAGGAGGGCTATAGGCCTATAGGAGGCGCACTTTTCCGGGCATTTTCCCTTTTTAAGGAGGAGACAAATATTGGCCTCCCGTAGGGACTGGGGTAATATTCCAACCTCAGAGGAGTGATTAAGCATTGCCAACAGGGGATCCAAGAGAATATGACTGAATTCCTTATAGAACTCGCATCCGAACCCGTCCGGACCCGGAGCCTTACCAGATGGCATACCCTTAAGGCGCACAGAGCCTCCTCCTTCGCAATTGGGGCGTTCAGGAGCAAGTTCTGAGCCTCTGATACCTTAGGAAGGCGCAGATTAACAAAAAAGGAGTGCATGTCAGAGAGAGCACCATCGGGCTGTCCCGTTTTATAGAGTTGGGCGTAAAAAGAGGCGAACTCTTTATTAATAGTTTTGGTGTCGAAGGACCTGACCCCATTTGAGTCCGAAATTGAGGCTATTATTTGGGTGTCAGCCCTCTTTTTCGCCAAGTTGGCTAGACATCTGCCAGGTTTATCACCGTGTTCGTACATTCTCTGCTTGGCAAATTTAAGAGAGTATTCAGAGTCTTGGATCAGTAGAGTATTCAACGCAGTTCTGGTGGCCGTTAGCTCTATAAGCATAGTTGGGGTTGGGTTCGATACATGTTGATTTTCAAGGTCGGCCAGTTTGGATTCGAGAAAACATTTCTTGGATGATACGTAAGACATAATCAGTCCGCGAGAAAAGGCCTTAGATGTTTCCCAGAGCAGAGACGGGTTATCCGTAGAGCGTGAATTAATTGAGTAGAACATTTTAAATTCAGAGTCTAAATATTCAGATTCAGATTACTTTATTAATCCTGAGGGAAATTAAGGTGCAACAGTTGACACAGGGGGAATAAATGCACACACAAAAATACTAATATCTAAGCTAAAAAACAAAACAACAACTAACTAAATAAAACTATTATAAGCAAAAATATAGTTAAAATAATTCTAAATGAAATCTAAATGTATTGATAAATGAAGATAAATTTACAGTATTATTACAGTAATACGTAGGTATATACAATACACAACAATACGTATAGTGCAAATTGGCAGTAATAATATATTAATAAATAACTCAAATGAAAAGTGACATGTGAAAAGTGAAAAGTGAATTAGAATTTGAAATAGAATTTACAGTGCAAAGTTACAAAGAGATGATTTACAGTGCGTTGACCAAAAATAATAATAATAAGTACGTTGGCCTCAGGTCACTGAGTCTCCACTGTCCCTCTCACGACCCGAGGTAGATGAGTTAAAGAGTCTAATGGCCACAGGAAGAAAGGACTTCCTATGGCGTTCTGTGGTGCACCTGGGTGGAATGAGTCTGTTGCTAAATGTGCTTCTATATGAGGTCAGCACCTGATGGAGAGGGTGAGAGTTGTTGTCAAGGATACTACGCAGCTTGCGCAGCATCCTTCTCTCAGACACCACCAACAAGGAGTCCAGCTGGACCCCCAGGACAGCGCCAGCATTCCTGACAATCCTGCTGATCTTGTTGGCGTCTGCCGATCTCAACCTGCTTCCCCAGCACACGACACCGGAGAAGATGGCACTGGCTACCACCGACTGGTAGAACACATTCAGCATCTTGTTGCAAACGTTGAAGGACCGGAGCCTCCGCAGGAAGTAGAGACGGCTCTGGCCCTTCTTGTAAACAGCCTCAGAGTTCTTGGCCCAGACCAGTTTGTTGTCCAGATGAACTCTCAGGTATTTATATTCCTGACAACTTCAGCGGACACACCCTTGATGGAAATGGGTGTGGGTGTGGATTTCCTCCTGCGGAAGTCCACCACCATCTCCTTCGTCTTGTCAGTGTTGAGCTGCATATGGTTCAGCTCACACCACTCAACGAAGGAGTCCACGACGCCCCTGTACTCCTCATCGTTTCCCTCGCTGACACAACCAACAACTGCAGAGTCGTCCGAGAACTTCTGCAGATGGCAGGACACAGAGTTGTACTGGAAGTCTGAGGTGTAAATGGTGAACAGGAATGGGGAAAGAACAGTTCCCTGTGGAGCACCAGTGCTGCTGACCACAGTGTCAGACACACAGTCCTGCAGTCTGACAAACTGTGGACGACCCGTCAAATAGTCAGTAATCCAGGACACCAGGGAAGAGTCCACCTTCATCGCCGTCAGCTTACTTCCCAGCAGGGCAGGCCGGATGGTGTTGAACACACTGGAGAAGTCGAAAAACATGATTCTCACAGTGCTCCCGGGTCTGTCCAAGTGTGCGTAGGCACGATGGAGCAGGAAGATGATGGCGTCCTCCACTCCCAGTTTCGGCTGGTAGGCAAACTGAAGAGGGTCCAGCGATGATCTGACTAGGGGCCGAAGAAGCGTCAGGACCAGCCTCTCAAAGGATTTCGCCACGTGGGACGTCAGCGCCACCGGTCTGTAGTCGTTTGAGGTGCTGGGACGTGCCTTCTTCGGAACCGGCACCAGGCAGGATGTCTTCCACAGCACAGGGACCCTCTCCAGTCTCATGCTCACGTTGAAGATGTACTGCAGGACTCCACTCAGCTGGGCAGCACATGTTTTGAGGACCCTCGGGCTGACGCCGTCAGGACCTGCAGCCTTGCCTGGATGGAGCCTGCACAGCACTTTCCTCACCTGCTCAGCTGTGAAGGTATGTGTGCCGTGTGTGGGGGCAGGAAGAGTCACTGTTGTGTTGATGGGGGAGGGGTGAGGTAGTGGTGGTGGGGGGGAGAGAACAGGTATGTTGATGCTGGAGAGGGACGGTGGGGGAGGGGGGACAGCAGGGCTGGGGGGCTGGAGGGGAATGGTTGTAGAGGGGCTGGGGGAGGGGGGGTAGACCGGAGCCCACTCATTGAATCTATTGAAAAACCTATTCAACTCGTTGGCCCGATCAGGACCCCCCCCTATTGTCTGGCTACCAGGTTGTTTGTAGCCAGTGATGCTCCTCATGCCACTCCACACATCCTTCAGGTTGTTCTGCTGAAGTTTGTGCTCCAGCTTCCTCCTGTAGTTGTCTTTGCCCTGCTGGATCCTTTCCTTCAGCTCCCTCTGAACCCGCCTCATCTGCTCCCTATCCCCATCTCTGAAGGCCCTCTTCTTCTCATTGAGCAGGACCTTGATGTCTCGGGTGACCCATGGCTTGTTGTTGGGGAAACAGTGTACAGTCTCTATGGGAACAACACTATCCACACAGAAGTTGATGTACCCTGTTATACATTCCGTGAGATCATCAAGGTCCTCTCCATGCAAATCACAGAGAAAATCCCAGTCTGTTGACTCAAAGCAGCCCCGCAAGTCCTCATCGACCTCCTGTGACCATCTCCTCACAGTCCTTGTGGTCACAGGCAGCCGCTGTACTAGAGGCCTATACAGGGGCTGGAGGTGGATGAGGTTGTGGTCTGACCTTCCAAGAGGAGGAAGGGCAGTGGCGCTGTATGCCTCCTTAACATTGGCATACAGCAGGTCCAGTGTCTTGTTTTCCCTGGTGGGACAGTCCACAAACTGCTTGAAGGTGGGCAGTGTTGCAGCCAGAGTCACGTGGTTGAAGTCCCCAGATATCGCGATGAATGCTTCAGGGTGCTGTGTCTGAAGTCTCGCGACGACGGAATGGGTGACGTCACACGCGAGTGCCGCGTTTGCCGACGGTGGAATGTAAACAATAACAAGAAGCACATGGGAGAACTCTCGCGGCAGATAGTATGGCCGCAGACTCACGGCCAGCAGTTCAATGTCCGGGCTACAAACACGTTCCTTCACAGTAACATGTCCAGGGTTACACCACTTGTTGTTAACGAGAATAGCAAGTCCCCCACCTTTCCTCTTGCGACTCTCACGGCGCGTCCTGTCCGCCCGGACGGTTAGAAAGCCGTCCACGGTAACATTGGAGTCCGGGGTGTCCTCGTTGAGCCACGTCTCCGTGAAACAAAGCACGCTGCTCTCCCGGTACACCCGCTGGGTCATCACCAGGCCCGCTAGCTCGTCCATCTTATTCGCTAGCGACCTCACGTTCCCCATGGTGATGGAAGGGAGATATGGTTTATATCTCCGCTTCCTCTCCCGCTGTCTCTCCTGCTGTTTACGTCCAGCCTTGCAGCCCCTGTACGTCCTCCTCAGCTCCCCGGGGAGGTCGGGGATGTCGGGCCTCTCCCGTAGCAGCGAGGTCTGTTGTAGCGACAACAGCTGACTCCGCGCGATAGGGGCGTGATCAGATAAGACAATACTTCCGATAGTACAGGACGAGACCAGAAATAGCTTAGAGGAAGGGATGAAAGGATAGTCTATTCTGCTGTAGCTCTTATGTGGGCCGCTAAGAAAGGTGAACTTCAGTTCGGAGGGGCAAAGGGTTCTCCAGACATCCGAGAATCCAATGTCTGTACATAAAGAGGAGAGCATCTTAGCTTGCCTTGAGGGGGGAGCCGAACTGGGTGGGAGTTTGTCGAGAGACGGTATAAGGTGGCAGTTGAAGTCTCCGCCCACAAAGGCATTTTCAGAGGCCAGGCCTGTAAATTCAGTAAATACTTTGGATAGAAAGTCAGGGGAGTAGCCTGGGGGACAGTATACATTCATAAATGTCATTTCTTTACCCTTAAGAACCCCTTTAATAATCACATAGCGGCCTTGGCTATCTACAGAGGAAGTAATGGGTCTAAAGGAGAGATTTTTATTAATCAATATGGCCACCCCCCTACTAAATGTAGAATAGTTTGTGGCGAAGACCTGCCCCACCCAATTATTTTGGAGTTTAGCGGTGTCGTTGGGCCCCATATGGGTTTCCTGTAAAAAAGCAATAGAAACATTCTCCTTCTTTAAAAAAGATAGAATCGCCTTCCTCTTCGCTAGTTTCTGAAGACCTCGAACATTCCAGGAGCAGAGCTTAAAGCTCTCAGAATTAGCCATAGCCATAGAATATTAGGGGATGTGTAGACAGAGCAGACCTGGAAAGGCCTGTGGGCACGCCAGATTCACTTATTTTAAACACTAAGCACATGTACCTTGAGCTATACATAAAACAAACATTAATGACATCAAAAACATATAGAGGTGCGGAACCAGTGGGCTTTCCCCCAACATCACAGGGACTTACCAACATTCCCACAACCTTCAAACCTACCGTTCGTAGAACAATCTCTCAGTGGCTGTCTGCCACACTCCCATATACACAAAAAAAGTGCCTCAAAGTGTAGAGTAAACAAGAAAATTCAAATTAAACCATATAATATATTAGTAAGGTCAACAACTGAAGCCCAGAACAGGAACAATGGTAAAAAAAAAGTTTTAATAAAAGGGGGGGGGGGGGGGGTATGTAACTTACATGCATGTCGCAACAGAACAGGTGAGCAGTACATCCACCAGGCCGGGAGGGGGCGATACTTTGTCCGCAGGTCTGTTACCTCACATCCGTTCAGAGTAGAGGTGTGACCGCGGGTGGCTAGCTGTATGTAGCCGACGCGGCCCGGCTGGCGCAGTCACGATACCCCAGTTTGTTAAATATGTAAGCAACAGTAAACACATCCCGGTGGCAATGAACCAAAACACGGCGGGACGCTGGTGTAGCGCGTAAAAGTTATAAACGTGGTCGAAATATCCGAAACAAAACCTACTACTACTATTAACTATATTATAACTATATTAACTACTGAGAGTCATTCTGTTATCTATTCTCCAATACTCTCCTCCTACTACTACTATTAACTATATTATAACTATATTAACTACTGAGAGTCATTCTGTGATCTATTCTCCAATACTCTCCTCCTACTACTACTATTAACTATATTATAACTATATTAACTACTGAGAGTCATTCTGTTATCTATTCTCCAATACTCTCCTCCTACTACTACTATTAACTATATTATAACTATATTAACTACTGAGAGTCATTCTGTTATCTATTCTCCAATACTCTCCTCCTACTACTACTATTAACTATATTATAACTATATTAACTACTGAGAGTCATTCTGTTATCTATTCTCCAATACTCTCCTCCTACTACTACTATTAACTATATTATAACTATATTAACTACTGAGAGTCATTCTGTTATCTATTCTCCAATACTCTCCTCCTACTACTACTATTAACTATATTATAACTATATTAACTACTGAGAGTCATTCTGTTATCTATTCTCCAATACTCTCCTCCTACTACTACTATTAACTATATTATAACTATATTAACTACTGAGAGTCATTCTGTTATCTATTCTCCAATACTCTCCTCCTACTACTACTATTAACTATATTATAACTATATTAACTACTGAGAGTCATTCTGTTATCTATTCTCCAATACTCTCCTCCTACTACTACTATTAACTATATTATAACTATATTAACTACTGAGAGTCATTCTGTTATCTATTCTCCAATACTCTCCTCCTACTACTACTATTAACTATATTATAACTATATTAACTACTGAGAGTCATTCTGTTATCTATTCTCCAATACTCTCCTCCTACTACTACTATTAACTATATTATAACTATATTAACTACTGAGAGTCATTCTGTTATCTATTCTCCAATACTCTCCTCCTACTACTACTATTAACTATATTATAACTATATTAACTACTGAGAGTCATTCTGTTATCTATTCTCCAATACTCTCCTCCTACTACTACTATTAACTATATTATAACTATATTAACTACTGAGAGTCATTCTGTTATCTATTCTCCAATACTCTCCTCCTACTACTACTATTAACTATATTATAACTATATTAACTACTGAGAGTCATTCTGTTATCTATTCTCCAATACTCTCCTCCTACTACTACTATTAACTATATTATAACTATATTAACTACTGAGAGTCATTCTGTTATCTATTCTCCAATACTCTCCTCCTACTACTACTATTAACTATATTATAACTATATTAACTACTGAGAGTCATTCTGTTATCTATTCTCCAATACTCTCCTCCTACTACTACTATTAACTATATTATAACTATATTAACTACTGAGAGTCATTCTGTTATCTATTCTCCAATACTCTCCTCCTACTACTACTATTAACTATATTATAACTATATTAACTACTGAGAGTCATTCTGTTATCTATTCTCCAATACTCTCCTCCTACTACTACTATTAACTATATTATAACTATATTAACTACTGAGAGTCATTCTGTTATCTATTCTCCAATACTCTCCTCCTACTACTACTATTAACTATATTATAACTATATTAACTACTGAGAGTCATTCTGTTATCTATTCTCCAATACACTCCTCCTACTACTACTATTAACTATATTATAACTATATTAACTACTGAGAGTCATTCTGTTATCTATTCTCCAATACTCTCCTCCTACTACTACTATTAACTATATTATAACTATATTAACTACTGAGAGTCATTCTGTTATCTATTCTCCAATACTCTCCTCCTACTACTACTGTTAAGACCTGGCTCAAAATGCCCCAACAAATAGGAGACACACCATGTCAACGGTTATCAAAATACGTTTATTTTGAACAAACAATTCAAAACAACCAACTTGCTAGTCAACAGCGCCGGGTGCCTGCAGGGGAAAACAGAGAGAGAGAGAGAAGCAGAGAGGCTTTAAATAGCTGCAGGGCACCAGACCCAGGTGCCCTGAGTTACTGCAATCAATGCAATCAACACAGCACAGACAGGACAGCCACGCCCTCTCTACTGATGAACCCCCAGGGGCATCACACTGCATAATACAGCAGTGTTGGAAGTGTGGAAACAATCGTGTTCATGTATTCATATTTTAATATTATATTAAATAAATATAGTTTATTATATTTATTATATTTATATTCAGTCAGTTGTGTGTCTTTATTAGGCCTGCTGGATTCATGGTGGAAGACTTTGGGAATAAAAAGTGTGTGTGTGTGTGTGTGTGTGTGTGTGTGTGTGTGTGTGTGTGCCTGCCTGCCTGTAAAGGGTGGAACCCAAAACAAACCAGGAAACAACACAAGAAGAATCCAACCCAACAAGACTGAACCATTTCAGAGAGATGAATGATAACCTTGTCTATTATAATTATTATTAGAACTATTACCCATTATAAACATAACCCTGTCTATAAATATAACTATAACCCATTCTAAACATGATAACCCTTTACATTATATATCTATAACCCATTATAAACATGATAACCCTGTCTGTTATAGAACTATAACCCATTATAAATCATGACGTCACATTTATTATACTGTTTATGGTCAGTTTTCGACACAATACTTGAATGCTATAAAATAAACATAATAATACATACTTTTGATGACATGATAATCAATAGTCTAATATATGTGTCAAAGTCTGTGCTTCTGAATGATGAATGACATCATGTTACAATGTTTGCACACTTCAGATGTTATTCTAAATGACTAAAAGTATCGTCAGAGACTGTGTGTGTCTGAGCTTCTAGTCATCAGAGCTCTCTGTCTATGGTTCATATTTTAATAAAGTTATTATTGTGTATGACCTGGAACAACAGCCTAGAAGAGGTTGAACTGGACCAACTGGTTGGTTCACAATATCTTACTTCCTTGTTACCGAGTCGGACGCTTCGGTGTTGATCACTTTATTACAGCAGGAAGACGACTAAGGTACTGTAGTCAACTCTGATCTGTGATATATCATACATATATATCACTAATATATCATCATATATCACTTTATTACAGCAGGAAGAAGACTAAGGTACAGTAGTCAACTCTGATCTGTGATATATCATACATATATATCACTAATATGTCATCATATATAACTTTATTACAGCAGGAAGAAGTACTGTAGTCAACTCTGATCCTTGATGTATTATACATATCTATCTTTATAAATATGTATCACTTGTGTATAATACAAAAATGTTGATGAAACGGTTAAAACATTATTAAATATGTTAATTAAATGTTATGTTATGTAGTCTACTTGAAACCTCTCACTGTTATATAAAGTGAATCAGTCACACTGCTAATTATACTAATATTTGACTATTTAATACTTAGAGGTCATTAAAGAACAGGTAGGGGGAAGAGGTCATTTAGGAGCAGGTAGGGGTTAGAGGTCATTGAAGTGACTCACTAACCCCACATCCTGCTTGGTAGTATAGTCCTCAGGGTTAACCTGAAGTGACTCACTAACCCCACATCCTGCTTGGTAGTATAGTCCTCAGGGTTAACCTGAAGTGACTCACTAACCCACATCCTGCTTGGTAGTATAGTCCTCAGGGTTAACCTGAAGTGAATCACTAACCCCACATCCTGCTTGGTAGTATAGTCCTCAGGGTTAACCTGAAGTGACTCACTAACCCCACATCCTGCTTGGTAGTATAGTCCTCAGGGTTAACCTGAAGTGACTCACTAACCCCACATCCTGCTTGGTAGTATAGTCCTCAGGGTTAATCTGAAGTGACTCACTAACCCCACATCCTGCTTGGTAGTATAGTCCTCAGGGTTAACCTGAAGTGACTCACGAACCCCACATACTGCTTGGTAGTATAGTCCTCAGGGTTAACCTGAAGTGACTCACTAACCCCACATCCTGCTTGGTAGTATAGTCCTCAGGGTTAACCTGAAGTGACTCACTAACCCCACATCCTGCTTGGTAGTATAGTCCTCAGGGTTAACCTGAAGTGACTCACTAACCCCACATCCTGCTTGGTAGTATAGTCCTCAGGGTTAACCTGAAGTGACTCACTAACCCCACATCCTGCTTGGTAGTATAGTCCTCAGGGTTAACCTGAAGTGACTCACTAACCCCACATCCTGCTTAGTAGTATAGTCCTCAGGGTTAACCTGAAGTGACTCACTAACCCCACATCCTGCTTGGTAGTATAGTCCTCAGGGTTAACCTGAAGTGACTCACTAACCCCACATCCTGCTTGGTAGTATAGTCCTCAGGGTTAACCTGAAGAGACTCACTAACCCCACATCCTGCTTAGTAGTATAGTCCTCAGGGTTAACCTGAAGTGACTCACTAACCCCACATGCTGCTTGGTAGTATAGTCCTCAGGGTTAACCTGAAGTGACTCTCTAACCCCACATCCTGCTTGGTAGTATAGTCCTCAGGGTTAACCTGAAGTGACTCTCTAACCCCACATCCTGCTTGGTAGTATAGTCCTCAGGGGTCTTATTCAGGGAAGCAGCATGTGAGGCTCACAGCAGGAATCACCGTGATAACTGAACTGGGATCATCTTGGTATCTGAAACTGAAGATTCTGGTATTCCCTGAATTGAACATCCATAAATCCTGGCTCTTGTTGTTCTAGAAGGATACAGGAGAGAGCAGGACTACCCTGGACTCAGCTGTGTCTCCATTAAGAGTGGCCGGTCTATGGATCTTCCTGTTAAGTTTGAAGATGGACGCAAATCCAGAGAGGAGAGGTAGGGGTTTCAAACAGACGGTTTTTGCTCAAAACTAAAAACATTGTGTGGTTTCTTACTGCTTCTGCTTCCTTTATTCCCCTGTGTGTGTGTGTGTGTGTGTGTGTGTGTGTGTGTGTGTGTGTGTGTGTGTGTGTGTGTGTGTGTGTGTGTGTGTGTGTGTGTGTGTGTGTGTGTGTGTGTGTGTGTGTGTGTGTGTGTGTGTGTGTGTGTCTGTGTGTGTGAGAAAATAAGTGAATGTCCAGATGTGGGTTTAGTTTATAAACTTGTGTTCACATTTATTCACACTTGCACACACACACTTGACTGCCTGGTTTTTATCTGTTCCACCTGTGGTCTCAGGTAAAACAGACTGCCATCTATTATTTCTCTACCACTAGAGGGAGCCCTGACTCACACACTGTCATCTCTTTCTCCACCTCTAGAGGGAGCCCTGACTCAAACACTGTCATCTCTTTCTCCACCTCTAGAGGGAGCCCTGACTCACACACTGTCTTCTCTTTCTCCACCTCTAGAGGGAGCCCTGACTCACACATTGTCATCTCTTTCTCCACCTCTAGGGGGAGCCCTGACTCACACACTGTCATCTCTTTCTCCACCTCTAGAGGGAGCCCTGACTCACACACTGTCATCTCTTTCTCCATCTCTAGAGGGAGCCCTGACTCACACACTGTCATCTCTTTCTCCATCTCTAGAGGTGGAGAAAGTAGTAATGTAATCATATTATTATCCAAAGCTGTACAAATGGACACAAAAAGGAATCTGTAACCCTCAAAATAAACCACAGATTCTAGTCATTTAATATTGTATTAACACATGTTGCTAAAAAGTTGTATAATATTGTCCATTCACATCGTCCATGGTGCATTAAGTGTCAAGCGTGAGGGAGAGCTAACAGGTAAGAAGAGGATCTCTAAGTGTATGTGACTGTGGTCCATCTCAGAGCTCAGCAGTGATGTATCAGGACACCATCGTTAGTGTCAGTAAAAGCTGTGTGTGTGTTGTGTTGAAGCCCAGAGCAGAAGGAGAGAGCAGACTCCCCTGGACCCAGCTGTGTCTCCATGAAGAGTGACTGGTCTATGGATCTACCTGATCACTTTAAAGATGGGAATCAGTCTATTGAGAAGAGGTGAGGGTTAATCAGATTATAGCAATTCAGCATCTAATGAACATTCATAAATCCTGACTCTTGTTGTTCTAGAAGGATGCAGGAGAGAGCAGACTCCCCTGGACCCAGCTGTGTCTCCATGAAGAGTGACCGGTCTATGGATCATCCTGTTAAGTTTAAAGATGGACGCCCCTTCAGAGAGGAGAGGTAGGAGTCTCACACACTGTCATCTCTTTCTCTGCCACTAGAGGGAGCCCTGACTCACACACTGTCATATCTTTCTCCACCACTAGAGGGAGCCCTGACTCACACACTGTCATCTATTTCTACCCTTCTAGAGGTGGAGAAAGTTATTGTATAATATTGTCCATTTACATCATCAATGATGTAAATACATATTATCTTTGTGTGTCTGTGTGTGTGTGTTCTCTACAGACGACACCAGGAGAGGTCAAAGCTTACCAGTGCTCGGTCTGTACAGCAGCATCAAACAGAGCTGATCAAGGTGTGTAAAAGTCCAACAAGACATTAGCCTTCAGCTCTACATGAACATTAAAAAGCATCTCTTGTGGTGCTCAGAGTCTCCGGGCTTCCCTCTTTAGACCAGACGTGAATCAAGGACAGATGCTTCTGATGTCCTCAGCTCACAGGAAAGTTGTCATTCATGTTCTGTTCCAGAGAGCTGAGGAGAACGCACACGCTTTTCTAGACCAGGAGCTGAAGATGCTCTGGAGGGTTCTCTTCCCCCATTACCCACAAAGCTCAGAGAGTCAGAGGGAGGAGGAGGAGCAGGAGGAGGAGGATGGTAAGAAAGAGGAGCAGAGGAGGCGCGCCATAGAGGGAGTGACCGACATCACACTGCTCTGCCTTCTAGAGATGAACCAGGAGGAACTGGCCCACACACTGAGGAGTGGTAAGAGACTCTTATTTAGAAAACATAGAAGAAACTCTAAATTGAAAACATACAACAGACTCTTATTTAGAAAACACAAAAGAGACTCTTATTTAGAAAACATAAAAGAGACTCTAATTTTGAAAACATAGAAGAGACTCTTACATTGAAAACATAGAAGAGTCTCTTAATTTGAAAACATAGAAGAAACTCTAAATTGAAAACATAGAAGAGACTCTTATTTAGAAAACATAGAAGAGACTAATTTAGAAAACATAGAAGAGACTCTTATTTTGAAAACATAGAAGAGACTATTATTTTGAAAACATAAATAGACTCTTATTTAGAACACATAGCAGAGACTCTTATTTTTAAATCATAGAAGAGACACTATTTTTGAAAACCAAGAAGAAACTTTCTTTTAGAAAACATAGAAGAGACTCTTATTTAAAAAAATAGATGAGACTCTTATATAGAACACATAGAAGATACTCTTATTTAGAAAACATAGAGGAGACTCTTATTTTGAAAAGATAGAAGAGGCTATTATTTAGAACACATAGAAATACTCATATTTAGAAAACATAGAAGAGACTCTTATTTTGAAAACATAGAAGAGACTCTTATTTTGAAAACATAATAGAGACTTTTATTTAGAAAACATAGAAGAGACTCTTATTTTGAAAACATAAAAGAGACTATTATTTAGAAAAAAATTAAAGACACTCTTATTTTGAAAACATAGAAGAGACTCTTACTTTGAAAACATAGAATAGTCTCTTGATTTGAAAACAGAAGAAACTCTCAATTGAAAACATAGAAGAGACTCTTATTTAGAAAAAATAGAAGAGACTCTTATTTAGATAACATAGAAGAGACTCTTATTTTTAAATCATAGAAGGGACTCTTATTTTGAAAACATAATAGAGACTTTTATTTAGAAAACATAGAAGAGACTCTTATTTTGAAAACATAAAAGAGACTATTATTTAGAAAAAAATTAAAGACACTCTTATTTTGAAAACATAGAAGAGACTCTTACTTTGAAAACATAGAATAGTCTCTTGATTTGAAAACAGAAGAAACTCTCAATTGAAAACATAGAAGAGACTCTTATTTAGAAAAAATAGAAAAGACTCTTATTTAGATAACATAGAAGAGACTCTGATTTTTAAATCATAGAAGAGATTCTATTTTTGAAAACCAAGAAGAAACTTTCTTTTGGAAAACATAGAAGAGACTGTTACTTTAAAAAAAATAGAGGAGACTCTTATATAGAAAACATAGAAGATACTCTTATTTAGAAAACATAGAGGAGACTCTTATTTTGAAAAGATAGAAGAGGCTCTTATTTAGAACACATACAATATACTCATATTTAGAAAACATAGAAGAGACTCTTTTTTAGAAAAGATAGAAGAGACTCTTATTTTGAAAACATAGAAGTGACTCTTATTTTGAAAACATAGAAGAGACTCTTATTTTGAAAACATAAAAGAGACTTTTTTTAGAAAACAGAGAAGAGACTCTTATTTTGAAAACATAGAAGTGACTCTTATTTTGAAAACATAAAAGAGAGTCTTATTTTGAAAACATAATAGAGACTTTTATTTTGAAAACATAGAAGAGACTCTTACTTTGAAAACATAGAATAGTCTCTTGATTTGAAAACAGAAGAAACTCTCAATTGAAAACATAGAAGAGACTCTTATTTAGAAAAAATAGAAGAGACTCTTATTTAGATAACATAGAAGAGACTCTTATTTTTAAATCATAGAAGAGACTCTATTTTTGAAAACCAAGAAGAAACTTTCTTTTAGAAAACATAGAAGAGACTGTTACTTTAAAAAAAATAGAGGAGACTCATATAGAAAACATAGAAGATACTCTTATTTAGAAAACATAGAGGAGACTCTTATTTTGAAAAGATAGAAGAGGCTCTTATTTAGAACACATACAATATACTCATATTTAGAAAACATAGAAGAGACTCTTTTTTAGAGACTCTTATTTTGAAAACATAGAAGAGACTCTTATTTTGAAAACATAGAAGAGACTCTTCTTTTGAAAACATAAAAGAGACTTTTATTTAGAAAACAGAGAAGAGACTCTTATTTTGAAAACATAGAAGTGACTCTTATTTTGAAAACATAAAAGAGAGTCTTATTTTGTAAACATAATAGAGACTTTTATTTTGAAAACATAGAAGAGACTCTTATTTTGAAAACATAGAGGTGACTCTTATTTTGAAAACATAAAAGAGAGTCTTATTTGGAAAACATAATAGAGACTTTTATTTTGAAAACATAGAAGAGACTCTTATTTTGAAAACATAAAAGAGACTCTTATTTTGAAAACATAAAAGAGACTATTATTTAGAAAACATAGAAGAGACTGTTACTTTAAAAAAAATAGAGGAGACTCATATAGAAAACATAGAAGATACTCTTATTTAGAAAACATAGAGGAGACTCTTATTTTGAAAAGATAGAAGAGGCTCTTATTTAGAACACATACAATATACTCATATTTAGAAAACATAGAAGAGACTCTTTTTTAGAGACTCTTATTTTGAAAACATAGAAGAGACTCTTATTTTGAAAACATAGAAGAGACTCTTCTTTTGAAAACATAAAAGAGACTTTTATTTAGAAAACAGAGAAGAGACTCTTATTTTGAAAACATAGAAGTGACTCTTATTTTGAAAACATAAAAGAGAGTCTTATTTTGTAAACATAATAGAGACTTTTATTTTGAAAACATAGAAGAGACTCTTATTTTGAAAACATAGAAGTGACTCTTATTTTGAAAACATAAAAGAGAGTCTTATTTGGAAAACATAATAGAGACTTTTATTTTGAAAACATAGAAGAGACTCTTATTTTGAAAACATAAAAGAGACTATTATTTAGAAAAAGTAAAAGACACTCTTATTTTGAAAACATAGAAGAGACTATTATTTTTAAAACATAGAATAGACTCTTACTTTGAAAACATAGAATAGTCTCTTGATTTGAAAACAGAAGAAACTCTGAATTGAAAACATAGACGAGACTCTTATTTAGAAAAAATAGAAGAGACTCTTATTTAGAAAACATAGAAAATACTTATTTAGAACACATCAAATATACTCATATTTAGAAAACATAGAAGAGACTGTTTTTTAGAAAAGATAGAAGAGACTCTTATTTTGAAAACATAGAAGTGACTCTTATTTTGAAAACATAGAAGAGACTCTTATTTTGAAAACATAAAAGAGACTTTTATTTAGAAAACAGAGAAGAGACTCTTATTTTGAAAACATAGAAGTGACTCTTATTTTGAAAACATAGAATAGACTCTTACTTTGAAAACATGGAATAGTCTCTTGATTTGAAAACAGAAGAAACTCTGAATTGAAAACATAGAAGAGACTCTTATTTAGAAAACATAGAAGAGACTCTTATTTAGAAAACATAGAAAAGACTCTTATTTAGAAAACATAAAGAGACTCTAATTTTGAAATCATTGAAGAGACTCTTATTTCGAAAACAAAGAAGAGTATCTTAATTTCAAAACATAGAAGAGACTCTCAATTTAAAACATAGAAGAGACTCTTATTTAGAAATCATAGAAAATACTCTTATTTAGAAAACATCTTAGAGACACTTCTTTTGAAAACATAGAAGAGACTCTTATTTAGAAAAAATAGAAGAGACTCTTATTTTGATAACATAGAAGAGACATAAAATAGACTCTTATTTTGAAAACATTGAAGAGGCTCTTACTTTGAAAACATAGAAGAGTCTCTTATTTTGAAAAAATAGAAGAGACTCTTATTTTGAAAAAATAGAAGAGAATCTTATTTTGAAAAAATAGAAGAGAATCTTATTTAGAAAAAATAGAAGAGACTCTTATTTAAAAACATAGAAGAGACTTATTTTTAAATCATAGAAGATACTCTTATTTAGAAAACCAAGAAGAGACTCTTATTAAAAAACATAGAAGAGACTCTTATTTAGAAAACATAGAAGAGATTCTTATTTAGAACACATAGAAAATACTCTTATTTTGATATCCAGATATGTAGGGTTATTATTATATATAATATATATCTATTATATTATTGTGGTTCTATCAGGTTAAATAATTGTACACAATATACTGCAGATCAGAAGCAGAATATCTGGAAGAGATGCAATCTGATGCTATCTTGTTAAATCAGCATAGCAAGTAAATTCTAGTAATAGTTAATTATAATGTATTACAGTACTGTCGTTACACCAATCACCAATATTGTTGTGTCAATATCACGTATAAGACCTGTCTTCTGGGTTCTCTCATTTAGGAACTGCTGCAGTCCAGTGCCAACATAACATCAAGTCTCATCTGATGCAGAAGTTCAGGCGTGTGTTTGAGGGAATCGCTAAAGCAGGACAGCCAACAGATCTGAATGACTTCTACACAGAGCTCTTCATCACAGAGAGAGTCAGTGGAGAGGTCAACAAGGAACATGAGGTCAGACTGATTGAAACAGCTTCCAGGAAACCAGCCAAGGAGGAAACACCAATCAAATGTGAAGACATCTTTAAACCCTTACCTGGACAAGATCAACCAAGCAGAACAATAATGACAACTGGAGTGGCGGGCATTGGTAAAACCGTCTTAACACACAAGTTCACTCTGGACTGGGCTGAAGGCAAAGCCAACCATGACATCCACTTCACGCTTCCCTTCACTTTCAGAGAGCTGAATTTACTGAAAGAGAAAGAGTTTAGCTTGGTGGAACTTCTTCATCACTTCTTTATTCAAACCAAAGGAATCTGCAGATACGACCGGTTCCAAGTTGTCTTCATCTTGGACGGTCTGGATGAGTGTCGACTTCCTCTGGACTTCCAGAACAATCCGATCTGGACTGATGTCACAAAGTCGACCTCGGTGGACGTGCTGCTGACAAACCTCATCAGGGGCGACCTGCTTCCCTCCGCTCGCATCTGGATAACCACACGCCCTGCGGCAGCCAATCAGATCCCTGCTGAGTGTGTTGGCATGGTGACAGAGGTGAGAGGGTTCACCGACCCACAGAAGGAGGAGTACTTCAGGAAGAGATTCAGAGAGGAGACTCTGGCCAGCACAATCATCTCCCACATCAAGACATCACGAAGCCTCCACATCATGTGTCACATCCCAGTCTTCTGTTGGATCAGTGCTACAGTTCTGGAGGACTTCTTCAAAACAACCCAGACAGGAGAAGAGATGCCCAACACCGTGACTCAGATGTACATCCACTTCCTGAGGGTTCAGTCCATACAGGGGGACAGGAAGTACCATGGGAGAGCTGAAACAGATGCAGTCTGGAGTTCAGAGAGCAGGGAGATCATTGTTGCTCTGGGAAAACTGGCTTTTAACCAGCTGGAGAAAGGCAACCTGATCTTCTACGAGGCAGACCTGGCAGAGTGTGACATGGATATCAGAGCAGCCTCAGTGTACTCAGGAGTGTTCACCCAGATCTTTAAAGAGGAGTGTGGGCTGTACCAGGACAAGGTGTTCTGCTTTGTCCATCTGAGCATCCAGGAGTTTCTGGCTGCTCTTTATGTCTTCCTGTCCTTCATGGACACTGGTGTCAATCTGCTCTCAGAAAACACGCAAGTGGCATTCTTGGAAAGAACAAAGGTCCAACTCCTCTACCAGAGTGCTGTGGACAAGGCCTTACAGAGTGAGAACGGACACCTGGACTTGTTCCTCCGCTTCCTCCTGGGCCTCTCTCTGGAGACCAATCAGATTCTCCTACCAGGTCTGCTGAGACAGACAGGAAGTAGCTCACGGACCAATGAGAAAACAGTGTCTTACATCAAGGAGAAGATAAGTGGAGATCTCTCTCCAGAGAGAAGCATCAATCTGTTCCACTGTCTGAATGAGCTGAACGACCGTTCTCTGGTGGAGGAGATCCAACAGTACCTGACATCAGGAAGTCTCACCACAGAAGATCTCTCTCCTGCTCAGTGGTCAGCTCTGGTCTTCATCTTACTGTCATCAGAAGAGGAGCTGGACGTGTTTGACCTGAAGAAATACTCTGCTTCAGAGGAGGGTCTTCTGAGGCTGCTGCCAGTGGTCAAAGCCTCCAAAACATCTCTGTAGGTTCACTAATAACATGTATTATAATACACAATATACATTATACTAGAATATGAAAGTTATAATAATATACAATACATCTCTGTAGGTTCACTAATAACATGTATTTAAAGCCACAATATACATATACTAGAATATAAAGTTATATATACAAACATATCTGGTTCATAATAACATGTATTACATACAAAACATGTACTGAATATAAAGTCATATAATACAAAACATATCGTAGGTTCATAATACATGATTACAATATAATTATACTAGAATATTAAAGTCATAACAATATACAAAACATATGAGCTGGGAGCAGGCTATAGGTAGGAGCCTATTTTAATATTTTATTTTCTAAACTACACATACATTTGGATTGTGAACCATTAGTAACAGCACCACTTCAGTAGGAAGTCCAGTAACAACTGGGTATTATACCAGGAAACACCACAACTGGGTTTTTCCCTAGCCTATTCATATTTGTGAATACTTGTTTTTCAATTTGAATGAATACTGGACAATACTGGACCAGGCTACAAATTCCACTCCAATATTGGCTGTTAAATCTTACCTACAGCGCTGTTATCATTTGTTAAACTTATATTTCTTATTCATAATGCTAGTAAAGACTGTGTTTTAATGGTGGTTTTAAGTGGTTTTAATGTTTAATTATAAGCCCTTTCAACACAGTTCCTAACATGTTCCTGTTGATGTTGTGTGAAGGCTGAATGGCTGTCATCTGTCAGAGAGATGCTGTGAAGCTCTGGCCTCAGTTCTCAGCTCCAACTCCTCCAGTCTGAGAGAGCTGGACCTGAGTACCAACGACCTGCAGGATTCAGGAGTGAAGCTGCTCTCTGCTGGACTGGGGAGTCCACACTGTACACTGGAGACTCTCAGGTCAGTTGTACTCAATGAGCAAACACTTACAGCACAGGGTTTGATATCAGAAGACATTCAACTGATTCCATGCATTGAGGAGATCTTTAGAACCAGGTGACCATCTCCATCACTAAGGACCACAACCACCCTGGGCTCCATCTCTTCTCCCCCTACCGTCCGGTCGCTGGTTCTGCAGCATCCGTACAAGGACTACCAGGTTTAAGGACAGTTTATATCCACAGACAGTGGCCTACTGAACTGCTAGGAGTGCTGCCACTATCATAACATGTCATTAACATTACACTATCATAACATTGTCATTAACATTACACTATCATAACATTGTCATTAACATTACACTATCATAACATTGTCATTAACATTACACTATCATAACATTGTCATTAACATTACACTATCATAACATTGTCATTAACATTACACTATCATAACATGTCATTAACATTACACTATCATAACATTGTCATTAACATTACACTATCATAACATGTCATTAACATTACACTATCATAACATTGTCATTAACATTACACTATCATAACATTGTCATTAACATTACACTATCATAACATTGTCATTAACATTACACTATCATAACATTGTCATTAACATTACACTATCATAACATTGTCATTAACATTACTCTGTCATACTTTTCTGGACTTTCTGGACTCATTACAGTTACTGCACTGCACTGTATTCATGATGCTGCTGCACTACTGGCATTTTAAAATGCTTTTATATGCTTTATGTACCATTCAAAACATGTACATATCATCCATTAGTCACTTTATAGTTATTTTTATTGTCATTTTTGTTGTGTATAGTTTTTTATTGTATTGTGTTTTTGAAATTCATACTGCAGGAGGGAATGGGGAGTCAGCATTATATTGTACTTGTTGCAAATGGCAAATACATCTCTTGAATCTTTATTTTTATCTATAAAAGTACAATTTCAAGTTCTATAACATACAAAACATATCTGTTAGTTCAATAATAGCATGTATTACAATACAATATACCTTATATAGTTGAATATTAAAGTTATATAATATTCAAAACATATGAGCTGGGAGCAGGCTATAGGAGGGAGCCTATTTGAATATTTTTCTAAACTACACAACATTTGGATTGTGAACCATTAGTAACAGCGCCACTTCAGCAGGAAGTCCAGTAACAACTGGGTATTATACCAGGAAACACCACAACTGGGTTTTTCCCTAGCCTATTCATATTTGTGAATACTTGTTTTTCAATTTGAATGAATACTGGACAATACTGGACCAGGCTACAAATTCCACTCCAATATTGGCTGTTAAATCTTACCTACAGCGCTATTATTATTTGTTAAACTTATATTTCTTATTCATAATGCTAGTAAAGACTGTGTTTTAATGGTGGTTTTAAGTGGTTTTAAGTGGTTTTAATTCTAATAAGCCCTTTCAACACAGTTCCTAACATGTTCCTGTTGATGTTGTGTGAAGGCTGAATGGCTGTCATCTGTCAGAGAGATGCTGTGAAGCTCTGGCCTCAGTTCTCAGCTCCAACTCCTCCAGTCTGAGAGAGCTGGACCTGAGTACCAACGACCTGCAGGATTCAGGAGTGAAGCTGCTCTCTGCTGGACTGGGGAGTCCACACTGTACACTGGAGACTCTCAGGTCAGTTGGACTCAATGAGCAAACACTTACAGCACAGGGTTTGATATCAGAAGACATTTAACTTGTTTACAGCCATAAAAGTACCAATTCACACATCTAATTAAAGAATATTCATAAGAATAACGTGTGTGTGTGTGTGCGTGTGTGCGTGTGCAGGTTGTCTGGCTGTCTGGTCACACAGGAAGGCTGTGCTTCTCTGGCCTCAGCTCTGAGCTCCAACCCCTCCCGTCTGAGAGAGCTGGACCTGAGCTACAATCACCCAGGAGACTCAGGAGTTACGCTGCTCTCTGCTGGACTGGAGGATCCACGCTGGAGACTGGACACTCTCAGGTACGGAGAGGACAGCTCACCTCTCAGGGACCGTGTCTCCTACAAGGATTCAACCAGCCGCTAGATGAAGTGGTTTACCAAGGCAGCTGTAACTCATGTTGTGTACAAAGTGATGATCCAGCAGATCATGAGTGTGAATGTTTCAACTGCTCTCTCTTTGTTCCCCCCAGGGTGGAGCACGGTGGAGGAATGGAGGCTGAAACCAGCTCTAAAGAAGTGTGAGTGTCTGTGTTTAGTTTGAGTCATCACAACACACACTCACTCTTTAGATGGAAGGTCCATCCACACAGCAGGAGGTGACGTCCTGCTGGGAATGAACATCATGGATCTTATTAATATTAATTAGAAACATGATGGATCCTATCAATATTAATATTGATTGGATACATGATGTATCTTATCAATAGTAATAGTGATAAGATATATCATTAATATTCATTCATCATTAATGTTGATGAATACTCATTTTATAAAATACAACATGGTATTATTACTGATACATGGTTATTTATTCATGAATTATTAGTATGTTATTAGTAGTGTTATTATTATTATTAGACCATAACAATACTCACATTATTAAAGGGTAAGTAAACAACCGTTTTAGCAGACCATCTGCCTACCAGTTTCCAAAGAGTCGTAAAGGTTTTATAAAAAATGTACAGTTTGGGTTCCAAAGGAGCAGGTTTAAGGGGCGTGGCCAAACGCTGTCCAACCCACCCTCACTGGAGCCAGGGGGCGGAGCCAATAGAAAACCACTCTGGGAAAACTGGTTTATCTGGAAGTAGACAACATGTCCCCCGTTTGATAACTTTCTACATTTCAGTCCAAAACATCAGAAATGCTGACCAACACGTTTTGAGACCCAAACGGAGCAGCTTTCCCTTTAATATTAGTGTGTGTATTTAATATTATATTATAACAACTACTGTTATTCTTATGATTATCATCATCCTTATTGTTAAAATAAGGACCATTGAAGAATAATAACTCATGTTTATTAGTGTGAATAATGTTTTGAATAGTGATTACTATAATGTATTACAATTATGAATATTATTATTTTATTATTATTATTAATTCAAATATTAATATTAATAGTATTATTTAAACTACTATTATTATTAACTATTATTATAAGTGTTGTTATTATTATTAATATTATTATATATATCCAATTTTTTATTATTATCATTACTATAATTATTACTTATATTATGTAATTATTATTATTATTGATTATTATTAGACATTAGAACATAATAATCCTGATACTACTAATATATTGATGCACACACACAGAGCCCATGTGGTGACGCTGAGGGACTGAGAACATCAGGAGAACACAAACTACAGTCTGGGCTCAGTTTCTAGGAACAACAACAACAGTTCAGCAGACTAATCATGTCTTGTTCTCCATCAGATGCGTGTGAACTCACACTGGACCCAAACACAGCCCACAGAGGACTCTCTCTGTCTGAGGACAACAGGAAGGTGACGAGGGTTAGAGAGGAGGAGAAGTATCCTGATCACCCAGAGAGATTTGACTCCTGTCCCCAGGTGTTGTGTAGAGAGGGTCTGACTGACCGCTGTTACTGGGAGGTGGAGAGGGAAGGAGGTGTTGATATAGGAGTGACATACAGAGGAATCCCAAGGAGAGGAGAGGGTTATGACAGCTGGCTTGGATTCAACAACAAGTCCTGGAGTCTTTATTGTTATGATGATGGTTACTCTGTCTTGTACAACGGTAGTGTAACAGACATACGTCTCCCCCCCTCTAACAGAGTAGGAGTGTATGTGGACCGGCCTGCTGGCTCTCTGTCCTTCTACAGAGTGTCCCCAGATGGAGGAGGGTCCTCAGACACACTGACACTCATCCACACCTTCCAGTCCACATTCACCCAGGAGGACCTCCTCCCTGGGTTTGGGTTATGGGTTTATGGTTCCTCAGTGTCTCTGTGTCCGTTGTAGCAACACACACATACACATGGAAATACACATACATACAAACACACACAATATTTATATAGACACACACAAACACACATACAACACACACATATTTATAGACACACACACATTGAAACACACATACACACACTGTTTTAGAAAGGGGCGTGGCTAAACCAACCTCCCTCTCCTCCTCTCCTCCCCCACCACCCTCTCCTCCCCCAACTCCTCTTCTCCCTCACCTCCTCACCTCCTCACCTCCATCACCTCCCTCACCTCCTCAACCCTCTCCTCCCCCACCTCCCTCACCTCCCCCAACCCCTTTACCTCCTCACCTCCCCCACCTCCTCACCTCCTCACCTCCTCACCTCCCTAACCTCCCCCACCTCCTCACCTCCCCATCTCCTCACCTCCCCACCTTCTCACCTCCTCACCTCCCCACCTCCTCACCTCCTCACCTCCTTTCCTCCCCCACCTCCTCACCTCCCTCACCTTCTCACCTCCCCCACCTCCTCACCTCCCAATGTCCGTCTCCTCCTCACCTCTCCCACCTCCTCACCTCTCCCACCTCCTCACCTCCCCTCACCTCCCCCACCTCCTCACCTCCCCCACCTCCTCCATCTCCCTAACCTCCCTCACCTCCCTCACCTCCCCACCTCCTCACCTCCCCCATCTCTCTAACCTCCCCCACCTCCTCACCTCCCCCACCTCTTCACCTCCTCACCTCCCCCACCTCCTCACCTCCCTAACCTCCCCCACCTCCTCACCTCCCCCACCTCCTCACCTCCCTAACCTCCCCCACCTCCTCACCTTCCTCACCTCCTCACCTCCCCCACCTCCTCACCTCCCTAACCTCCCCCACCTCCTCACCTCCCCCACCTCTTCACCTCCTCACCTCCTTTCCTCCCCCACCTCCTCACCTCTCCTCACCTCCCCCACCTCCTCACCTCCCCTCACCTCCTCACCTCCCCCACCTCCTCATCTCCTCACCTCCCCCACCTCTTCACCTCCCCCACCTCCCAACCTCCTCACCTCCCCACCTCCTCTCCTCCCCCACCTTCTCACCTCCACTACCTCCCCACCTCCTCACCTCCTCAACGCCTCACCTCCCCATATCCTCACCTCCTCGCCTCCCCACCTCCTCACCTCCCCACCTCCTCATCTTCTCACCTTCCCACCTCCTCACCTCCTTTCCCCCACCTCCCCCACTTCCTCACCTCCCTCACCTTCTCACCTCCCTCACCTCCTCACCTCCCCCACCTCCTTCATCTCCCTAACCTCCCCCACCTCCCTCACCTCCTCACCTCCCTAACCTCCCCCACCTCCTCACCTACCCCACCTCCTCACCTCCTCACCTCCCCCAGCTCTTCACCTCCTCACCTCCTCACCTCCCCCACCTATTCACCTCCTCACCTCCTCACCTACCCCACCTCCCTCACCTCCTCACCTCCTCACCTCCCCCACCTCCTCACCTCCCTAACCTCCCCCACCTCCTCACCTCCCCCACCTCTTCACCTCCTCACCTCCTTTCCTCCCCCACCTCCTCACCTCCCCTACCTCCTCACCTCCCCTCACCTCCCCCACCTCCTCACCTCCCCTCACCTTCCCTCACCTCCCCTCACCTCCTCACCTCCCCCACCTCCTCATCTTTCACCTCCCCCACCTCCTCACCTCCCCATATCCTTACCTCCTCGCCTCCCCATTTCCTCACCTCCCCACCTCCTCATCTTCTCACCTTCCCACCTCCTCACCTCCTTTCCTCCCCCACCTCCCCCACTTCCTCACCTCCCTCACCTTCTCACCTCCCCCACCTCCTCACCTCCCAACCTCCGTCACCTCCTCACCTCCCCCACCTCCTCACCTCTTTCATCTCCTAACCTCCCCCACCTCTTTCATCTTCCTAACCTCCCCCACCTCCCTCACCTCCTCACCTCCCTAACCTCCCCCACCTCCTCACCTCCTAACCTCCCCCAGCTCTCACACCTCCTCACCTCCTCACCTCCCCCACCTCCTCACCTCCCCTACCTCCTCACCTCCTCACCTCCCCCTCCTCCCCCTTCTCCTCAGCTCCCCCACCTCCTCACCTCCACAGCTCCCCCACCTCCCTCACCTCCTCACCTCCTTAACCTCCCCTACCTCCTCACCTCCCCCACCTCCTCTCCTACCCCACCTCCTCACCTCCATACACATATTTACATATCATACACACATATTTATAAATACACACACACACACTCACACACACACACACACACACACACACACACACACACACACACACACACACACACACACCACACACACACACACACACACACACACACACACACACACACACACACACACACACACATTGTAATACACATACATTCAGACACACACAAACACACACACATATTTATAAACATACACACACACACACAGACATACTCAAACATATATAAATACACACACAGACATAAAAACACACACATATACGCGCACACATACACACATCTTAAAATACATACACACACACACACATGAGTTTCTAACAGGGATCCTGATTGATCTTCTGGTCATCAATACAAGTGGTCCATGGGAACAGATACTGATGGTCCTGTTGGGACTTTAAAGTGAATATTGATTCCTTGTGTGGGGAACACGTATTAAAGATATGTCCTCACCTGTTGACGATTTAGAACGTCTGCTATTCTCTTATTGTAGTCCTTCTGTTTATTGAGGACATGTGAGGGACCATTGATTCTGTTGTTTGGATGCTCTACCTTCTCCTTAATGACCCCTGACCCATACCTGCTCCTTAATGAACTCTTAACCCTACCTGCTCTTTAATGACCTCTAACCCCTATCTGCTCCTCAATGACCCCTGACTCCTACCGGCTCCATAATGACCTCTGACCCCTATCTGCTCCTTAATGACCTCTGACCCCTACCTGCTGCATAATGAGCTCTGACCCCTACCTGCTCCTTAATGACCTCTAACCCCTATCTGCTCCTCAATGACCCCTGACTCCTACCTGCTCCTCAATGACCCCTGACTCCTACCTACTCCATAATGACCTCTGACCCCTATCTGCTCCTTAATGACCTCTGACCCCTACCTGCTCCTTAATCACATGTATTAACTGTTAGTATCTTTGTATGAAGCTGTCTGATAAATGACTAATAAATATTGAAAATATTAAAAGTCATGTTTTATTAATATATGTTATTGCACCACTAGGGGGCGTGAATCTACCACCTTCTGGCCAACATGATTAGGGTAAAGGAGACACAGGTGTGTGTGTGGTGTAGGTTTTTGGACTGGCGCTCAACACACACACACACACACACACAGTAAGCAAGTCATATTTTTGCACAGTTCAACCCATGAACATTCCCTCCATCAGTGACTTCATTGTTCTTTTATGTTCATTTGTATTGTGTTCAGTATTGTTATAGTATTGTGTTTATAAATCCATACTGCAGGAGGGAATGGGGAGGAAGCATTCTGTTGAACTGGTTTAAAATGGCTCATAAAACATGTTGAACCTTGAAGTGACCAGAAGAAGAGAGCCAACCCAAGACTTAATGAAGGGTTGATCCAAGGTTTGATGAAGCGTATTCATTCTGTCACCACGGTGACTGAATGACTCAGAGACTCACTTGTTGTCCCAAGGGAGACTCTGAGTCCCAACACGCGGCCTCACTGAGGCTTGACTTTCAACACAGTTCTGGGGAGCTGGAGTTTGTCTTTGGGTGAGGAGGAGAGAGATGTGGGGGAGGGAGGAGAAGGAGGGAGGAGGATAGAGGGAGGGAGGGAGAGGGAGGAGGAGGAAGAGAGGTGGTGAGGGAGGGAGGGAGAGGGAGAGGGAGGGAGAGAGGTGGGGAGGGAGGGAGGAGGATAGAGGGAGGGAGGGAGGAGAAGGAGGGAGGAGGATTGAGGGAGGGAGGGGGAGAGAGGGAGGAGGAGGGAGAGAGGTGGTGAGGGAAGGAGGGAGGAGGACGAGAAGGAGGGAGGAGGATAGAGGGAGGGAGGGAGAGGGAGGAGGAGGAAGAGAGGTGGTGAGGGAGGGAGGGAGAGGGAGAGGGAGGGAGAGAGGTGGGGAGGGAGGGAGGAGGATAGAGGGAGGGAGGGAGGAGAAGGAGGGAGGAGGATTGAGGGAGGGAGGGGGAGAGAGGGAGGAGGAGGGAGAGAGGTGGTGAGGGAAGGAGGGAGGAGGACAAGGAGGGAGAGAGGTTGGGAGGGAGGGAGGGAGGAGGACAAGGAGGGAGAGAGGTGGGGAGGGAGGGAGGGAGGGAGGGAGGAGGAGAAGAGAAGGAGGGAGAGAGGTGGGGAGAGAAGAGAAGGAGGGAGAGAGGTGGGGAGAGAAGAGAATAAGGGAGAGAAGTGGGGAGGGAGAAGGAGAATGCTGGAGAGAGAGGTGGGGGAGGGAGAAGGTGGGAGAGACATGTGAGGGAGGCAAAGGAGGGAGGAGAAGGAGGGAGAGAGAGGTAGGGGAGGGAAAGGAGGGAGGAGGATAGAGGTGGGAAGAGAAGAGAAGGAGGGAGAGAGGTGGGGAGGGAGGAGGAGAAGGAGGGAGAGAGGTGGGGGAGGGAGGGAGAGCAGTGGGGAGGGTGAAGGAGAGCTAACAGAGACGCTAACAGAGAAGCTAACAGAGAAGCTAACCGTTTTTGTCGGTGGAACGAGTGTTCGGAGGTGAGACCGAAGAGTTCAGGATGTTCCTTAACAACCATCATCAGCACCACACACACACACACACACACACACACACACACACACACACACACACACATCTCTCTCTTACACACACACCTCTCTCTAGCACACACACACACACACACACACACATATCTCACACATACTCACACACACACACTCACAAACACACACACACACACACACACACACACACACACACACACACACACACACACACA
Source organism: Muraenolepis orangiensis (assembly GCA_027704905.1). Taxonomy (NCBI): domain Eukaryota; kingdom Metazoa; phylum Chordata; class Actinopteri; order Gadiformes; family Muraenolepididae; genus Muraenolepis; species Muraenolepis orangiensis. Next base: position 12,389,116 of record CM051009.1, read on the forward strand.
CACACACACACACACACACACACACACACACACACACACACACACACACACACACACACACACACACACACACACACACACATATCTCTCTCTCTAACAGACACACACACACACACACACACACACACACACACACACACACACACACACACACACACACACACACACACACACACACACACTCACAAACACACACACACACACACACACACACACACACACACACACACACACACACACACACACACACACACACACACACACACTGCAGGAGGGAATGGGGAGGAAGCATTCCATTGAACTTGTTTAAAATGGCTAATAAAACATGTTGAATCTTGAAGTGACCAGAAGAAGAGAGCCAACACAAGACTTAATGAAGGGTTGATCCAAGGTTTGATGAAGCGTATTCATCCTGTCACCACGGTGACTGAATGACTCAGAGACTCACTTGTTGTCCCAAGGGAGACTCTGAGTCCCAACACGCCGCCTCACTGAGGCTTGACTTTCAACACAGTTCTGGGGAGCTGGAGTTTGTCTTTGGGTGAGGCAGAGAGATGTGGGGGAGGGAGGAGAAGGAGGGAGGAGGATAGAGGGAGGGAGGGAGAGGGAGGAGGAGGAAGAGAGGTGGTGAGGGAGGAGAAGGAGGGAGGAGGATAGAGGGAGGGAGAGGGAGAGAGGTGGTGAGGGAAGGAGGGAGGAGGACAAGGAGGGAGAGAGTTGGTGAGGGAGGGAGGAGGATAGAGGGAGGGAGGAAGAGAGGTGGTGGGGGAGGAGAAGGAGGGAGGAGGATAGAGGGAGGGAAGGAGGAGAAGAAGGAGGGAGAGAAAGGTGGGGAGGGAGGAGAAGGAGGGAGAGATTTGGGAGAGGGAGGAGAAGGAGCGAGGAGAGAGAGAGAGAGAGAGAGAGAGAGAGAGAGAGAGAGAGAGAGAGAGAGAGAGAGAGAGAGAGAGAGAGAGAGAGAGGAGGACCTCAGGGCACTGTGCCTCCTCTGTCCCTCTTACGACCTGAGGTGGATCCATTGTAAAGTCTTATAGCCACCAGGAGAAAGGACTTCCTGTGGTGTTCTGTAGCATCTGGGCAACAGTCTGTTGCTGAAGCTGCTCCTGTATGAGGACAGCACCCGGTGGAGAGGCTGAGAGTCAGTGTCCATGATGCTCCGCAGCTAGCACAGCATCCTCCTCTCTGACACAACCACCGACCAATCAAGTTCCACCCCCGGGATAGAGCCCGCCTTCTCCATGATTTGATCGGTTCTGTTGGCGTAGACCGCCCTCAACCCGCTGCCCCGGCGCACGGCCGCAAAGAAGATGGCGCCGCCTACCGCGGACGGGTAGTACCTCCGCGGCATAATACCTCAGACATTGAAGGACCTCCACAGGAAGTAGAATGGGCTCTGGGCCTTCTTGTACGCTGGGTGTTCTTGGCCCAGTCTCTTATCCAGGTGACTCCCAGGTGAGTGTAGTCCAGTACAGTGTCCACCGCCACCCCCCTGATGGACATCGCTGTGGGGGGGGGGGGGGTTCTGCCTGCTGAGGTCCACCACCACGCTATATACACACACATGTGGACACACACACACTCACACACTCTAGGTAAAACACACACTTCTATTCACGACTGAAATATGCAAAAACATCAGCGAGCTGAGTTTACAACATGATTCTGGGAATTTCAGAAGTATGGACCCATGTTCTCCTTCTTGATCAAACCCGACAGCTTTGATGGACATGAACTGGATTTATCTCTGATAGATTGGCTGGATACACAGGACATGATCATGCAGCTGATTGAGCTGAAGAGGTCGACACTGTGGGGGACGAAGTTTTCAGAGCTGCGGAAACATCTGGAAACCACAGCAGGACGTGATCACGGCACTTGCATCTTCACCTGCTGGATATCTCTACCGGAGAAGTTCAGCTGTCTCAGGAAAATTACCTTGGCTTTGCTGACAGTCTTTGGCTCAACATATCTCTGTGAGCAGATCTTCTCACACATGAAGAGCGTGCTCAGCCCCTCGCAGTCGTTAGACAACTGACCACTCCGAAGCTTGTGTGCAACTGAAAGTGACAAAGTACGATCCTCAGACAATGGAGCTCAGCAAAGGAAAGCAGGGCCAGGGACTGATCTGTTCATTTGTAGCACACATGGCTTTGCCTAATGGAGCTCTTTGTCTTTTGTTTCTTATTAGACGTGAATATTTTCATAAGCATCGTTATTGTATAGTGCTCATATATCATTTCAAATGTTCTGATTATGGGAGACATTTTTTATTTTTATTAAAAATGTTGCTATGTAGGTTGCCTATATGCATGGAATAAAATCCGTTGACGATCAAATTGATGTGTTGTCATAATTCAACTTAATGTTAACTTGAATGTTGATATGGCACAATGATTAACAAGAACATTTAAAAATGGCACTTCATATCAAAAAGGTTGCCGACCCCTGTTTCAGACATTAGAACATAATAATCCTGATACTACTAATATATTGATCACACACACAGAGCCCATGTGGTGACGCTGAGGGACTGAGAACATCAGGAGAACACAAACTACAGTCTGGGCTCAGTTTCTAGGAACAACAACAGTTCAGCAGACTAATCATGTCTTGTTCTCCATCAGATGCGTGTGAACTCACACTGGACCCAAACACAGCCCACAGAGAACTCTCTCTGTCTGAGGACAACAGGAAGGGGACATTTACATTTACATTTACATTTACATTTACATTTAGGGCATTTGACAGATGCTTTTATCCAAAGCGACTTACAAGGAGTACATTTGTTGAAGCAGACAATAGCATAACACTGAGGAACATAAAAATAGAGCAGTTCACAAGCATTCATTAACAAGATGAATAACACAATTTTGTACTGCCAGTTCACCTGCTTAAGTAGCTGTGATAAGAGCGTGTTATCAACATTAAGGATATACACTTGCTAGAATATACAACAACAGCAACAGCCTCATTCCACCCAGGTGCACCACAGAACGCCACAGGAAGTCCTTTCTTCCTGTGGTCATCAGTCTCTATAATTCATCTACCTCGGGTCGTGAGAGGGACAGTGGAGACTCAGTGACCTGAGGTCAACGCACTGTTATTATTATTTTGGTCAACGCACTGTAAATCCTCTCACTGTAATTTTTGCACTGTAAATTCAATTTCACTTTTCACTTTTCACATGTCACTTTTTCAGTATTCATCTGAGTTATTTATTATTATTCTTATAATTATATTCTTATAATTATTATTATTACAGATGTTAATCACCTCACCTGGGGTATATATACCTTGTCTATCCTTTACCCCAGCGTGAGGTCGTTACGTATACTGCATGTTGTTCTCCCTTCTGTTCTGATACCCGTCGCCTGCCTACTAACCTGCCGGTACTTCGAACCCGACATCCCGGGACGCAGACTCCTCCCCCGTCCCGGACTACTCGTCGGTCTACTACCTGCCGGTACTCCGCGGATCGTCCTCCCCGTGTACCCTTGTGTTTTGTGTGTGCTTTTGGGAATAAAGCCGTTCGTATCGCCTCCGCACCCGCCTGAGGACGTCGCTCCGCACCCGTCTGAGGACGTCGCTCCGCACCCGTCTGAGGACGTGGCTCCGCACCCGCCTGAGGACGTCGCTCCGCACCCGCCTGAGGACGTCGCTCCGCACCCGCCTGAGGACGTCGCTCCGCACCCGCCTGAGGACGTCGCTCCGCACCCGTCTGAGGACGTGGCTCCGCACCCGTCTGAGGAAGTCTCCTCCACCCTGGGAGGCAGACGGTCCAGAGGAGCGGGGTTGGCCCCCGCGCCGTTATAGTCTGGATCCGTTCTTTTCCCTTGACTGTTACCGGGAACACCCCTTCAAGCCAGGTTGGACGCCAGGAGGCGCCCGTTGAGGGGGGGGTACTGTCACGGTTACGGTGGTTGGCAGGGGGCGTGGCCAAGTGTGTGTGCGCTGGCGGCGCACACACACACACCTGTACACGATCACCCTGTCTAATTGTTAATCACCTCACCTGGGGCATATATACCTTGTCTATCCTTTACCCCAGCGTGAGGTTGTTACGTATACTGCACGTTGTTCTCCCGTCTGTTCTGATACCCGTCGCCTGCCGACTAACCTGCAGGTACTTCGCACCCGACATCCCGGGACGCAGACTCCTCCCCCGCCCCGGACTACTCGGCGGTCTACTACCTGCCGGTACTCCGCGGATCGTCCTCCCCGTGTACCCTTGTGTTTTGCGTGTGCTTTTGGGAATAAAGCCGTTCGTATTGCTCCACTGTGTCGTTGTCTGCGTTCGGGGTCCAACCCACACCCCTCATCGTGACATTATCAAAACACACACATTTATATATTGTGGCATGCACCCGTTGGCGGAGGGAGGACAACAGCGGTTGCGGTGGTAAAACAAAGGATTTATTTGTTTAAACAGGTGGGGGTAAGGGGAAAAGGGAATAACTGCAAATCAAACGGTCCTCCCGGTTGGGGTACAATCTCCCACTCTCTCGGTCGTTCCGGGGTAGCTGTCCTGGGCCGGCTCGTGGGGTGTTGGTCCGCCTCCTGATGCTCCCGTTAGGGCAGCAACACCGCCGCCAGGGGTTAAGGCTGGGAACAGAAACAATCACGGTTACAATCCTGCTTTCGGCAATAACGCTCACCTAGCGCGCCGCGGCTTTCAGTCCGGGTTGGCCTGCGGCCTCTTACCACATACTGTTCGCCACCTCTTCGTTTCATGCTCTCCCTTTTATTCCTGTCTCCCGCTTCTTGAGTGGCCCCCTCCAGGTGCACGGCGTCAGGCCTGATGAGCCGCTCCAGGTGTTCCCCATTCGGCCTGACGAGTGGGCGGTTACCGTCTGAGCTCTCCGTGGTGCCAATCCTGCTAGGAGCTCAGCGGTGTAGTACCGCTGTTCTACCACCTGCCCCAAGGGTTGCCCAGAATGCTTCCCAGTGGAGCCCGGGGCGCCACATACCCCCTTCCTCAGCTTCAAGCCAGGGCGGGGAGTGCCCACCCAGACTACAGGCCTTCTGACCTTCGGGACAGGGCATCTGCGTTCCCATGCAAAGTTAGGTACAACCTGTCGGTAGTATCCCCCTCCTCTACGGGCGCCTCCTGGCGTCCAACCCGGCTTGAAGGGGTATTCCCGGTGGCACTTGAGGGAAAACAACAGATCCCGACAGTAGCGGCGCGGGGGCCAACCCCGCTCCTCTGGACCGTCTGTGTCCCAGTCGAAGATCCGGGGGGGTGGAGGAGATTTGGTGGGCGGGAGGGGCCTGGGAAGAGAGCCACCCCTTCTGCCCAGGTCGGTGGGAGTCCTCTCTGGAGGTCTCCTCTGGACCCTCCTCCAGGGGTCTCCGCTAGGGGTCTCCTCCGGAACCTCCTCTGGAGTCTCCTCTGGGGTCTGCTCTGAACCCCCTCTGTGGTCGACAGACGGGGACCACGTGACGTCCTCAAGTGAAAGCGGAGCGACGTCCTCCGCCGGGTGCGAAGCGACGTCCTCCGGCGGGTGCGGAGCGGCGGCCTCCGGCGGGTGCGGAGCGGCGGCCTCCGGCGGGTGCGGAGCGGCGGCCTCCGGCGGGTGCGGAGCGGCGGCCTCCGGCGGGTGCGGAGCGACGTCCTCCGGCGGGTGCGGAGCGACGTCCTCCGGCGGGTGCGGAGCGACGTCCTCCGGCGGGTGCGGAGCGGCGTCCTCAGGCGGGTGCGGAGCGGCGTCCTCCGGCGGGTGCGGAGCGACGTCCTCCGGCGGGTGCGGAGCGACGTCCTCCGGCGGGTGCGGAGCGACGTCCTCCGGCGGGTGCGGAGCGACGTCCTCCGGCGGGTGCGGAGCGACGTCCTCAGGCGGGTGCGAAGCGGCGTCCTCCGGCGGTTGCGGAGCGGCGTCCTCCGGCGGTTGCGGAGCGGCGTCCTCCGGCGGTTGCGGAGCGGCGTCCTCCGGCGGTTGCGGAGCGGCGGCCTCCGGCGGGTGCGGAGCGGCGTCCTCCGGCGGGTGCGGAGCCAAAACGCGGGGCCATTCCTCTCTCGGCCACTTTCCCGGAGTCCTTTGCGCTGCGCGCTCACAGTGCTGTGTGATGGCCTGCTGCAATCTTTGTTGCCCCTGCAACACTGTTGCCAGCAACTCCCTTAAGGCTGGACTCCAGGTCTTCGGTTGTGAGCTGGGTCAACATGCCCGCATCCTCCACCATTTGTGGCATGCACCCGTTGGCGGAGGGAGGACAACAGCGGTTGCGGTGGTAAAACAAAGGATTTATTTGTTTAAACAGGTGGGGGTAAGGGGAAAAGGGAATAACTGCAAATCAAACGGTCCTCCCGGTTGGGGTACAATCTCCCACTCTCTCGGTCGTTCCGGGGTAGCTGTCCTGGGCCGGCTCGTGGGGTGTTGGTCCGCCTCCTGATGCTCCCGTTAGGGCAGCAACACCGCCGCCAGGGGTTAAGGCTGGGAACAGAAACAATCACGGTTACAATCCTGCTTTCGGCAATAACGCTCACCTAGCGCGCCGCGGCTTTCAGTCCGGGTTGGCCTGCGGCCTCTTACCACATACTGTTCGCCACCTCTTCGTTTCATGCTCTCCCTTTTATTCCTGTCTCCCGCTTCTTGAGTGGCCCCCTCCAGGTGCACGGCGTCAGGCCTGATGAGCCGCTCCAGGTGTTCCCCATTCGGCCTGACGAGTGGGCGGTTACCGTCTGAGCTCTCCGTGGTGCCAATCCTGCTAGGAGCTCAGCGGTGTAGTACCGCTGTTCTACCACCTGCCCCAAGGGTTGCCCAGAATGCTTCCCAGTGGAGCCCGGGGCGCCACAATATACACAAACACATTTAAATACACACACATTTATAGAAACACACACACATTTATAAATACACACACACACACACACACACACTTATAGAAAAACACAGACATTTATAAATACACACACACTTAAAGAAATACACACACACATTTAGAAGAACACACACTTACAGAAACACACACATTTATAAATACACAAACACACATGTAAATACACACACATTTATAGAAACACACACACATTTGTAAATACACACACACTTATATAAGAGCACACACACTTAAAGAAACACACATTTATAAATACACAAACACACATTTATCTTACACACACATTTATAGAAATACACACTTAAAAAAAATACACACACACACACTTATAGAAATACACACACACATTTATAAAAACACACACATTTATAAATACACAAACACACATTTAAATACACACACACTTCTAGAAATACACACACATTTATAAAAACACACACAAACACATATTCGGAGTCGGAGGTGAATTCAAAGTCCAAACGGGACGTTTATTGGACATGGAACCACGTAAACAAACCAACTGACTCACTAGCGGAGACGGGGGCGGGGCCACGATATGACGTCATGTTTAAGACAGCAGAAGTAACCTTTAAGTCAGAAGCCAGGCAGCACGAGGTGGAGGCAGCTCCTCTCTTTGTGGAGACTAAGGAAACAAGCCTTTTAAACTAAAGGGTGGACAGCGTTATAAGGTGAGTAGTGAGTGTTGACCAAGGGGTTAAAGAGTATGTCTCTAAACTTGTTATGCACCAGGGAGCCGGTTCAAACTGGCACACTTTGGAGATTTATTTTAAAAGACGTGGTGTGTGTGAGTGTGTGTGTGCGTGTGTGTGTGTGTGTGTGTGTGTGTGTTGTTGTGTTCAAAACGATATTCTGTATAAGTTGTCTATATCCCCATCGAGCGCCCATAGGGCTGTGCGCACTACAGGAGCCGGATTACGTTCGACGCAGAAGCGGTATTTAAACAAACTAGATTTATTCTGCCAATGATTATCCTGATACAAAGTTTGCTCAATACTGAATCAACATACAAAACTAACAAACCCCGGAGTTGAGATCCCCTCCTTAGTCTCACACAATGTTATATACGACTGTCTTTCTTCCATGGCGCCTCCCTCGACAAACTGGTTTATTCTGGACATGTCTCGCATGAATTGGCCTCATGCAGTTCTCAGCTCTCAATAATTCTCCCTTTGTCTGAACATGCTGGTTATTACATTTCATCACATTCTTAGTTCATTGTCTGGTACATTTTCAACTGTTAATGCAAATGTTTGGTTTATTTTATCTCAGTGTGTGTGCGTGTGTGAGTGTGTGTGTGTGTGTGCGTGTGAGTAGTAGTAGTAGTAGTAGTACCTTTATTTAGCCAGGAAAATCAATTAAGAACAAATTCGTATTTTTAATGATGACCTGACAGGAGGCAAAAGGCTTCCTGAGGGGATGGGGGTTGGGAGGAAGAAAATAAAAAGACTCCGGGCACTACAGAACCCAGGAGACAACACAATGACACAGAGCAGAGATGACAGGCATAGCAGTTAAACATATAACATCTCTAAAACAATACTGCTATGGTTCAATCAGTCATTAAAATAATATAGAACATTCAATCATTCAATCATTCATTCAATCATTCATTCATTCATTCATTCATTCATTCATTCATCCATTCATTCCTTCATGGCAATGCATACTATAGGAGAGGTCAAGGCATTGGTAGTGAGCATCAGGCAAAGCAGCTGCATGTGTGTACCAGGGTGTTTGTAATAGTGTCCTTGAAGGTGCGGGGGGAGATAAAGGTCTTAATTTTCAAGGTTTTTTGTATAATATTCCAGCTATCAGCTGCTGCAAACTGAAAGGCGGAGCGGCCAAAGGATGTATGGGCTTTTGGGATCTTTAGCAGGATGTTTGTAGCTGACCGGGTGTTGAGACTGTTGACTGTGAGAGTGAGACATATGTTGTGTATTCACGCCCCCTAGTGGTGCAATAACAGATTTTAATAAAACATGGCTTTGATAAACAGCCATATCTTAAGATGTATTAATCATTTATCAGCTTCATACAAAGATACTGACAGTTAATACATGTGATTAAGGAGCAGGTAGGGGTTAGGGGTCATTAAGGAGCAGGTAGGGGTCAGAGGTCATTAAGGAGCAGGTAGGGGTCAGGGGTCATTAAGGAGCAGGTAGGGGTTAGGGGCAAGCCCCCAGGAAGTAGGCCAAGCGTTGAAGCACATTTGTCGTAGGCCAAACGGTGGAATTACAAGTCACGTGATGTCACGTGGTGCCGTTGGACCCAAAACAATTTTTTTCCATTGACTAACATGGGGAAAGAGACATCTATAAATCAGAGTATACTTTTTTCTTAGGGAAATTAACTTCCCAGTACGAACACTTGAATAGCCCTTATTTGAATCATTAGGTCCTAAAAATTGTAAAAATCCCCGATAGCCGTCCAGGGAGTTATTTGTATAGGAATAATGAACGGGTATCAGACCCACGGGACTGAGCGGCCAGCGCCTTCATGTGACAGATCCTGTTCTCCAGGCTTCCTGCTGTCTGTTTCATGGATGGATTAACATAACTAATCATGGATAGATTGCAGATATTTGCTGTAATTCATAACTTGTATCATCTTATAATACTTCCGTGGGCTGTATGCAGTAAATCCTTTATTGTGAATGTTTGAATACATAAAGTTAATGCAATAAACATTAATTAAAGTCTCAGTTCCAAAACAGTAACACAAACATGTATGTCATTTACTATTTACTATTTACTACTATTATGCAGGTCAAAGCCACAGTGGAACATCTCTACATCCATGGAGCTCCTTTTGAATGGGTTTATTTTTTTGATTAAGATATGTTGGTTTATGTGTCTCATTGATACATCCATGGTTTTAGCCCAATAGTTTTGCTTTTATCCAAAGTGACTTACATGAAGTAATTTGAAAGAGACAACAATCTATTTCTGTGGTAAATAAAGAGTAGAACAAGTTCCCAGCATTCCCAATTGCAGGCCAATAGAGAAAGTCTCCCAACTACTAGGATGCCTGCATAATGTCATAAAGTGCATTAACAACATGAACGTACAATATGTTAAAAAACAAAGTGCTTATAAGCCATTTAATCCATCAATAAGATTTACCTGATTAAACCATTTAATCCATCAATAAGACTCACCTGATTAAACCATTTAATCCATCAATAAGACTCACCTGATTAAACCCTTTAATCCATCAATAAGACTCACCTGATTAAACCATTTAATCCATCAATAAGACTCACCTGATTCAACCATTTAATCCATCAATAAGACTCACCTGATTAAACCATTTAATCCATCAATAAGACTCACCTGATTAAAACATTTAATCCATCAATAAGACTCACCTGATTAAAACATTTAATCCATCAATAAGACTCACCTGATTAAACCATTTAATCCATCAATAAGACTCACCTGATTAAACCATTTAATCCATCAATAAGACTCACCTGATTAAACCATTTAATCCATCAATAAGACACACCTGATTCAACCATTTAATCCATCAATAAGACTCACCTGATTAAACCATTTAATCCATCAATAAGACTCACCTGATTAAACCATTTAATCCATCAATAAGACTCACCTGATTCAACCATTTAATCCATCAATAAGACTCACCTGATTCAACCATTTAATCCATCAATAAGACTCACCTGATTCAACCATTTAATCCATCAATAAGACTCACCTGATACAACAGCTACCATCCAGCAAGCTGGTGAGGCTCAGAGGTAATTAAGGAGGAGGTAGGGGTTATAGATCATTAAGGAGCAGGTAGGGGTCAGAGGTCATTAAGGAGAAGGGAGGGGTTAGAGGTCATTTAGGATCAGGTAGGGGTCAGAGGTCATTAAGGAGCAGGTAGGGGTCAGAGGTCATTAAGGAGCAGGCAAAGGCCAGAGGTCATTAAGGAGAAGCTAGGGGTTAGAGGTCATTAAGGAGCAGGGAGGGGTTAGAGGTCATTAAGGAGCAGGTACGGGTCAGAGGTAATTAAGGAGCAGGTAGGGGTTAGAGGTCATTAAGGAGCAGGTAGGGGTTAGAGGTCATTAAGGAGCAGTTAGGGGTCAGAGGTAATTAAGGAGGAGGTAGGGGTTATAGATCATTAAGGAGCAGGTAGGGGTCAGAGGTCATTAAGGAGCAGGTAGGGGTTAGAGGTCATTAAGGAGCAGGGAGGGGTTAGAGGTCATTAAGGAGCAGGTACGGGTCAGAGGTAATTAAGGAGCAGGCAAAGGTCAGAGGTCATTAAGGAGCAGGCAAAGGTCAGAGGTCATTAAGGAGAAGGTAGGGGTCAGAGGTCATTAGGAGCAGGTAGAGGTCAGAGGTAATTAAAGGGCAGGTAGGGGTTAGGGGTCATTAAAGAGCAGGTAGGGGTTAAAGGTCCTTGAGGAGCAGGTAGGGGTCAGAGGTCATTGAGGAGCAGGTAGGGGTCAGAGGTCATTAAGGAGCAGTCATTAAGGATAGTCCTCAGGGTTAACCTGAAGTGATTCACTAACCCCACATCCTGCTTGGTAGTATAGTCCTCAGGGTTAACCTGAAGTGACTCACTAACCCCACATCCTGCTTGGTGGTATAGTCCTCAGGGTTAACCTGAAGTGACTCACTAACCCCACATCCTGCTTGGTAGTATAGTCCTCAGGGTTAACCTGAAGTGACTCACTAACCCCACATCCTGCTTGGTAGTATATTCCTCAGGGTTAACCTGAAGTGACTGACTAACCCAACATCCTGCTTGGTAGTATAGTCCTCAGGGTTAACCTGAAGTGACTCACTAACCCCACATCCTGCTTGGTAGTATAGTCCTCAGGGTTAACCTGAAGTGACTCACTAACCCCACATCCTGCTTGGTAGTATAGTCCTCAGGGAAGCAGCATGTGAGGCTCACAGCATGAGTCACCGTGATAACTGAACTGAGATCAGTCTAAGCTTGGTATCTGAAACTGAAGATTCTGCTATTCCCTGAATTCTGTCTTATCATCTCCGGTTAACCTGCAAATCCAGCTCCTTGAAATCGGCTCGGGTCTCCGGTCTACTATGAATGAGGAGAGAGAGGAGGGGGATCCTACCTCTAAAAGCTCTCTGTCTGGGGAACATGGCCGCCAGAGCAGAGCTAACGGGTGAGAAGAGGATCTCTAAGTGTCTGTGACTGTGGTCCATCTCAGAGCTCAGCAGTGATGTATCAGGAAACAATTGTTAGTGTCAGTAAAAGCTGTGTGTGTGTTGTGTTGAAGCCCAGAGCAGAAGGAGAGAGCAGACTCCCCTGGACCCAGCTGTGTCTCCATGAAGAGTCACCGGTCTATGGATCTACCTGATTACTTTAAAGATGGGAATCCGTCTATTAAGAAGAGGTGAGGATTTATCAGACTATAAAAATTCAGCATCTATTGAACATCCATAAATCCTGGCTCTTGTTGTTCTAGAAGGATACAGGAGAGAGCAGACTCCCCTGGACCCAGCTGTGTCTCCATGAGGAGTCACCGGTCTATGGATCTACCTGATTACTTTAAAGATGGGAATCCGTCTATTAAGAAGAGGTGAGGGTTTATCATGAGGGTTTATCATATTTATTAACACTTGAACTCAATGACTGCCTGGTTTATATCTGTTCCACCTGTGGTCTCAGGTAACACACAATGTCATCTCTTTCTCCACCTCTAGAGGGAGCCCTGACTCACACACTGTCATCTCTTTCTCCACCTCTAGAGGGAGCCCTGACTCACACACTGTCATCTCTTTCTCCACCTCTAGAGGGAGCCCTGACTCACACACTGTCATCTCTTTCTCCACCTCTAGAGGGAGCCCTGACTCACACACTGTCATCTCTTTCTTTACCACTAGAGGGAGCCCTGACTCACACACTGTCATCTCTTTCTCCACCTCTAGAGGGAGCCCTGACTCACACACTGTCATCTCTTTCTCCACCTCTAGAGGGAGCCCTGACTCACACACTGTCATCTCTTTCTTTACCACTAGAGTGAGCCCTGACTCACACACTGTCATTTCTTTCTTTACCTCTAGAGGTAGAGGAAGTTATTGTATAAGATTGTCCATTTACATCGTCCATGGCGCATTGAGTGTCAAGCGGGAGTGAGAGCTAACAGGTGAGTCTACTAGACTCTGCTGATACTGATGTTTTGAGGTCAGGATAAATAAAACAATTCTATATGTGTGTGTGTGTGTGTGTGTGTGTGTGTGTGTGTGTTCTCCACAGACGACACCAGGAGAGGTCAAAGGTTTACCAGTGCTCGGTCTGTACAGCAGCATCAAACAGAGCTGATCAAGGTGTGTAAAAGTCCAACAAGACATCAGCCTTCAGCTCTACATGAACATTAAAAAGCATCTCTTGTGGTGCTCAGAGTCTCCAGGCTTCCCTCTTTAGACCAGACGTGAATCAAGGACAGATGCTTCTGATGTCCTCAGCTCACAGGAAAGTTCTCATTCATGTTCTGTTCCAGAGGGCTCACGCTTTTCTAGACCATGAGCTCCGGCGGGATCTACATGACCCACAAGGCTCAGAGAGTCAGAAGGAGGAGGAGGAGGAGGAGGAGGAGGAGGAGGAGGATGGGAAGAATGAGGAGCAGAGGAGGCGCGCCATAGAGGGAGTGAGAGACATCACACAGCTCTGCCTTCTGGAGATGAACCAGGAGGAACTGGCCAACACACTGAGGAGTGGTAAGAGACTCTTATTTAGAAAAGATAGAAGAGACTCTTATTTTGAAAACAGAGTAGACTCTTATTTCGAAAACCTGTAAGAGACTCTTATTTTGAAAACACAGAAGAGACTCTTATTTAGAAAAAATAGAAGAGACTTATTTATAAAACATATAGACTCTTATTTTGAAAACACAGAAGAGACTCTTATTTAGAAAAGATAGAAGAGACTCTTATTTTGAAAACAGAGGAGACTCTTATTTAGAAAACCTAGAAGAGATTTTTATTTAGAAAACATAGAAGAGACTCTTATTTTGAAAACATAGAAGAGACTCTTATTTAGAAAACATAGAAAAGACTCTTATTTAGAAAACATAGAAGAGACTCTTATTTAGAAAACACAGAAGAGACTCTTATTTAGAAAAGATGGAAGAGAATCTTATTTTGAAAACAGAGGAGACTCTTATTTAGAAAACCTAGAAGAGACTCTTATTTAGAAAACATAGAAGAGATTTTTATTGAGAAAACATAGAAGAGACTCTTATTTTGAAAACATAGAAGAGACTCTTATTTATAAAACATAGAGACTCTTATTTTGAAAACATAGAAGAGACTCTTATTTAGAAAACATAGAAGAGACACTTATTTAGAAAACATAGAAGAGACTCTTTAGAATACATAGAAGAGACTCTAATTTTGAAAACATAGAAGAGATTTTTATTGAGAAAACATAGAAGAGACTCTTATTTATAAAACATAGAAGAGACTCTTATTTATAAAACATAGAAGAGACTCTTATTTAGAAAACATAGAAGAGCCTCTTATTTAGAAAACATAGAAGAGAGTCTTATTTACAAAACATAGAAGAGACTCTTATTTAGAAAACATAGAAGAGACTCTTATTTAGAAAACATAGAAGAGACTCTTATTTTGAAAACATAGAAGAGACTCTTATTTAGAAAACATAGAAGAGATTTTTATTTTGAAAACATAGAAGAGACTCTTATTTTGAAAAAGTAGGTAGAAAATACTCTAATTTAGAAAACATAGAAGAGACTCTAATTTAGAAAACATAGAGACTCTTATTTTGAAAACACAGAAGAGACTCTAATTTTGAAAACACAGAAAAGACTCTTATTCTTAAATCAAAGAAGAGACTCACACAGAGACTCTTTTTAAATATTTTTACATTTCTGACATTTCCAGATAAAAATTCTCTTGGAGGTTAAATGGTTTGATCCAGATGTATAGGGTTATTGTAGGGGTATCAGATTAAGAGATGCAACAACAATTATAGTAATAGTTAAGTTATAATGTATTATAGTATAGTAGTCATTACACCAATCATATTGTTGAGTCAATATCATGTATAACCAGGAGGAACTGGCCAACACACTGAGGAGTGGTAAGAGACTCTTATTTAGAAAAGATAGAAGAGACTCTTATTTTGAAAACATAGAAGATTACTCTTATTTATAAAACATAGAGACTCTTATTTTGAAAACACAGAAGAGACTCTTATTTAGAAAAAATAGAAGAGACTTATTTATAAAACATATAGACTCTTATTTTGAAAACACAGAAGAGACTCTTATTTAGAAAAGATAGAAGAGACTCTTATTTTGAAAACAGAGGAGACTCTTATTTAGAAAACCTAGAAGAGATTTTTATTTAGAAAACATAGAAGAGACTCTTATTTTGAAAACATAGAAGAGACTCTTATTTAGAAAACATAGAAAAGACTCTTATTTAGAAAACATAGAAGAGACTCTTATTTAGAAAACACAGAAGAGACTCTTATTTAGAAAAGATGGAAGAGAATCTTATTTTGAAAACAGAGGAGACTCTTATTTAGAAAACCTAGAAGAGACTCTTATTTAGAAAACATAGAAGAGATTTTTATTGAGAAAACATAGAAGAGACTCTTATTTTGAAAACATAGAAGAGACTCTTATTTATAAAACATAGAGACTCTTATTTTGAAAACATAGAAGAGACTCTTATTTAGAAAACATAGAAGAGACACTTATTTAGAAAACATAGAAGAGACTCTTTAGAATACATAGAAGAGACTCTAATTTTGAAAACATAGAAGAGATTTTTATTGAGAAAACATAGAAGAGACTCTTATTTATAAAACATAGAAGAGACTCTTATTTATAAAACATAGAAGAGACTCTTATTTAGAAAACATAGAAGAGCCTCTTATTTAGAAAACATAGAAGAGAGTCTTATTTACAAAACATAGAAGAGACTCTTATTTAGAAAACATAGAAGAGACTCTTATTTAGAAAACATAGAAGAGACTCTTATTTTGAAAACATAGAAGAGACTCTTATTTAGAAAACATAGAAGAGATTTTTATTTTGAAAACATAGAAGAGACTCTTATTTTGAAAAAGTAGGTAGAAAATACTCTAATTTAGAAAACATAGAAGAGACTCTAATTTAGAAAACATAGAGACTCTTATTTTGAAAACACAGAAGAGACTCTAATTTTGAAAACACAGAAAAGACTCTTATTCTTAAATCAAAGAAGAGACTCACACAGAGACTCTTTTTAAATATTTTTACATTTCTGACATTTCCAGATAAAAATTCTCTTGGAGGTTAAATGGTTTGATCCAGATGTATAGGGTTATTGTAGGGGTATCAGATTAAGAGATGCAACAACAATTATAGTAATAGTTAAGTTATAATGTATTATAGTATAGTAGTCATTACACCAATCATATTGTTGAGTCAATATCATGTATAAGACCTGTCTTCTGGGTTCTCTCATTTAGGAACTGCTGCAGTCGAGTGCCAACATAACATCAAGTCTCATCTGATGCAGAAGTTCAGGCGTGTGTTTGAGGGAATCGCTAAAGCAGGACAGTCAACAGATCTGAATGACTTCTACACAGAGCTCTTCATCACAGAGAGAGTCAGTGGAGAGGTCAACAAGGAACATGAGGTCAGACTGATTGAAACAGCTTCCAGGGAACGAGCCAAGGAGGAAACACCAATCAAACTTGAAGACATCTTTAAACCCTTACCTGGAAAAGATCAACCGAGCAGAACCATAATGACAACTGGAGTGGCAGGCATTGGTAAAACTGTCTTAACAAACAAGTTCACTCTGGACTGGGCTGAAGGCAAAGCCAACCAGGACATAGACTTCACGCTTCCCTTCACTTTCAGAGAGCTGAATTTACTGAAAGAGAAAGAGTTTAGCTTGGTGGAACTTCTTCATCACTTCTATATTCAAACCAAAGGAATGCGCAGATATGACCTGTTCCAAGTTGTCTTCATCTTGGACGGTCTGGATGAGTGTCGACTTCCTCTGGACTTCCAGAACAATCCGATCTGGACCGATGTCACAAAGTCGACCTCGGTGGACGTGCTGCTGACAAACCTCATCAAGGGCGACCTGCTTCCCTCTGCTCGCATCTGGATAACCACACGCCCTGCGGCAGCCAATCAGATCCCTGCTGAGTGTGTTGGCTTGGTGACAGAGGTGAGAGAGTTCACTGACCCGCAGAAGGAGGAGTACTTCAGGAAGAGATTCAGAGAGGAGACTCTGGCCAGAACAATCATCTCCCACATCAAGAGATCACGAAGCCTCCACATCATGTGTCACATCCCAGTCTTCTGTTGGATCAGTGCTAAAGTTCTGGAGGACTTCTTCAAAACAACCCAGACAGGAGAAGAGATGCCCAACACCGTGACTCAAATGTACATCCACTTCCTGAGGGTTCAGTCCATACAGGGGGACAGGAAGTACCATGGGAGAGCTGAAACAGATGCAGTCTGGAGTTCAGAGAGCAGGGAGATCATTGTTGCTCTGGGAAAACTGGCTTTTAACCAGCTGGAGAAAGGCAACCTGATCTTCTATGAGGCAGACCTGTTAAAGTGTGACATGGATATCAGAGCAGCCTCAGTGTACTCAGGAGTGTTGACCCAGATCTTTAAAGAGGAGTGTGGGCTGTACCAGGACAAGGTGTTCTGCTTTGTCCATCTGAGCATCCAGAAGTTTTTGGCTGCTCTTTATGTCTTATTGTCCTTCATGGACACTGGTGTCAATCTGCTCTCAGAAGAACAACCCAAAACAAAGGTCCAACTCCTCTACCAAAGTGCTGTGGACAAGGCCTTACAGAGTGAGAACGGACACCTGGACTTGTTCCTCCGCTTCCTCCTGGGCCTCTCTCTGAAGACCAATCAGATTCTCCTACCAGGTCTGCTGAGACAGACAGGAAGTAGCTCACGGACCAATGAGCAAACAGTGTCTTACATCAAGAAGAAGATAAGTGGAGATCTCTCTCCAGAGAGAAGCATCAATCTGTTCCACTGTCTGAATGAGCTGAACGACCGTTCTCTGGTGGAGGAGATCCAACAGTACCTGATATCAGGAAAACTCTCCAGAAGATCTCTCTCTCCTGCTCAGTGGTCAGCTCTGGTCTTCATCTTACTGTCATCAGAAGAGGAGCTGGATGTGTTTGACCTGAAGAAATACTCTGCTTCAGAGGAGGGTCTTCTGAGGCTGCTGCCAGTGGTCAAAGCCTCCAAAACATCTCTGTAGGTTCACTCATAACATGTATTTTAATACACAATATACATTATACTAGAATTTTTAAGTCATAACAATATACAATACATCTCTGTAGGTTCACTAATAACATGTATTTTAATACACAATATACATTATACTAGAATATTAAAGTCATAACAATATACAAAACATATGAGCTGGGAGCAGGCTATAGGAGGGAGCCTAATTTAATATTTTATTTTCTAAACTACACAACATTTGGATTGTGAACCATTAGTAACAGCACCACTTCAGTAGGAAGTCCAGTAACAACTGGGTATTATACCAGGAAACACCACAACTGGGTTTTTCCCTAGCCTATTCTTATTCCTTTTCAATTTGAATGAATACTGGACAATACTGGACCAGGTTACAAATTCCACTTGAATATTGTCTGTTAAATCTTACCTACAGAACTGCTATCTTTCTATATTTGTTAACCTTATATTTCTTTGTAACTCCCTCTCATGCAATGATGACAGCTATGCGTTCTTTATGATACTGATAGGATTTATTCAATCCAAACCGTGAGAACTGTGAAACACACACATGAAATACAATAAATCACAGATCAAACAATAACAACATACATTCATATTAATTCTACTTCGTCTCTTAGTGTCACATGTCTTTACAATATTGTTTACCAAAATGAACTTAACCTACAAAACGCATTAAATCCTTCTGCAATAATAATAATAATAATAAACTCACTTAACAAACATTTCGTTAGCACTTTAGCTACCTGGCTTGAGCTTACACACAACTAACAACCACAACACCAAACGTACCTTATTGGCTGCATGCAATAAGAGAGGAAATTATGGAACTTCACTGACTGAACTGATCGATCGAACTGACTAACTGTGACGGAACTTTCTCTTATATAGAGATTTCTACACGCGTGTGCGTCGGCATAAAACGTCCCCGGAACACTGTGCGCTTCAACCATTAGTTCCGCTCTTACTCTACAGCATTTAGGTAGGAACCAAAAACTGGTAGGAACCAAAACTCAAACTGAACACAGAGGCAGTTACACTCCCACCAAACATATCAATTGTATATGATTTTACAATGACTTAGAACCAACATACTACATAGAAAGTAAACAAAACTAAATACAATAACTTCGGTCCTTGGCCTCCACAGGAAAGGTCACTTCCGACTGCGCCTGGGTGTTGAGAACCTGGGCCTTCTTAAGTTCAGGGTCGTCACTTGCGATCTCTCCCACCTTGACTTCTCCACTTGGTAACTCTTTCTGCCAAAGAAAGTCTGGGCTTCCATTGTGTAGACTCTGTGCTTTGCTTGATACGTTCTACACGATTTGCCACAGGACCTCTTCGGAAGCGATACAGAACTCCCACTAAGGTGTTTGTCAACTCTGGACCCGTCAGGAGATAGTCGTTCAAGGATGTCCCTTGGTACTTGGCGGAGCAATCGAAGACAACACGTATCTTCCCAGGCTTTTGTGGATGATACACCCCATGATGTGGGATATACCAAGCTGGAGCTTTGTAGATGTCTTCCTCTGGGACCCTTTCTGCATCTCCGCGGGTTATGGTCCCATCCATGAAGGTCTTGTAGTCTTTGTGGTACTGATCGTTTCTTCTCAACTTTCTTTCTAAGCAATTGAGACGATGGATAGCACAGATCTTGTTATCAGGTAAGTTAGGCCTTTCCTTCTTGAATGGCAGCGGCATTTCATAATGACCGTCGCTCTTTAACTTGATGCCCTTCTCCATTTTCGACCTTAGATCCTCTTGAGAGATGGGGCTGGCTTCTGACACTCTTTCAGCGAAGTCAGACTCCAGCATCTTTATGGCATCTGCAGGTAACACAACTTCCTTGATCTGTGTTCTACAGACATAGTGCACTTCACTTGTGAGGTCGGAAGAGGACGGTAGACCTGGCGTCACTTGCTTCACAATGACTTGGTGACTGATTCCGATTGTATCTCCATAGTTGAGACACGGTTTACCATATCCCACCACACTCCAGCCCAAGTCTGTTCTCTGAGCAAACGGCTGATGTTCCTCACCAGTCACCACTTGTCTTGGAATGAGGGCTTGAGCACAGTTGTAGCCAATTAACAGGCCGACATCACAGCTTTGCTGAGAAGCGATCTCATCTGCAATGTGTTCAAGATGAGGCCATGCCTTCGCTGTCTCTGGTGTGGGAATATGGTCTCTGTTTGCAGGGATAAACTCTCTTGAGTAAGTCACTGGCAGAGTGATTATCTTGTCTGAATTGACTCCTCTTACTTGTAAACCTGTCAGCTTCCAACAGGACACGACTGTGTTTCTTGAAGCTAGCGTAGAGAGCCTTAGTTGAACTGGTTCCCCTTTTGTGTTAAGAGCCTTTGCTGTCTCTTCGAGGATAAAGGTTGTGTCACTTTGTGTATCAAGGAGTGCGTACACCATAACCTCACGACTTGGCTCACTTGTAGATGACACCCACACTGGAACTATTGTGGATGTATGAGTGTTCCCATCATTCTGGATGACTCTAAACGATGTCGCCTCACGTGATGGTCTCTCTGCCTGGTTTCGTGGCTGATTATTCTCTCTTTCTTTGTACTTATCACTGTTCCTTGCTCCATCCGGCCTTGTTGACATCCTTTCTTCCTTGGTGCGATCATCATGGAGGCAAGTTGGATGTCTTCTCTCACAGGTGTCGCAGGTGTTTCTATCTCTACAGTCCTTGGAGCGATGGCCAGACTTCAGACAGCCGAAACACAAGCTCTTCTCTTGAACAAACTTAATTCGTTCACCGATTGTCATCTGCATAATCTTGCGACACTTCTGCAGACTGTGTCCTGCCTTCTCACAGAAGACACAGCCTGTGGCGACGGCTTTCTCATCTGAGCTGGTTGCTAAAACCCTTGCTCCAGGATCTCTGCTCCTGGAACCCTTGCCCAGAATACTCTCCCCTGCCTCCAGAGCATGACGAGCGGTTACTGGGTGACAAGCGATTCTGGCTTCACGTGTGAGGAACTTGACAAACTGGCTGAAACTCGGGAACATGCGAGTTTCTTCTTCTGTGGCCATGACCTCCCTATGCCATCTTGAAGTCAGCCACTCTGGAAGTTTGAAGAGTATTTTCTGGTTCTCGTTGCAATCATTAAGTATTTCAAGACCTCTGACCTGAGACATGGCAGCCTCACAGCTGCGCAGGAAGTCGGCGAGTTCTTGAAGTTCCATACTGCATTTGGAACTTATCTTGGGCCATGACTCAATCCTATCTCTGAAGGCCTTGGCAATGAGGAATGGATCGCCATATCGCTCATCTAGGATGTGCCATGCTGCATAATAGGCTGACTCTGTGCCTAGTAAGAAGTAGCTCTCTATGGCCTTCTTGGCAGATCCACCCACGTACTTGCGCAGATAATATATCTTCTCTTCGGCTGGTATGTTCTTCCTGCCAACAAGCGTCTGAAAGGACACCTTCCAGTCGTTGTATCTGAGTGGGTCGCCATTGAACACTGTAGGTTCAGGTATAGGAATGCGACTTGCACTGATGGTTTCTGCGAACAATCTGACAAGCGTTGCGGTGCTGTCTTCAGATCTGTCTTCTTGCCTTGTTTGTGATACAGCTCGTGGTGGAGACCGGTGCTGTTCTTGTCTTGGATGTGTTACAGCTCGTGGTGGAGAACGGAGCTGCAATAGGCTAGTTTGAGGCTTGATTTCCACTTCACTCTTCACAGAGACACGTCGATGGAGAAGCTCATTTACTTCTTCATCTGAGCAGTCACTTCGTTTAGCTGCTTGAGCTGAAGATTCGCTCTGCTCATATACTTGCTGTCGTGCCTTGGCAGCCTTTAACTTCTTAATAGTTTCCAATCTATTTAGTTCTCTGCGTTTGGCTTCTAGCACTCTTTGTCTTTCTGCAGTTTCAGCCTCCTGCTTGGCTTTTAACTGGGCGCCTTCAGCCTCCATCTTGGCTTTTAACTGGGCGCCTTCAGCCTCCATCTTGGCTTTTAACTGGGCGGCTTCAGCCTCCATCTTGGCTTTTACCTGGGCGGCTTTAGCCTCCATCTTGGCTTTTAACTGGGTGGCTTCAGCCTCCATCTTGGCTTTTAACTGGGTGGCTTCAGCCTCCTGTCTCCTGTCTTCAGCTTCAAGTCTTTGAAGTTCTTCAATATGACGCTCTTGCTCTAGCAGGACCTTTAAGGTGGCTTGGTTAGCAGCAACCTCAGCCGCTGCACTTGTTCTGCTTGCAGAGGAGAATTTAGTGTGGCGAGAGCTGGTGCCTGTCTTGCCTGAGGCTACAGACACTATCTCTTCCATGAATTGTTCTTCATGCATTTGACCTTTAGCCTTTCTTGTGTCTAAAAGGTCCATTGCATTATTACAAATCTTCTTTGTTACTGATTCACAGGTGTCGACTCTGCGACGCGTGTTATGGTCAGGCACCTCAATGCGCTTCCAATCGTCATAAACCTCATTCAGACTCCTAGAGGCACTGCATACTTTAGTGACGTGTCCATCCAGCAGGTCGTCTGAACTCGGTGCACACAGCGCTTGGTTAGCTTCTTTAGCAACATTTTTCCACTTCTCATAGCCCACACTGAAACGATGTGCCACTTTTCTTATTTGCTCATCATGCAGTTCTTGACCCTTTTCCGTCAACATGCGGACTCTTTGGCCTCTTCGTGGCTCTTCTGAGGAAGCGGGGTTGCTAACTATTGTGCCTTCTTCCCTTTGTGGTTGCACGGTTGCTCTGTCTTCATTTGCACCCTCTTCGTCAGGGGCTTGTGCCTGCATGTCTGTGCAATGTACATCCACAACAACCACACGCTGGCTGCCACTCTCAGACATCTTCACTTGTTTAACGTTGTTACTCACTGCTTTCTGATGCTGTCTTATGGAGCAGTAAGTTCTCACTGTAACTCCCTCTCATGCAATGATGACAGCTATGCGTTCTTTATGATACTGATAGGATTTATTCAATCCAAACCGTGAGAACTGTGAAACACACACATGAAATACAATAAATCACAGATCAAACAATAACAACATACATTCATATTAATTCTACTTCGTCTCTTAGTGTCACATGTCTTTACAATATTGTTTACCAAAATGAACTTAACCTACAAAACGCATTAAATCCTTCTGCAATAATAATAATAATATAAACTCACTTAACAAACATTTCGTTAGCACTTTAGCTACCTGGCTTGAGCTTACACACAACTAACAACCACAACACCAAACGTACCTTATTGGCTGCATGCAATAAGAGAGGAAATTATGGAACTTCACTGACTGAACTGATCGATCGAACTGACTAACTGTGACGGAACTTTCTCTTATATAGAGATTTCTACACGCGTGTGCGTCGGCATAAAACGTCCCCGGAACACTGTGCGCTTCAACCATTAGTTCCGCTCTTACTCTACAGCATTTAGGTAGGAACCAAAAACTGGTAGGAACCAAAACTCAAACTGAACACAGAGGCAGTTACATTCTTATTCATAATGCTAGTAAACACTGAAGTGGTTTTAATTCTAATAAGTCCTTTCAACACAGTTCCTAACATGTTCCTGTTGATGTTGTGTGAAGGCTGAATGGCTGTCATCTGTCAGAGAGATGCTGTGAAGCTCTGGCCTCAGTTCTCAGCTCCAACTCCTCCAGTCTGAGAGAGCTGGACCTGAGTACCAACGACCTGCAGGATTCAGGAGTGAAGCTGCTCTCTGCTGGACTGGGGAGTCCACACTGTACACTGGAGACTCTCAGGTCAGGTCATGCTTTATGTACAATTCAAAACATGTACATATCATCCATTAGTCATGTTATTGTTCTTTTTATTTGTGTATAGAATTTTTTAGTATTGTGTTTTATAAATTCATATTGCAGGAGGGAATTAGATTACATTAGATTAGATTAGATTAGATTCAAATCCTTAATTTCCCTCGGGATTAATAAAGTTTTCTGAATCTGAATTCTGATTTTCTGAATCTGAATCTGAAATGTATTGTGATTCAAATGTCAAGTACAGTACAGCAAAAATAATTTAGCATCTAACCAGAGTGCAAATGTTGCAGTAAAGTGCATGGTAATATAATATAATTTACAGTTAAAATGTACAGGTTTAAAGACAGTCTACTAGGTATTAAGTGGGATATGAGCATAATAATAGGTATATGTATATGCAGGTAAGTGATAACTTAACGTAGTGATCAGGGGTATGCTATATGCTATTATTGAAAGCAGGATACAAATATATAGATGTACATGTATATACAAGTGAGCATATATAGATGTATGGCATATATAAATGTATATGTATATACAGGAGTAGGAGCAGTTCTATCAACATATTTAAATATATATGGCAGGTACAGTAAACAGGTATCTTATTAATAAATATGTAAACTATAGAGAGGTAGGTCGTTGTGATCCAGTTTTACAGTTTTTCCTTTTCTTTTTTCTTTTTTTACAGTTAGTCAGAGACATTGGTGGTGATTATTATTATAGGTGTTGAGCAGAGGTGTGGGGCAGGGGGGGGGACAGCAGAGGGGGGGGGGCTGTCTTGGTGGTGCAGAGTTCAGGGAGATGACAGCTGAGGGGAAGAAGCTGTTCCTAAGCCTGCTTGACTTGGAACAAAGGTTTCTATAGCGCCTCCCGGAGGGGAGGAGGGCCAACAGTCCATGGTTGGGGTGAGAGGGGTCATCCAAATAAATCTCTTGAATCTTGATTTACATCCATAAAAGTAAAATTTCAGACCCCTAAATTATTAATTTTCAGAGGAATAACGTAACATATTTAAGATGTTGTTGCCATCATTATATAAGGTGTATGTTAAATTCTTAGTTTGTTAATGGTGGTTTAAGGTGTATGTTGTATTACATTCTTATTCTACTCATGGTGGAATTTAGAGTTGTTTAGTAAAGTTTATCAACAGCCTTTCCCTTAAAATGTGCCTTTTTAAGGGAACTTTAATGATTACCTTTGCTGAATATTTGTACATATTTTTGACAGCTAACTGTCATAATTTAAATATATTTGTATTACATTGACTACACTTCTCTTGTGTTCATTATTGAACAAGTAAAATACTTGTGTTCTTTCAACACAGTTCCTAACATGTTCCTGTTGATGTTGTGTGAAGGCTGAATGGCTGTCATCTGTCAGAGAGATGCTGTGAAGCTCTGGCCTCAGTTCTCAGCTCCAACTCCTCCAGTCTGAGAGAGCTGGACCTGAGTACCAACGACCTGCAGGATTCAGGAGTGAAGCTGCTCTCTGCTGGACTGGGGAGGCCACACTGTACACTGGAGACTCTCAGGTCAGTTGGACTCAATGAGCAAACACTTACAGCACAGGGTTTGATATCAGAAGACATTCAACTGGTTTACAGCCATAAAAGTACTAATTCACAAATCTAAATAAAGGGTATTCGTTAGAATAACTCATTCTGGTGTGTGTGTGTGTGTGTGTGTGTGTGTGTGTGTGTGTGTGTGTGTGTGTGTGTGTGTGTGTGTGTGTGTGTGTGTGTGTGTGTGTGTGTGTGTGTGTGTGCAGGTTGTCTGGCTGTCTGGTCACACAGGAAGGCTGTGCTTCTCTGGCCTCAGCTCTGAGCTCCAACCCCTCCCATCTGAGAGAGCTGGACCTGAGCTACAATCACCCAGGAGACTCAGGAGTTACGCTGCTCTCTGCTGGACTGGAGGATCCACGCTGGAGACTGGACACTCTCAGGTACGGATAGGACAGCTCACCTCTCAGGGACCGTGTCTCCTACAAGGATTCAACCAGCCGCTAGATTAAGTGGTTTACCAAGGCAGCTGTAACTCATGTTGTGTACAAAGTGATGATCCAGCAGATCATGAGTGTGAATGTTTCAACTGCTCTCTCTTTGTTCCCCCCAGGGTGGAGCACGGTGGAGGATGGAGGCTGAAACCAGCTCTAAAGAAGTGTAAGTGTCTGTTTAGTTTGAGTCATCACAACACACACTCACTCTTTAGATGGAAGGTCCATCCACACAGCAGGAGGTGACGTCCTGCTGGGAATGAACATCATGGAACTCATCAATATTAATATTGATAAGTTACATGATGGATCTAATCAATATTAATATTGATTCTAATCAATATTAATATTGATTAGAAACATGATGTATCTTATCAATAATAGTATTGATTAGATACACGATTATTTATCTTAGTATATTGATAATATTGCTAATCATATTATAATATAATAATATTGATAAGATAAACAATGTTGACATGATGTATCTAATCAATATTATTATTGATAAGATACATGATGATTGACATGATGTATCTCATCAATATTAATATTGATGAGATACACGATTATTTATCTTAGTATATTGATAATATTGCTAATCATATTATAATATAATAATATTGATAAGATAAACAATGTTGACATGATGTATCTAATCAATATTATTATTGATAAGATACATGATGATTGACATTGTTTCTTATTAATTAATTAAACCTACAATTATATTAATAATTATAATTAATATGATTAATATTAATGTGAATATTAATACTATTACTACTTATTATTATCATTATAATAGATACAATCATTATTAATATGATTATTATTAATAATATTAACATGAATATTATTCATGTTAATATTTATATGAATACTGTTATTATTAATATATTATAATTGTTATTGTTATGTTAGCCATAGGAAGAGAATCCTCCTGATTCTACTAATATATTGATCCCTCACCCAGAGCCCATGTGGTAAGCCCCTCCTCTTCCCCTCCATGTTAACTGGTGAGCTAAACGGTGGGCGGAGCTGAACTCCATCAGGGCGGGGCTTCTGTTGACTCCGCCTCCGCCTGTCCTTTTGGTTCAGTTGTTTAAATGGTCTAGAGATGAGACCAGGACTCAATAGGTTTGAAAACAAGGCTTCACGTGAATGAGAATCGTAGCGCTACAATGAAGTGTGACGCGGTTCCTTCAGCCGACGCCGTCGCCGTGGTGACGCTGAGGGACTGAGAACATCAGGAGAACACAAACTACAGTCTAGGCTCAGTTTCTAGGAACAACAACAACAGTTCAGCAGACTAATCATGTCTTGTTCTCCATCAGATGCGTGTGAACTCACACTGGACCCAAACACAGCCCACAGAGGACTCTCTCTGTCTGAGGACAGCAGGAAGGTGACGAGGGTTAGAGAGGAGGAGAAGTATCCTGATCACCCAGAGAGATTTGACTCCTGTCCCCAGGTGTTGTGTAGAGAGGGTCTGACTGACCGCTGTTACTGGGAGGTGGAGAGGGAAGGAGGTGTTGATATAGGAGTGACATACAGAGGAATCACAAGGAGAGGAGAGGGTGGTGACAGCAGGCTTGGATTCAACAACAAGTCCTGGAGTCTTCATTGTTCTGATGATGGTTACTCTGTCCGGTACAACGGTAGTAGAACAGCCATACGTCTCCCCCCCTCTAACAGAGTAGGAGTGTATGTGGACCGTCCTACTGGCTCTCTGTCCTTCTACAGAGTGTCCCCAGATGGAGGAGGGTCCTCAGACACACTGACACTCATCCACACCTTCCAGTCCACATTCACCCAGGAGGACCTCCTCCCTGGGTTTGGGTTATGGGATTATGGTTCCTCAGTGTCTCTGTGTCCGTTGTAGCAACACTCACACACACACACATGGAAACACACATACATACAAACACACACAAATATTTATACACACACACGCACACATATTTATATACGCACACACACACAGAAACACACACAAAAATACACACACACACACACACACACATGTATAAATGCAAACACATATTGAAATACACATACATACAAATACACACACACACATGTATAATACATACACACACACATAGAAATACACTCACACACATACACACACATAACCACACACACATAAATACATACGCACACACACACACACACAAATACACACATACACACACACACACACACACAATTCTATACTGTTCATACACATACACACACACACACACATATAAATACACATACATACAAACACACATGTTTATACACACACACACACACACACACAATCACATTTATAAATGCACACACACAAACACACACACACACACAAATGCAAACACACACATTTATATACTGTACATACACACACACATACACACACACACAAACAGAAATACACACACACACAGAAAAACACACGCACATTTAGATATACACCTTCAAATATAGAAATGCACACACACACACGCACACATATAAATACAAACACACATACATACACACATAAATACACACACAAAAAATATAAGTACACACATATATAAAAATACATACACACACACAAAATACACACACAAAAATTCACACACACACACAGTGTACAGACACCCACACTGTATAACAAAAATCGGTTATTTTTACGGAAAAACTGGCAACTGTGTTTGCCAGAACAATTTAATAAAAAAGACAGTAAAAATGTAAACCAATTGACATACCAAGTTGTATATTGTATAAAACTGTTGTAATTTACACTTTTTTAAAAATATTTTAACTGGTAAATCCAACAGCTCTTTTCTGCTGAATTAGCATGCCCACGCTGCTATTAAACCAATTATTTCAGTAAGATTTACATGCAGTTGTCGCTTATTGTACATTGAATCTCATTCAATTTCACTGACAAATTCCAAACAAACAACATTGTTTTAGTGTAAAAGCCTGATTAAAAGACAAGCAATTGAACTCAATTATTTTGTATATTTTACTCCAAAAATTGTTTTTAAGTCGTATTTTACAGTATTATTGACAAGAGTTTTCCAGTGACAGCTAAATGATCTAAATCTCTAAATGGTGTAATTGAATGGGTCTGTGAAATTTCTTCGGTACAATTTAAAGGCATATAACCCTGTTATATGACTCCTAATATCAATCTCAAATATACATGATGCATGAAAAATATAAACTGTTTTACATTACAGGCAGCATGAACACAACTGCACTGCCTTTTTAAAGATGTTTGACTTTTACAGAAATGTGAAAAATGTAACCTAAAAATAGAAAAGCAAGAGATAAGTTACTGTACTGAACGATTAAAATAAATCCAGTAATACGTTTCCTTTCCAAGAACTTATTTAAACTCAAAGCACCTGCCATTTCTCAACATACATATTTGTAGTAGGAACTTTACAAATGTTTTTACAGTGAAAGCAAGTAATAATCTAAATGCTGTACATTACTATACATTACAGGCCGATTGAACACTTACATGCCAGGCAAATTCAGACGGCCTTCTTATAGCAGTACATTAGTAGAACAATTGATGAATGTATACATTTTTAACAAAGAACAAATGACAAAAACAACTCTTTCAATTGAGGAACAGGTATTCAAATGAGGAAATACAAGAGCATACAAACTCTGTCCCAACTGACCTGAGCAGATAATAAGATGAAAGAAACTGAGGGGGAATATGACATAAAGTCATAAATCTTACTTAGTTTAGTCCATATTCAGACATTGAGCCACTCGTGATCTGAAGGTTCCTGAATGGAAGTGAAGACTCTGGGGTTGACCTTCAGACGGGATGTGTTGGTCTTCAACACTTTAGTGCTCTTCTCCCAGTTGATGGAGAAGAAACACCTTGGGAAATGGAGGAAAAAGAGACGCCTGTATTAATGTTCCGTCCCTGTCCTGGAGGCGTGTGGGTCTGCCTGTCGGGCTGTGTTGGGTTGCTGTCTACGTCTCCTCCTCTAAAGCTACAGGTGTCCGTCCACCATTGGTTGGCCTGCAGTCCCATCCGTCATCATTCGCTCACTCGTTCTGTACCAATCAACTGGCCGTCCGTCTATTTAGCGCCCCTCCTGTCTTCTGTCCGGGGGTCGCCACCGGTTGTGTTTTGTTTTGGTGACTAGCGTTGATCAATGTTATGCTGTTCGTGGTTCAACTTGTAAACTATACTCGGTATAGTGATATTGTTTTGTTATGTTATGCTGTTGTTGGTTGACTTGTAAACTATACTCGGTATAGTGATATTGTTTTGTTATGTTATGCTGTTGTTGGTGAACTTGTAAACTATACTCGGTATAGTGATATTGTTTTGTTATCTTAAGCTGTTGTTGGTTAACTTGTAAACTATACTTGGTATAGTGATATTGTTTTGTTTTCCCGCCGGAGGGACAAAGCGGTAGGTAAGCTGCCCATAGGTAAGGTGCCCATGGGTCTACTCTGCATCACGTAATCGCTCCTCTGTTATCAACATTAGGATAGGAGCGCTGCCCCCCCTGTGGTTTGCGTAGTAAAGTGTGTTGTTAGGTAGCTAGGACTTTCTTTTACTAAGGTTTTTTCTTTCACCGTTCACAATCCCCTTTGTTCCCTAATGGTGATCAAGTACAATAAACATTATTTGACTTTAGTTGTGATTCTTACCTTTTGTCGTAACGCACTTTCAGCAGTCTCCCTGTCTTATATTAGGGCCTTAGCTTATTCTAGACAATTAATACTAAAATAGCATTGTTAACAACAAAAAAGATTTGTTTCAGTTCAATAAAGTAAAGTGTTGACTAAAGTCCATCCAAAAAGACACACCTCTGCAGAAGCTCCAGGGTTGATGCTGACTGTGATGATGGGTAATGGATGTTGATCAATAACAGCTCCCAAACATCACAGGGCAGAACCCAAGAGGGGATGTTGTCCTGGACCATGTTTTGATCCACACTCGGCATGAACCGTTCTTGAAGAGTAGCAGGACCGTCCTGAAAAGAAAGGAAAAACATAATTCAAACCTAATTAAAACTAAAATTAAGAAACATTTCTACAAACAATTTGAGCAGATATGTGCTCAAGATATATGAAGAAAGTCCACGACAGAAAATGTGAACTTACCAGACACAACAATGGTGGGAGTGGAGTGAACTTGGTCCATCTGTACTTCTCTGGCCAGGCAGGTGTCCTCCACATCACTGAACACTGAGTCTTCATTCTCCTCCAAGTAGGACAGCAGAATCAGCATCTCTGACATCTGGTGAATGGTATCTTTCAGCTGTGGATCACATACATTTGGATCATAACTCTGAAACTCACTTTGTGTGACTTCACAGCACCTGAAGTACCGAGAACGACTAAAGGTTTCAGTAAACCCCCTTTGTTATGTGAACCCAAATTATCACCAGCAGTACACTACAGATCCCCTTTGACCGTTTAACCACCTACAGTTAGTACATTGTCCTCCAATCTTTAAAATCACCTAACAATTCTGAGAAAACCTCAGCACTTCCAAATTGTTTAAGGTCTTAAGTATTGGACCACACATGAGGTAGCAGGGACATGTGATCAGTATTGAACAGAACATGAGGTAGCAGGGACATGTGATCAGTGTTGGACCACACATGAGGTAGCAGGGACATGTGATCAGTATTGGACCACACATGAGGTAGCAGGGACGTGATCAGTATTGGACCACACATGAGGTAGCAGGGACATGTGATCAGTATTGGACCACACATGAGGTATCAGAGACATGTGATCAGTATTGGACAACACATGAGGTAGCAGGGACATGTGATCAGTAACTGACTGTTTTGAAACTGAATTCTTCCTTGATTCTAATAAGCTATTCAGTGTTTGTTTCACAGGTATGTAGTAAGCAAACCTTTGTGTCATATTTTCATCATTTCCTAATGTCACTTTTTTAGGCTCCTTGTATTTGAACATCTTCTTGAACGTCTGAGCTCTTGAATATGATGTTCTCATTGGTCCTTGATTGTCAAGGGAGACGGGGAACGAGGAACGGGGACTTCGGAGGTGAACCCAAATGCACGACTCGATGACACACTGCAGTAACACAAAAATCCTCAAAAGTAAAATACCTAATTACAAAAACCTGACGGTGGCATGACGTGGAAACATGAACAAGTAAGAACTGTCACATGAAACAAGTAACAAGTCTCAAAATGTGAAACAAGTACCAGTCTAATTTTACTGTAGCATATATGCTCTGTAAGGTGTCCTTGGGTGTCTTGAAAGGCGTCCCACAAATACAATGTATTATTATTATATTATTAGTCTAACAACCAACGAAACAGTATATAATGAACTGGCCGAACAAAAGAAGACGCCGCCTATTTAAACACAAGGAACATAACAGGTGAAACAATGAGGTCCCAGGCAGCCAATCAGAGGGCAGGAAAACATGAGGGGGAAGATCACGGTGATGCGCTGCAGCTGAGAACTAACAAGGGGGCGTGGCTACCTGGACGAGGGCTGGGGAAACCAAGGTGACATGACTGAGGGACGTGATAGGGGGCGTGGCTACCTGGACGAGGGCTGGGGAAACCAAGGTGACATGACTGAGGGACGTGATAGGGGGCGTGGCTACCTGGACGAGGGCTGGGGAAACCAAGGTGACATGACTGAGGGACGTGATAGGGGGCGTGGCTACCTGGAAGAGGGCTGGGGAAACCAAGGTGACATGACTGTGGGACGTGATAGGGGGCGTGGCTACCTGGAAGAGGGCTGGGGAAACCAAGGTGACATGACTGAGGGACGTGATAGGGGGCGTGGCTACCTGGACGAGGGCTGGGGAAACCAAGGTGACATGACTGAGGGACGTGATAGGGGGCGTGGCTATCCGGGTGTTACCTTCTTTAATAACGGTATCTCGACACCTAAACCGTAGTTTCAGTGCACACCGGTGAGTTCTGACTCGGCTCGTTGTCAGCCGGTCACCAGCTGCCCTGACGCTTCGAGGGGGAAAGATGAAACGGGGCGTTCGGGTGCCGTGGGAAGAACCTCCGTCTATTAACGTTCTTCACCGTCAACAGTTAGACTGACTCTGTATTACATATAACTAAACACATTTCTGACCACTTTCTCTACACTTCTACGCTTCTCTCTGCATACAGCCGCACTTCGCCTTGGCCATCACTTCGCATACACACAGACTCCAAAACCCACAACCCCTTGCGGCTGCTGCTCTTAAAGTGACAGGCCAGGCCTGTAGCACTACCCCACTCTGGACGATGATAGAAGGACCCTTAACAGCACTCCAGCATGTCAACTTTAGAAAAGGAAAGCAGGAAACATTAATGGCATAAAAATGTCCACGAAGCATACTGCATAGATCCTTTTCTTTTTTAAATATGGTGTATTAACACACATACTGACATGTACATAACATGTGATGTAGTTAATCAACCCAGTTAAATTAAACCCTGTGACTTCACTCTATATGTTGTGGCTTTTAGGCATTACCATCGGTTTGGTCTCTCTAATCAGCATCTCTCTAATCTAACCTGCATCAAGGGTCAAAGCAGTAAAACAGGATCCATATTACTCATTACCACTATTCAATGAATGAATGGCAATTCAATGAAATAGAACCGCAAACTGTGGATGTATAACAATATAATAAAATAAACTCTTTTTTTTTCTTTTTACTGAGTTAGGCACAAACATACCGACACCCTGACTCAGGCTAAACGTTAAAACAAAACCTCAGTGACTGACCCGGTCACCTAACATGTAAGGAGCTCTGCGGAGTCGCTGGGGTCTCTGTAGAGGGATGGAAGTCAGTAGGGGACCGGGGGCCGGGGCCCTGGGAGGACGCTGAGTCTGAGGAAGTCTGTCATGAAGCCAGCTGCTGCTAGGCGTAGCTGGCGGTGAAGAAGCAGGGACCTCGAGGGCCTCCACAGCTGAATCCTCTGCGTCTGATGGGGGTCCCACAGGTGGAGAGGCCCGATCACTGTGTCAGATGAGCTGAGGTCTGGCTGAGGGGGCGGCACCTCGACAGGTGCCCAGGCATCTGTGTCTTTGAACATCCAGCTGTTATCCAATGGGGGTCCTAGAATCGTGGACTACAGGAAGCCAGAGAGGAGAGCACGGTGGTGTTGCAGTAGAGAGGGTCAGCAGCTTCAAGTTCCTCGGCGTGCACATCTCCGAGGACCTCACGTGGTCCACGCACACCACACACGTGGTGAAAAGGGCCCAACAACGCCTGTATTTCCTCAGGCATCTGAGGACATTCAGCATGGGCCCCCGCATCCTGAGAACATTCTATACCGGAGAGTATTCTTACAGGGTGTATCACCGCCTGGTACGGGAACTGCACCGCACTCGAGCGCAGATCGCTTCAAAGGGTGGTGTGGACGGCCCAGTATATCGTTGGAGGTGAGCTCCCCTCCCTCCTGGATATATACAACCAGCGGTGCGTGGCCAAGGCCAAACGCATCATAAAAGACAATGCCCACCCCAGCCACGAACTGTACTCACTGTTACCGTCAGGCAGGCGATACCGCAGTATCAAGTGCCGTACAAATAGACTCAGAGATAGCTTCCACATTCAGGCCATCAGGCTGCTGAACAAGGGCGTATAGCATATAACAATGTATATTTTATTACATTGATTTATATATACATGTTGCTCTTTTTCTGTGTCGATATAAATAGCTTTTTTAGATTTTTAGTTTTTTTAGTTTTATTCTATTCTGTTTTATTTTTATTCTATTTTTAGATATTTTTATAACTGCTGTCTGTTGTCGGGTATCGCACATAAGATTTTCACCCACTGTGTGGCACTTCAATGCTTTCATTTATTGTTGCATTATTTGAGCTCTGGGGAGCATCTTTATCTGAGAAATTGTTTCCCTGTGCATGTCACTTATGCTATCCAGCAACATCCTGGACATGTGAGCAGTAAATGATGATTTCACAGTGAATGTTTCTTCACAACTTGTTACTGGACATGCCACAGGTCGCCCCTCCACAATATGCTCTTTTAACTGGGATATAAGTTTGTTTTTTTTCTCTGCCAAGGGGAACCCCCTTGAAAAGGGTCGGGGGCTGAGCCAATACAGCAGGTCGGGGGACACCGAATGGGGCACGATGAGAACCTTAAGTTTGTGAGTCGAGTAAACCATCGCTGGAGTCATGAAGAGCAGACCCAGAGGAACCACCGGGTGGGCAGCCGCTATTAGCCCCAGCAGGTGCACGATAGACAGCACCGTCACTCTTCCACAAACACGGATACGAGCAGAAGGGACGGGACGGAGAGCCTCACTGTCATAGTCGCAGGTGTTCTATAAGCACCATGGTGTCCTTCCTCGCCGCACCCTGGATGACTTAGAATCAACAGGTTGTCGAGATCAAAAATAACTATTTTTCCCTTGACTCCTGTGTGGTCCCAGCACTGCCTCCACCAAATTTCCTGCGAGGAGCATGGTCTCCACCAGGCCTACAAAAGGTGGGGGGACGATGCTTGAACTGAATGCGATGTCCCCATTTCAGCGTGCCGTCCAACCCATCGGTAGAGGCAGTGCCCTTGTCATGACGCATAGCGCTTGAAAGAGGGTGAGCAGACAGCGAGGGAGCGCTGTTCAGTAAAGCGCGGTCCTCCCTGGCCTCTTCCGCAATCACATGTGTGATCCAAGTGGGGGGGGGGCTCAAAAGCGAGGGAAGGGTCCGTCTGCAAGCGGAGACTCCACAGCATCAGCTGTGAATTCTAAGCGAATTGATCAGGGCGCCACTTGTAGGTCGCCGTTTTGGACCAATCAACGGGATTACCCAGCCTTTACCCTACAGCCAACAGACTGAGGGAAGGGACAGCTAGTCGGGGTCTCAGGGACTGGCACGCAGCGTCGCCGAAGCGGATGCGTAGTGAGTCCCCAGCCCGCATATAGAGCACGCCCGCTCATGACGGGGTCCTGGAGCATGGTCTCCACCAGGCCTATTAAGGGTGGGGGGACGATGCTTGAACTGAATGGGTCTCAGCGTGCTGTCCAACCAATCGGTTAGGAGGCAGCGCTCTCGTCATGACACCTAGCGCTCTGAGAGAGGGCGAGCAGAGCAGATCTTGCTGGCGCTTGCACTGCGTTCACGGCCGTGCGGTTCCTCCACGTCGGAGACAGTGTTTTATTGACGCCTGTCTCACTCATCGGAGCCGCGCTCTGATGGTGAGCATTCGGAATTTCCACGCTGCTACAAACTTGTTGGGAGCGTGGAGATCCAATATGGGTCTCATCTCCCTGACTTCCTGCAACCAGGAAGTAGTGGGAGAAAACCCCTGGCATAATTTGGAGGGGGGAACGACAGAGATGGCCCCCTTCGCCCAAAAGACGCCCCACCTCCGGCACTAGAGCAGCGCTCGCGACGGGGTCCTGGAGCATGGTCTCCCCCAAACCTATACAGGGCGGGGGGACGGTGCTTGAACTGAATGTTATGTCCCCATTTCAGCGTGCCGTGCAACCAATCAGGTAGGAGGCAGCGCTCTCCTCATTACGCATAGCGCTCTGAGAGAAGGCGAGCAGACAGCTGGGTGCGCTGTTCAGTAAAGCGCGGTACTCTCTGGCCCCTATCGCGATCACAGGTAAGCTTGGCAGGTTAGCTTTCCTGGCGCCGCCGGGTTCTGAAAAGCACCGTGGACAGTTAACATCATTCATCATTCATCATACTTACCTTCTGCATCATATATCATCATTAAAACAATTCATGTAGTTTGGCCATTTAAATATGTTTTGATCACATTTCTAACGAGAAATGGCCCGTTATTTGTCACAATCATCCTTTAGTTTCATAGTTATTACGAATATTTCCACGGACATTTTTTCAGAGCCATCACTGCGCATGCGCACACTCACTATGTATAAGTGTGTTTGCGCGAGCACCTGCAGCAACGCATTCTCATAAACCAGTTCGTAGGATTCCCTACGAACAAACTGTGCACTTTGTTTGGCAGGAATCGTACGTTCGTTCGATCCCGCCCCTTTCAGTCGGAGAACAGAGCAGCTGAAATCATGTTTAAAATAACACTCATACATGTATGTTTTCATGCCTTTTTTTCTCACGTTACTCTAAAATACGGTTTGATAATGTAGTGTATTTTGTATACCCAACATATAAAACTAAAACACTGTCTGTGATACTGTATGCATTGAATGAGCCATGTGTGTGTGTTAAAGTGGTCAACAGGCACTGCTAGGAATACGACCCCCTGGAGTTTGTACTTGTAAACTCGTGACGTGACAACAGAGGCACCGTGTGATCAACCGGAATAGCGGATGCTGATTGTACCTCAAGACTGATACAATTAGTAGATGTTTGTTTACTGTGATCAACCCGAGTAGCGGATGCTGGTTGTACCTTGAGACTGATAGGAGTAGTAGATGTTTGTGATACTACTTCCTATATAATGTTTGGCAAAGGAGCGTGTCGCCAGTCTGCGAATTGGTACGGCAGGCTCCATCATGCTGCAGTAGATGCTTTCATTTGATGCTTTTGTTCAATAAAGATATTGAACTTAGTATCCGGACCTCTCTTAAAGATTCTTATTCCACCCGAGTAGAAATTATACTACATATTGGCATCACAAACAGGATTTGGTTAAAACGATTGTTGACCAGCTGCTGTCGGTGAAGCGAGCGCACGTGGGCACCGGCAACTGATCAGGCCGGGAGTTCAGTGGTTCTTTTGTGGAACTTGTGGTTCTTTGTGGTATTTTTGGGCCTTGGTGGCACACGTGGCGTAGAAGAGACGCATGAGATTATGGGAAATGGAGTTTGAGTCGCCATGATACAACTGTAAATCCAACCCGATGACGAGGTTGTTTGTATGCAAATAAGGAAAGAAGCATGGTCTCTCCTTTGTTCTCTGTTCTTTGTATGGAACATATGGGTTGTTTCCACGTGTTACAGAGCAAACAACCTACTCTACTAAACCAGAGATAGAGCTTACCTTCTTGGTTTATCTTTCAGGAGTTAATAACTTAGATACTAGTTTTCAATGCGCTTTAGGCTGAATTTAGGCTATTAATCCTCTTTATTTTTCAAATGTGGCGCCGTTTTCTGGGCCACCTATTAATCGTTCTTCTATTTTCGAGAATAATGCAGGAGTGAAAGAAATAACATTGCATGTTCTTGTTTGACAGTGGGATTGATATGTTTAGATCTCCTTACAATGGACAGCAATGCAAGCTACAGCTTTTGCTAGGAGGAGGCGGCGGGGATCGAACCAGGTTGACGGATCTCTGGATTGGAGATGATGACCTCTGTTTCTTACTTTTACAATCTGTCTGAAACACTATTGTTGTCGTGGCTTTCCCAGTCTCCAGTATATTACGGTCATCGTCTTCAATTCTGTATCGTCCATCAGAGTTTAGAATTGAGTATGTCAATTTAGAATCGACATTTGTGGATCCAGTCTAGTGGGCGTGTCTTCTCCCTCGTATGGTGGTGGGGTCACCACTGGAGACGTGTGATGATCTTCTCCATACATTTCTAATAAAAGCTTACTCTCCTCAATGTTGTGCAACTCTTAACAACTTCTGTCCTCTATTGAAAAGTTCTAAAACTGCTGTTCCGGAACCTTGCTTGTTGGTTCTGACCCTTATAATAATAACACACTGGATAGCAATCTTATGAACGAACAAAATCCATTAGCCAATCAATCAAATGAGTCGGCAAAACAATCAATTCAATTAATCAATTAATCGAATTAATAAACAAAACAATAAAATAAAACAGTTAATCAAAGTAACCAATACATGAATCAATCAAACAAATCGATAAATCAATAAATCAACTGAATGAATCAAATAAAACAAATCAAATGAATCCAACAATCAAACGATTCAATAAATGAAAGGAATTAATAAATCAAACAATAAAACGATTCAATAAAGGAAATGAATCAATGAATCAAACATTCAAATAAAACAATAAACATGGGATTCCAAACCCTATATTACTATATACCAGCTTTGCTGCCAATATAGAATATCTTATTCCTCAGTATATCAATAGATATGTGTGTAGCAAAGTTCAAACCCTTTAAGCACTCAAGGCACTTAAAACACTTTACATGGTGTGTGTGTGTGTGTGTGTGTGTGTGTGTGTGTGTGTGTGTGTGTGTGTGTGTGTGTGTGTGTGTGAGACAGACAGACAGACAGAGAGAGAGAGAGAGAGAGAGAGAGAGAGAGAGAGAGAGAGAGAGAGAGAGAGAGAGAGAGAGAGAGAGAGAGAGAGAGAGAAATAAACTGGGTAAGATCTAACCTCAGATCCCTACTGTCCAAGGAATTGGTTTCTTGGACTTGTTTGCTTAAGTATCACTCAAATATAAAAACACGTATTCTCTTATTGAAATAAGTTAGAATGAGCCAAGAGAACTCAAGTCAAGTCAAGTCAATTGTATTTGTATAGCCCTTAATCACAGTTATAGTCTCAAAGGGCTTCACATGCCACATGTTTACAACACCCCCCACTGCTTGTGCTCGGTGTTCCGAGGGGTGGGACGCTCTTCAGGAAACTTTTCCTGGATTTAAGGCGGCTTTTGGCTGGCACATGGCCGAAGAGAGGATGTCTTTGGTCAGTAGACTGTTGTTGGCGCTCTTTCTTGCTTGCTGCATTTCGTCGTATCTCTGGTGGGGCTATGCCTGCCAGGATGTACAGACGGTCTGTAGGTGTTGATTTCAGGCAGCCTGTGATAAGGCGGCAGCTAGCATTGAGGGCGGGATCCAACTTCTTGGCATGGGCAGCTCGCTCCCATACTGGGCAGGCATACTCGGCAGCTGAGTAGCAGAGGGCTAGTGCGGTTGACTTCAGAGTCTGTGGGTTAGCACCCCAGGTTGTGCCAGTGAGCTTGCGGATGATGTTGTTCCTCGCACTCACTTTGCACTTGGTCTTCTCAGTGTGGGTCTTAAAAGAGAGGCATCTGTCCAGGGTTACCCCTAGATAGACTGGGTGCTCACAGTGTTCAAGGGAGGTTCCTGACCAGCTGACCTTCAGTTGGCGCTTGGCTTCACGGTTTCTCAGGTGGAAGGCACACACCTGTGTCTTAGATGGGTTTGGGTGGACATGGAACATGTAGAGAACCTCTTGTCTAGTACCTATCGGCAGCAGGGGTATGCTAGTGCTGACTAACGAGATTCAAGGGGAGGGGGGAGGGGTGAGGTAGTGGTGGGGGAGAGAGAACAGGTATGTTGTCGCTGGAGAGGGACGGTGGGGGAGGGGGGACAGCAGGGCTGGAGGGCTGGAGGGGAATGGTTGTAGAGGAGCTGGGGGAGGGGTAGACCTGAGCCCACTCATTGAATCTATTGAAAAACAAATTCAACTTGTTGGCCCGGTCAGGACCCCCCCCCCTATTGTCTGGCTACCAGGTTGTTTGTAGCCAGTGATGATCCTCATGCCACTCCACACATCCTTCAGGTTATTCTGCTGAAGTTTGTGCTCCAGCTTCCTCCTGTAGTTGTCTTTGCCCTGCTGGATCCTCTCCTTCAGCTCCCTCTGAACCCGCCTCATCTATTCCCTGTCCCCGTCTCTGAAGGCCCTCTTCTTCTCATTGAGCAGGACCTTGATGTCTCGGGTGACCCACGGCTTGTTGTTGGGGAAACAGCGTACAGTCTCTGTGGGAACAACACTGTCCACACAGAAGTTGATGTACCCTGTTATGCTTTCCGTGAGATCATCAAGGTCCTCTCCATGCAAATCACAGAGGAAATCCCAGTCTGTTGACTCAAAGCAGCCCCGCAAGTCCTCATCGGCCTCCTGTGACAATCTCCTCACAGTCCTTATGGTCACAGGCAGCCGCTGTACTAGAGGCCTATACAGGGACTGAAGGTGGATGAGGTTGTGGTCACAGCAGGTCCAGTGTCTTGTTTTCCCTGGTGGGACAGTCCACAAACTGCTTGAAAGTGGGCAGTGTTGCAGCCAGAGTCACGTCGCGTTGAATGCTTCTGGGTGCTGTGTCTGAAGTCTCGCGACGACGTGGGTGACGTCAGACGCGAGCGCTGCGTTTGCCGACGGTGGAATGTAAACAACAAGGAGAAGCACGTGGGAGAACTCTCGCGGCAGATAGTATGGCCGCAGACTCACGGCCAGCAGTTCAATGTCCGGGCTACACACACGTTCCTTCACAGTAACATGCCAAGGGTTACCACTTGTTGTTAACGAGAATAGCAAGTCCCTCACCTTTCCTCTTGCCACTCTCTCGGGGCGTCCTGTCCGCCCGGATGGTCAGAAAGCCGTCCACGGTAACACTGGAGTCCGGGGTGTCCTCGTGGAGCCACGTCTCCGTGAAACAAAGCACGCTGCTCTCCCGGTACACCTGCTGGGTCCTCACCAGGCCCGCTAGCTCGTCCATTTTGTTCGCTAGCGACCTCACGTTCCCCATGGTGATGGAAGGGAGATATGGTTTATATCTCCGCTTCCTCTCCCACTGTTTACGTCCAGCCTTGCATCCCCTGTAATTCCTCCTCAGCTCCCTGGGGATGTCGGGCCTCTCCCGTAGCAGCGAGGTCTGTTGTAGCGACAACAGCTGACTCCGCGCGTAGACAATGGCTCCGCCGTAATGTTGAGCCACGACGGAGACGCGGTTCAGTAACAGTGTTCCCAGAATGAGAAACACGGCAAAAAGTTCCCTAAACATAGTTGGCTGAGGGTTGCACAACTACTAACGAAAAAACTATACTAAAACAATAATATAAGAATAAATAACTAAAAAGTAAGAGGGGAGGGGGAGCAACTGTTGCTGGCTGCCGCTCGTCGCAGTGCCGGAAGTAACACGTCATTTAACATGTTTTTGATTAACTAAGATTTTATTTTTTCAATATGTTTATGATATGATGCAATGATACAAATGTGGTTTAATGGTTATGAAGCCTATTCATATCTGATTATCAGATTTTGTGTTTGTTTTGATTGTGTTTAATGTTTTGTGCTTAATTCCCCTCAGGGAATGGTAAATCATAAATGAAGACCTTAAGGAATGTAATCCATTGTAATTCCATTGTAGTGTGGACATCCTACCGCAATAGATGGCATCGAGGTTCTCCCTCTCGACGCCGCGACCCTTCCAATCTCCTCTATCATACCATTTCTACCTTCACAGATCTTGTGGTGAAAGGGGGACTCTGGAATTGCCAATCGTCGGTCAAGAAGACTGAAACCATTCTGGCCTACGCCGCACTCCAGTTTCTCCACTTCCTGGCTCTCACAGAGACCTGGATCACCCCTGAGAACACGACCACCGCAGCTGCTCTCTCCGCGACCTACTCCTTCACCCAAACTCCCCGACCCTCTGGGCGTGGTGGAGGAACGGGACTTATTCTATTTTTATCTATTTTTATCTATTTTTATTTTATCTTATTCTATAACTGCTGTCTGTCGTCGGGTATTGCACACAAGAATTTCACATCACTGCTTTATACTAAACTGTAAACTGTGAAGTGACAATAAACTTGACTTGACTTGACTTGACTTGACTCCTAGTCTCTCCAAATTGGTCATATCAGGTACTCCCTCTGGGTCACCTGACCAGATCGGCACTCGAACTTCATGCTGTTTCCGTTACCATCCCAACTAGGCTCAACATTGCCGTGATCTACCGACCACCGGGCCCTCTTGGTGACTTCTTTGACGAGATGGACGCCCTCCTCAGCTGCTTTCCTGAGGACGGCACCCCACTCGTGGTTCTGGGTGACTTCAACATCCAGTCGGATAAGTTACAATCTCCTGAATTCATTAACTTTTTTGCCATATTCGGTCTAACACTCACTCCTTCTCCCCCTACCCACAGAGATGGGAATCAACTGGAGCTTGTCTTCACAAGATCCTGTACCACCTCGGCGATCTCTGTCACATCCCTCCCTGTCTCTGAACACCATTTTGTTGCTTTCTCTCTCCCGCTCAAATCCCCCACCTCCCTACCCACTACTCCCCACATTGTCACCTTCCGTAGTAACCTGACAACTCTCTCTCCCTCTTCTCTCTCCGCATCTGTCCTCTCCTCACTACCATCCCCCCAACAATTCTCTCTCTTGTCGGTAGAGGAAGCCTCCTCCACTCTGACTTCTTCTCTCTCCTCCTCCTTCGACTCTCTCTGTCCTCTCACCTCCAGACCAGCACGAGCCTCTCCTCCACCTCCTTGGCTGTCCGAACCTCTGCGGGCTCGTAGAGCAGAGCTAAGGGCAGCTGAGAGAAAATGGAGGAAATCTGGCTCTTCTGATGATCTCGCTCACTACCTCCGTCTCCTCTCTGGCTTCACCTCCACGGTATCGGCTGCTAAATCTGCCTTCTACCGTACAAAAATAAACTCTTCTGCCTCTAACCCCAGGAAACTTTTCTCCATGTTCTCTTCCCTCCTCAACCCCCCCTCCCCTCCCCCTCCCTCCTCCCTCTCAGCTGATGACTTTGTCACCTCCTTTACGAAGAAGGTGAACGACATTACCTCCTCCTTCACCCCCACCGCTTTCCTCCCTCCCTCTTCTCCCACGATTTGTTGTTGTTTGTTGTTGTTTGCATGCCTGTTTCCGGCAGCCTTCAAGACTGCCAGAATCAAGCCGCTCCTCAAGAAACCATCCCTGGACACCACTGATGTCCAAAACTACAGACCGGTATCTCTCCTATCATTCCTGTCCAAAACCCTTGAACGTGCTGTCTCCTCACAACTTTCATCATATCTTTCCCAGAACAACCTACTCGACCCTCACCAGTCAGGCTTCAAGGCTGCGCACTTCACGGAGACGGCACTGCTCGCAGTGACAGAGTCTCTTCGTGATGCCAGAAGCTCGTCCCTCTCATCAGTACTGATCCTTCTCGACCTGTCTGCGGCGTTCGACACAGTGAACCACCAGATCCTTCTCTCCACTCTTGCCGAGCTTGGAATCGCTGGGTATTGGGAGCTTGGGATAACTGTGTTATCCTGGTTCACCTCCTACCTCGCAGATCTCACTTATCAGGTCACATGGAATGGTTCCCTGTCCAGACCCTGCACCCTGGATACCGGAGTCCCCCAAGGCTCAGTATTGGGACCCCTTCTGTTTTCTCTTTACACTAAATCACTAGGCTCTGTAATCACATCTCATGGCTTCTCCTATAACTGCTATGCAGATGACACTCAACTGTTTCTCTCCTATCCCCCCTCACAAACCCAAATCGCAACACGCATCTCTAAATGCCTGGCCGACATCAGCAGATGGACAGCCGCCAACCACCTGATGCTCAACCTTGACAAGACTGAGCTCCTCTTCATACCACAACAAGAGACCTTGGTGTGGTGCTACATGACCAGCTGTCCTGCAATGCCAGCATCACCCCTGTGGCCCGATCTTGCAGAATTGCCCTCTACAACATCCGCAGGATCCGGCCCTTCCTCACACGTGAAGCGGCGCAGATCCTGGTCCAAGCACTCGTCATAACCCGCCTCGACTACTGCAACTCTCTCCTGGCGGGACTCCCCACCTCTGCTACCAAGCCCCTCTCTTCCGCAATCTCCACTGGCTTCCGGTAAATGCTCGCATCAAGTTCAAGACTCTGGTACTGACCTTCAGGGCAGTCAATGGAACTGCCCCAACCTACCTCCAAACATTGGTCAAGCCCTACATCCCAGCCAGAGTACATCCCAGGCAGTACGAAATAGCGTTATTCATCTTGTTAATATGAATGCTTGTGAACTGCTCTATTTTTATGTTTGCGTACCTCAGCGGTATGCTGTTGTCTTCAACAAATGTACGCTTGGATAAGTCGCTTGGGATAAAAGTGTCTGCCAAATGCCCTAAATGTAAATGTAAATGTAAATGTAAATGTAGAACCTAGAGGGTCACAGTAGAAACTAAAAGAAACTAAAAACACAGGAGAACACAGTAGAATGTTTTGATGAGATGTGATGTAATCCATGTGATGTCATGTGATCTATCTCCTACAGGTGAGTCACATGACCCTGGAGAAAGGCCAAGAATGCCTTCCGGACCATGTCATCGGTAAGAAAAAAACATCACCCTCATCTACCATCTACCAGTCCAGCATCACCGGTCGGCCTGATATAAGACATGATTATC
This sequence comes from Muraenolepis orangiensis, assembly GCA_027704905.1. Lineage (NCBI taxonomy): Eukaryota > Metazoa > Chordata > Actinopteri > Gadiformes > Muraenolepididae > Muraenolepis > Muraenolepis orangiensis. The sequence continues at coordinate 12,434,019 of CM051009.1, forward strand.
AAATTAATATATATATATATATAATAGTCAACCAAACTACACTCTACCACTGTGCAATGTAGTTGGTAGTGTAGTAGGTTAGTCTGTAGTTTAGTGTGTGTGATGTCGTTTGTGGTTTATTCTGTAGTTTAGTGTGTAGTGTAGTCTGTAGTTTATTCTGTAGTTTAGTGTGTAGTGTAGTCTGTAGTTTATTCTGTAGTTTAGTGTGTAGTGTAGTCTGTAGTTTAGTGTGTAGTGTAGTCTGTAGTTTATTCTGTAGTTTAGAGTGTAATGTAGTCTAGTAGTTTAGTTTGTAGTTTAGTGTTAGAAGTGTTATAATTATATCTCTATTCAATTCACACTCACACAATACTATGTAATTGTTACAGTCCAAACATACCATGTTGAGTTGAGTGGTAGTTTGATTATTATTATCATAGTTTAATTATTGTAGGACATATTGTATGTCCTGGGCCGGAGCTGAGACCTCCTCCTCGCCTCCTAACCTCCTCCTCCTCTTCCTCACCTCCTCCTCCTCACCTCCTCTTAATGTCCTCCTCACCTCCTCTTGATGTCCTTCTCCTCCTCACCTCCTCTTAATGTCCTCCTCACCTCCTCCTCCTCTTCCTCACCTCCTCTTAATGTCATCCTCTTCCTCACCTCCTCTTAATGTCCTCCTGACCTCCTCCTCCTCTTCCTCAACTCCTCTTAATGTCCTCCTCACCCCCTCCTCCTCTTCCTCACCTCCTCTTAATGTCCTCCTCTTCCTCACCTCCTATTAATGTCCTCCTCACCTCCTCCTCTTCCTCACCTCCTCTTAATGTCCTCCTCAACTCCTCCTCCTCACCTCCTCTTAATGTCCTCCTCACCTCCTCCTCCTCTCCTCCTCTTGATTGCCTCCTCACCTCCTCCTCTTAATGTCCTCCTCACCTCCTCCTCTTGATGTCCTCCTCACCTCCTCCTCTTAACCTCCCTCTCTCCTCCTCTTCACCTCCTCTTGATGTCCTCCTCACCTCCTCATCACCTCTTCTTGATGTCCTCCTCACCTCCTCTTCTCCTCCTCTTGATGGCCTCCTCCTCCTCTCCTCCTCTTAATGTCCTCCTCACCTCCTCCTCTCCTCCTCTTGATGTCCTCCTCACCTCCTCTTGATGTCCTCCTCACCTCCTCCTCACCTCCTCTTGATGTCCTACTCACCTCCTCCTCACCTCCTCCTCTTCACCTCCCCCTCTTCTACTCCTTACCTCCTCTTGATGTCCTCCTCCTCCTCTCCTCCTCTTGATGTCCTCCTCCTCCTCACCTCCTCTTGATGTCCTCCTCCTCCTCTTGATGTCCTCCTCCTCCTCACCTCCTCTTGATGTCCTCCTCCTCCTCTCCTCCTCTTGATGTCCTCCTCCTCCTCTCCTCCTCTTGATGTCCTCCTCTCCTCACCTCCTCTAGATGTCCTCCTTCTCCTCTCCTCCTCTTGATGTCCTCCTCCTCTCCTCCTCTTGATGTCTTCCTCTTCTCACCTCCTCTTGATGTCCTCCTCTTCTCACCTCCTCTTGAAATCAGAAAATACAAAGCGGCAATCAGAAAATACAAAACACTAATCAGAAAATACAAAACGGCAATCAGAAAATACAAAACACAAATTCAAAAAACACAACAGAAAATACAAAACACAAATCAGTAAATACAAAACACAAATCAGAAAATACAAAACACAAATTCAAAAAACAACAGAAAATACAAAACACAAATCAGAAAATACAAAACACAAATTAGAAAATACAAAACACAAATTCAAAAAACACACAACAGAAAATACAAAACACAAAACATAATCCCGGGTTGTAACCTGAGAGGTTCCCTCTGTGTGTTGTGGTTCCACGTTAAGGGCCAGAACCAAACCTTTACCTTGCTCAGGGTTCAGATGGAGACTGCAGACCCTGCTTCAGACCTGGTTCCCCACCCTCTCCACCTCAGGCTCTCGGTTGTATGTTCGATTCAGGTTAAAGTAGTCTATAGGCCTATATCACACTTCCTGCTTCCGGAGCCGTGAGCAGTGTACTCTTTCTTCCGGTAGTTACCCCAGATACGTGACAAACTGTGGCCGCCTCCCCTCCTCTCTGTTATTGTAATGTACCGGCTGCTCAACGTCTAAACAAAGACAGCCCTACCTCAGTTTACACCATTACCCAAAGACAAACTCCTCCGCAAGTCTTGTGTGAGGCTGATAAGGAGGATGAAGGTCCCTCGTTTCATGTTGTCAGGGGTAGCGCGTATGTCTGCAGTTTGCACTTTGACAAGGAGAGCATATGCGTCTCGAAAAGTGGGCGGAATAGGCTAATAATGTCGGGTAAGTGTGTGATTAAAAGCACTGGTCCTGACCCCCACACACACTCCATCTCTCATCCGAATAGAGCCACATATTGTCATGTAAGTGTGTGATTAAAAGCACTGGTCCTGACCCCCACACACACTCCATCTCTCATCCGAATAGAGCCACATAATGTCATGTAAGTGTGTGATTAAAAGCACTGGTCCTGACCCCCACACACACTCCATCTCTCATCCGAATAGAGCCACATATTGTCATGTAAGTGTGTGATTAAAAGCACTGGTCCTGACCCCCACACACACTCCATCTCTCATCCGAATAGAGCCACATAATGTCGGGTATGTGTGTGATTTAAAGCACTGGTCCCAAGTAGGGCTGGGCGATACGGACCAAAACCCGGTATTTTTAGGCTGCATTGTGATATACGATATATATCGGTATTTTATACAAATTCTGTTTTAACTCAATGCCACAAGTAAGTCACAAGCACTTTTATTTTAAGACAACTCATATTCACAAGAATAACAGGCATTCCCTTTTAGAAAATATACAGCTGCACACTACATATTAACACGTAAATGAATAGGTACATTGAAATAATCAAAATCCATCAAATAAATCTCCTAAATGATATACATAGGCATACCTCTGCTCCTACACAAAATCACCTTCGTTATTCAAGATTCAAGATGACTTTATTTATCCCAAGGGAAATTAAGGTGCAACAGTTGAGACAGGGGGAATTAATGCACACAATGTATACTAATACCTAAAAACGAAATAATAACAAAATAAACAGTATAAAGTAGTATAAACAAAATATAACTAAATGAAATCTAAATAAAATCTAAATGTATGTGTTATATATGTGTTTAGACTTCTTCACTGTAGAGTGTTCATTCACTAGTTGAACCACATCGTCTGGACCGACTTTTGGAAGGTTATGCAGCGATGTTGTCCAGCGATAACTGTCCTCCATGGTGAATGCCAAGGTGAATGCATTAACCGGAACTTGGGATACACTGCTTCAGCGATTTTTAACGGGTACTTCCGGCATTCTAATTTAACGTGATATAGGCCTAACAGGCCACACAAGATCTTGCATATTCCAAGTTGTTGTTGAAGGTGTCGTAGGTTGGCTCCTAAGGACAGCACTGCAGGGTCAGGAAGGGGTCCTACAAACACAAGTAACAGGAACCATTCATCAGTCAATTAAATCAGTAAAGCACCATCTGCAGGTTTTAATATTATGCCCAAAAAACAACAACTACACAATAAGTGATGAAATTAATAAAAATGATAAACATACCTGCATAGGCTCGATACAGCGTAGATTTGACACTGCTGCGTCCAGGAGCCTTAGGCTTCCGGACCACAAGTTCATCCTTGGGTTCCGGACTTATCCCCTGGAATGACACAAAAAGAAAATAGATGCTGTTGCAAGTGTCAGAGAATATCGGGATAATTCAACACACAAGTCATATTGTACATCCTCTTCAGGGAACTGCTGCTTTGAGAAATAGAGGGAAACTCCATGCAAATGTATACACTTTAAGTGATGTGTTGGTCTTGCGAGTCTTAAATGCTAGAATCTTAAACATCTTTGAGTAGTCTATACAGTATGTATAGCTATATCTGAGGGATCCAGACAAAACATACCTGTGTCCTTGGTCGGTGCCATGAGTGAATCTCACTGGTGCAGGCCAGTGGTGTTTGCACACTTTTCACCCCCATGGTGCTGTAGTGAGCCGTCTGGAATAGGAGTGCGACCACGTGATTACACAACACCTTTCCAGCAGCACACGAACAGGTGCATCCATTTAACTGCACGGGTGTAACTGCACGCAGCACAATCTAGAAATGGAGAACATGTACAAAAAATGAGAACAAAAAATGAGAGAATCTGCAACAGCAGTTATGGAGCAGGAAAGAGCATTTGCAACAGCAACAAGAAACAAACCTTGTCTACTCCAAGTAGGGAGGGAGTCCTTATCCCAAGTGAAGGAGTTCAAGTATCTCGGGGTCTTGTTCTCGAGTGAGGGGAGGATGGAGCGTGAGATTGACAGGAGAATAGGTGCAGCGGGAGCGGTATTGGGTGCACTTTGGCGCACCGTTGTAACCAAAAGAGAGCTGAGCCAGAAGGCAAAGCTCTCGATCTACCGATCAGTCTTCGTTCCTACCCTCACCTATGGCCATGAGCAATGGGTAATGACCGAAAGGACGAGATCGCGAATACAAGCGGCCAAAATGAGTTTCCTCAGGAGGGTGGCTGGTATCTCCCTGAGGGATAGGGTGAGAAGCTCAGTCACTCGTGAGAGACTCGGAGTAGAGCCGCTGCTCCTGCGCGTAGAAAGGAGCCAGTTGAGGTGGTTCGGGCATCTAGTAAGGATGCTTCCTGGTCGCCTCCCGAGGGAGGTTTTCCAGGCACATCCAACTGGGAGGAGACCACGGGGCAGACCGAGGTACAGGTGGGGTGATTACATCTCCACACTGGCCTGGGAACGCCTCGGGATCCCCCAGTCAGATCTAGTCGATGTTGCCAGGGAGAGGGAAGTTTGGAGTCCCCTGCTGGAGCTGCTACCTCCGCGACCCGATTTCGGATAAGCGGGAGAAGATGGATGGAACAAGAAACAAAATACTGAACATGCACCTGAACATGTGCAGGTCTGAAACCATGCTCTCCACTACACACGTTTGAGGTATTGTCTGGGTCCTAAATGTAAATCTGATGTGTAAATCCAAAAGTGACCAGAGAGATTGATGTATACATGATGTCCTATTGATACACAAAAGACTGCAGAAAGCCAGTTAAGCATGTTGATGTGTAGGGGCTAGAGCATGATTTCGGACTCATTCTTAACATTGTAACCTGTAGGGTGTGAGGCTCGTCATTTTTCCGCATAGAACGGTAGCAGCTCGCCTGCACTACCACTTCCTCACTCACTAAATCTGACACTGCAGTAAGGCTTTTTGGTTTAACCACATATAACTTAACCTCATCATGTGGTTCTTAAATTGCCGCAACGGCATTTCAGAACACTAGCTAGTTAGTAAAGTCACTTTCAGAAACGATTTTCAACATTGCAAACACACCTTTCCACTGTATATATATATATAGAGAGAGAGAACGGTATCCATTATTCGGTGTGTGTATATATATATATATATATATGTATATATATATATATATACACATATACATACACCATTATACACTGAATGGATACCGTTCTGTCTGTAGTTGAACTTATCTGACACACTGGTCATTTTCATTAAACTTTACAAGCTAGCAAGCTAGCGGTGACACAACATAATCTAAGCACTTACCTCTATAATTGAAGATGAACTTCTCGTAAAAGAACTTGTATCGTTTTTCCAGTTTAGACTTCACTGTAGAGTGTTCATTCACTAGTCGAACCACATCGTCTTGAACGACTTTTGCAAGGTTATGCAGCGATGTTGTCCAGCGATAACTGTCCGCCATGGTGAATGCCAAGGTGAATGCATTAACCGGAACTTGTGATACACTGCTTCGGCGGGTACTTCCGGCGTTCTAATCTACCGTGATATAGGCCTATTCTATATTGTATTTGTACATAGCGTTGTTTACATCCACCATGCAGTCCAATGATAAGTTCATGAACTTATCATTGGGACACTCCGGGACTCTCCGGGACCCTCTCGGACCCTCCGGGACCCTCCGGGACCCTCCCGGACTCTCTCGGACCCTCTCCGACACTCCGGGACCCTCCGGGACCCTCTCGGACCCGTTCTGATGTGTCGGCAGGATGTCCGTGGTTCTCTTCGCGTCCTTGTGCGCAGTCCTTCTGCTGGAGGGAGGTAGGTTGATGAGCTCCTGGTTCCCTCTCTGTGTGGAACGCTGCACACCGATTCATTTACGTATTTATCTATACGTAAATGATCTATCTATCTATCTATCTATCTATCATATATCTATCTATCTATCTATCTATCTATCTATCTATCTATCTATCTATCTATCTATCTATCTATCTATCTATCTATCTATCTATCTATCTATCTATCTATCTATCTATCTATCTATCTATCTATCTATCTATCTATCTATCTATCTATCTATCTATCTATCTATCTATCTATCTATAAATACACACAAATACACGCACACATACAAACATCTTAAAAGACATACACACACACATATGAGTTTCTAAAAGGGATCCTGATTGATATTCTGTTCATCAATACAAGTTGTCCATGGGAAAATAAATTACCCTTAATCATTTAATGTCCCCTAACCCCTACCTGCTCCTTAATGACCTCTGACCCCTACCTGCTTCTTAATGACTTCTGACCCCTACCTGCTCTTTAATGACTTCTAACCCCTACCTGCTCCTCAATGACCCCTACCTGCTCCTTAATGACCTCTGACCCCTACCTGCTCCTTGATGACTTCTTAGCCCTACCTGCTTCTTAATGATCTCTGACCCCTACCCGCTCCTTAATGACCTCTGACCCTACCTGCTCCTTAATGACCTCTGACCCCTACCTGCTCCTTAATAACATGTATTCACTGTCAGTATCTTTGTATGAAGCTGTGTGATAAATGACTATTAAATATTGAGGATGCTTATCAAAGTCATGTGTTATTAATATAGGTTATTGCACCACTAGGGAGCGCTGAATCCACAACCTTAAGGCCAACATGATTAGGGTAAAGGAGACACAGGTGTGTGTGGTGTAGGTTTTTGGACTGGTGTTCAACACACACATACACAAACACAAACGCAAACACACAAACACACACACACACACACAGACACACACACACACACACAGTCAGTGACCAGAAGAAGAGAGCCAACACAAGACTTAATGAAAGGTTCATTCAGGGTAGGTTTGTTGAACCGTATGTTAAAGATGTTTGGGTAACTGATAACTGATATATTGATAACCCCACACATGCATCCACTGTTCCAGTAATGATCATCAACAACAGACAGAACCCTAGCAGCCTAATTCCTGTACAAGTTATTATAACCCTGAAGATATATTAATGTCACGTAATATTCATAACACCTAAACCCCAAATAAGCTCTATGTTTCTATGTAGGCCTTCCTTGACTCTTAAGTCTCACTTAACCGTCATGCTTTAACATCCAGGGCTGATGCATTTAAACATCACAAGTCTATTAAGAATCAAACCTTTAATGACCTGAGAAGTGGTGTATCACAGACTGTTCCACCCCAGCGTGTCTCAGGGTGAGGGCAGCATCAGAAGAGCCCATGTAGTCGGGCCAATCACAACATTTATTGGTCGGGTGTTGAAAGATACGACAGAAATAAGAACAATTACAAAATTGGAATTAACATGGCCTTTACAAAGCGGCGTGAAACCTCCTTAATAAAATAACAGAGAACCCCATGGAGGCTCAGGGTAACGCCCAGACGTGTGTCTTAACACAGTGAGGAACACAGCATGGAGGCTCAGGGTAAAGCCCAGACGTGTCGTCTTAACACAGTGAGGGACACAGCATGGAGACTCAGGGTAAAGCCCTGTCTCTCCTGCGGAGTGGCTCACCACGCCTTATGTGAGGAGAGGACCCTATTGGTCCAGGCTGTCATTGACTGACGAGCCTCAGCCTCCGGCTGACGAGCCTCAGCCTCTCCAGGGGTAGAACTGGGGCCTGGGGGATTACCGGGTGACGTCCTTAGGTGGGCGGTCTGGGGGCGTGGCCCCCTGAGGGAATCCCCAGGAGAGGGACGCACTCGTCAGGAACACAGACATGAACACATGAGGCTCACATGAATACAGGAATGAACACAAGTATGAATCAGGTGAACACATGAATACAGGAATGAACACAAGTATGAATCAGGTGAACACATGAATACAGGAATGAACACAAGTATGAATCAGGTGAACACATGAATACAGGAATGAACACAAGTATGAATCAGGTGAACACATGAATACAGAAATAAACTAAATATGCATCAGGTGAACACATGAATACAGAAATGAACACAAGTATGCATCAGGTCACAACAGAGATCGTAACAACTATATTAACTATATTATATATATATTATATTATATTATTATAACTATATTAACTACTGAGAGTCATTATGTTATCTATTCTCCAATACTCTCCTCCTACTACTACTATTAACTATATTATAACTATATTAACTACTGAGAGTCATTCTGTTATCTATTCTCCAATACTCTCCTCCTACTACTACTATTAACTATATTATAACTATATTAACTACTGAGGGTCATTTTGTTATCTATTCTCCAATACTCTCCTCCTACTACTACTATTAACTATATTATAACTATATTAACTACTGAGAGTCATTCTGTTATCTATTCTCCAATACTCTCCTCCTACTACTACTATTAACTATATTATAACTATATTAACTACTGAGAGTCATTTAGTTATATATTCTACAATACTCCAATACGGCCTCACACTGTGTTGAACACTTTCTTAACTACTAAACATGTGTGCCAACCCTCTGCTTATCTAAAGGGTACATGGGAACACTTTTAACAAATGATTACATACTTCTTAAAATATTTTTTAATATTTTGTAACAAGTACATAGGAATGCTTACTACCCATTCCCTCCCGCAGTATAAATCTCAAAAACAACATCATAAAATAAATATTATATATACAATAAAATAAACAAAAGAAGAGCAGCAAAGTGACTTAAACGATGTTTAAAAAAAATATATATCTAACTTTTTTTGTGTGTAAGTGTAATGATAATGACTATGTTATGAAAGTGAAAGTGGCAGCACTCCTAGCAGTTCAGTAGGTCACTGCCTGTGCATAAAAACTATCCTTAAACCTGGTAGTCCTTGCTGTACGGATGCTGCGCAACCGGCGACCAGACGGTAGGGGGGAGAAGAGATGGTGCCTAGGGTGGTTGCAGTCCTTTATGATGGACATGGCCTTCTTCCGACATCTGGTCCTAAAGATCTCTTCAATGCATGGAAGTGCGCACCCGATGATCTTCTCTGCCGTCCTCACGACCCTCTGGATGGCTTTCACTAGTCACTAGTCACTTCTGGCCTATACCGCTTTTTCTGAGGCACCGCAGAGCATAAAGGCGCTGGTGTGCCTTCTTCAGCATGACCTCCGTGTTGCGTGTCCACACCAGGTCATCGGAAAACTGTAGTCCCGGGAAACGGAAGCAGCTGACGACTTCCACCGTCCAGGCTGATGGTGGACTGGGTGCCCCGGTGGCTCCTGAAGTCCACGATGAGCTCCTTGGTCTTGCTGACATTCAGTGCGAGGCTGTTGTCCTCACACCATCGTGTCAGCTGGACCACCTCATCTCTGTACTCTGTCTCATCGCCCTCGCTTATCAAGCCGATGACTGTGGTGTCGTCTGCAAACTTGATAGTCCGATTATTACTGTGCGTGGCAGTACAGTCATGTGTGTACAGCGAGTACAGCCGGGGACTGAGGCAGTAGCCTTGGGGAGCTCCGGTGAGGGTGAGGTGAGGGTGAGGGTGAGGTGAGGGTGAGGTGAGGGTGAGGGTGAGGGTGAGGGTGAGGGTGAGCGTGAGGGTGAGGGTGAGGGTGAGGGTGAGCGTGAGGGTGAGGGTGTGCGTGAGGGTGAGGATGATGGTGAGGGTGAGGGTGAGGGTGAGGGTGAGGGTGAGGGTGAGGGTGAGGGTGAGGGTGAGGGTGAGGGTGAGGGTGAGGGTGAAGGTGAGGGTGAGGGTGAGGGTGAGGGTGATGATCCTCCTTGCGTTCACGCCCATGGCCAGGAGACTTAGGCAGTTCTTCAGTACTTCAAAGTTTTCTTCGGCATGACAGTGATATTGATACAGTGATGTTTGTTGATATTGACACAGTGATGTTTGTTGATATTGATACAGTGATGTTTGTTGATATTGTGACGGTTATGTTGATACTGCGATGTCTTGTGCGGTTATGTTATGTATTATCGTCGAATCACCGCGCTCTATGCATAAGTTAGACCAGCCATTCTCAACCTGTGGTACTTTTGCCCCCTGCTGGTGGTACTCGGAGGGATCCCTGGAATCTCAATGTTTTTCAAAAATGAAATAAAACCAACTTTAAATTCACTTGTAAAACATGTTGTACAGTAATACTATCAAAATACTACTACGAATGAAAATACGCTTGAGATAATTGAAATTGGGGTTTAAAATAAAAAATTGTAAACATTTATTTTGTTAAAGTTTGTTCAAATTTGTTTCTGACGTTGTTTCTGACGGACACTACTACCTGGGCGTGCACGATTAGCTAATATTACAAGCAAGCTAGTGATGACAAGAAAGCCGAGGGATGTTGGAAAAGTGGCTCAAAATGGTATTCGAAAGATTAGTGCGGAGGAGAATATTTACATTAGAAAAGTTCAACAAGTGACCGAGGAGGAGGACAGTGAACTGAGCACAAGCGCGTAAGAGCAGTACTCAGTAAGAGCAGTACGCAGTAAGAGCAGTATATGCAGTAAGAGCAGTACGCAGTAAGAGCAGTACTCATTAAGAGCAGTACGCAGTAAGAGCAGTACTCAGTAAGAGCAGTACTCAGTAAGAGCAGTACGCAGTAAGAGCAGTACTCAGTAAGAGCAGTATATGCAGTAAGAGCAGTACTCAGTAAGAGCAGTACGCAGTAAGAGCAGTATATGCAGTAAGAGCAGTACTCAGTAAGAGCAGTACGCAGTAAGAGCAGTATATGCAGTAAGAGCAGTACTCAGTAAGAGCAGTACGCAGTAAGAGCAGTATATGCAGTAAGAGCAGTACGCAGTAAGAGCAGTATATGCAGTAAGAGCAGTACTCAGTAAGAGCAGTACGCAGTAAGAGCAGTATATGCAGTAAGAGCAGTACGCAGTAAGAGCAGTACTCAGTAAGAGCAGTACGCAGTAAGAGCAGTATATGCAGTAAGAGCAGTACGCAGTAAGAGCAGTATATGCAGTAAGAGCAGTACGCAGTAAGAGCAGTATATGCAGTAAGAGCAGTACTCAGTAAGAGCAGTACGCAGTAAGAGCAGTATATGCAGTAAGAGCAGTACGCAGTAAGAGCAGTACTCAGTAAGAGCAGTACGCAGTAAGAGCAGTATATGCAGTAAGAGCAGTACGCAGTAAGAGCAGTACTCAGTAAGAGCAGTACGCAGTAAGAGCAGTATATGCAGTGAGAGCAGTACGCAGTGAGAGCAGTACGCAGTGAGAGTGGAACGCAGTGAGAGCGGTACGCAGTGAGAGCGGTATGCAGTGAGAGCAGTATGCAGTGAGAGCGGAATGCAGTGAGAGCGGTATGCAGTGAGAGCGGTACGCAGTGAGAGCAGTACGCAGTGAGAGCGGAACGCAGTGAGAGCGGAGCGCAGTGAGAGCGGAGCGCAGTGAGAGCGGTATGCAGTGAGAGCGGTGCGCAGTGAGAGCAGTTCATAATAAGAGCAGTATCCAGTAAGAGCAGTATCCAGTAAAGGCCCCGTCACACCATAACGTTCTGGTCAGCGTTCTATGAACGTTCTAATCGTTCAATTTTCGAGCGTTCTAGGGTGAGGTGGACACATCTGGCGTGTGACTAACGTGTGACTAACGCATGAATTAGCGCGTGACTAACGCATGAGGAGCGTGTACAAGCGACCAAGTAAGACACCCCTGAAAACTATTAGCGTGTGCTGACGTGTCACTGGCGTGCGACTTACGATTAATCAACGTTAGACGAGCGTGTTGAGCGTGTGACTAACGTGTGACTAACGACAGACTAGCGTGTTGCTGGCGTGTGGGTTGCATGTTCAAACGGGTATAAAACGCGGGGAAATCACAGTGGATTCAGTTGTTCTTGTCACGAGTGGATTGTTCGGTGGGACCCAGAACGCAGACCAAGACACAGTGGAGCTATAACAGAGCTTTATTTCAAGCAAACACAACACAAGAGAGCGATCAGGGACAGTCCAGGGGTCTGGGTACCGGGAGGTCGATCCGCGGAGTACCGGCAGGTAGTAGACCGGCGAGTAGTCCGGGAGAGGAGTCTGGATACCGGGAGGTCGGAGTAGCGACAGGTATCAGACAGGCGGATGATCAGGGACGAGCGAGAAGTCTAGATACCGGGAGGTCGGAATAGCGACAGGTACTGGACAGGTAATTATATTTACCGGGGAGCTCGTATAGACCGGCGTAACACGAGACAGGCGGATGACGCGGGATAGGCAAAGAATCTGGATCCCCGGGACATCAGCGTGGCGAAGTATGACGTACGACCTAACCCCGAGGTAACGGGAAGCCAGGTTCTAGGGGATTAGCAATCAGCCACGGCAATTGCTGACAGGTGTGTGTGTGTGCGCTGCCAGCGCACGTTGCTTGGCCACGCCCCCTGTCAACCACCGTAACCGTGACAGTTCTTCTGGATATTGAACAGTGCACATCATGCCGCCAAGAGGAAAAAAGCGTGTGAGGGGGGCTACTGCTACTGCTAAACTCCATCTCCATCTCCATCTCCATGTTGTCTGTACATCTCCAATCCGAAAATAGGCACACAATGTCGGATGAGTGTATGACTATGAGTACTGGTCCTGACCCACACACACACTCCATCTCCAATCCGAAAATAGGCACACAATGTTGGATATGTGTATGACTAAAAGCACTGGTCCTGACCCCCATACACACATCTCTCATCCAGACAGAGGCACACAATGTCGGATGTGTACCAGTGAGTCGTTCACTGCAAAGCAAAGATTGTGAACGATTAATAACAACCAAGGGTAACGCTAGGGGAACAACTGACTAACAATAGCCGAACGCGTGCAACGTTCGGCGAATGTTAGTACAACATTCCACGAATGTTCTCCAGCGTTTAACGTTAAACGTTGAAGAACGCTGGTCTCCATGAGAACTTTTGTGCATGTTCTTTATTTTCGGACCAGCGTTCTCCGCCGATCACCAACGATTACCGACGATTACCAGCGTTCACCAGCGTTCACACAACGCTCTTCTGGCGCTATGCCAGCGACCACGGACGATTACCAACGTTTCCTCAAACGCTGACCAGAACGTTATGGTGTGACAGGGCCTTTAGAGCAATACACAGTAAGAGCAGTACTCAGTAAGAGCAGTACACAGTAAGAGCAGTATTCACAGCTACAACGCCTTCCAGTGCTAGCAGCGCTGAAACCATCGCCACATGTGCTGCTAGTGGCTACATCAGCAGCGCAAGTGGGGAATCCACAAACAAACGGCACAAAACTGTATGCAAATACAACTCCAGTTATATGAAATACATATTAATATAATATATAAATAATATATATATAATATATATATAATAATAATACATATACAGAAGCAGGCTGGAGACATCAAAGTTGGCAATGGAAACCAACATGCTGTGTGTGTGCATCTCTAAATGCCTGGCCGACATCAGCAGATGGACAGCCGCCAACCACCTGAAGCTCAACCTTGACAAGACTGAGCTCCTCTTCATACCGGGGAAAGACTGCCCTCAGATGGACTGGTCACCATCGAGAACACCCAAGTCTCCCCCTCAACCACAACAAGAGACCTTGGTGTGGTGGTAGATGACCAGCTGTCCTGCAATGCCAACGTCACCGCGGTGGCCCGATCTTGCAGAATTGCCCTCTACAACATCCGCAGGATCCGGCCCTTCCTCACACGTGAAGCGGCACAGATCCTGGTCCAAGCGCTCGTCATCACCCGCCTCGACTACTGCAACTCTCTCCTGGCGGGACTCCCCGCCTCTGCAACCAAGCCCCTCCAACGCATCCAGAACACAGCAGCACGCCTGGTATTCAACCTACCGAAATTCTCCCACGTGACCCCTCTCTTCCACGATCTCCACTGGCTTCCGGTAAATGCTCGCATCAAATTCAAGACTCTGGTGCTGACCTTTAGGGCAGTCAATGGAACTGCCCCAGCCTACCTCCAGGCGTTGGTCAAACCCTACATCCCAGCCAGAGCGCTCCGCTCAACTTCTGCCAGGCGACTTGTTCGACCTTCACTGATGACAACCAAACATCGCTCGTCCAAGACCCAGCTCTTCACGGCTCTGGCTCCACAGTGGTGGAATGAACTCCCGTCTCATGTCAGGATGGCAGAGTCCCTAGCCAGCTTCCGCAAGAGACTCAAGACCCACCTGTTCAGAGTCCACCTGGACTCTCCTTGAACCCTCCTTCTCCTTTGTGAAACCCCTAAACTTGCTTAAGTCCTGACATTAATAGCTCTTAGCATGTTGTATATGTTAGCAAGTGTATATCCTTAATGTTGATAACACGCTCTTATCACAGCTACTTAAGCAGGTGACCTAGCAGTACGAAATTGTGTTATTCATCTTGTTAATATGAATACTTGTGAACTGCTCTATTTTTATGTTTGCGTACCTCAGCGATATGCTATTGTCTGCTTCAACTAATGTATACCTTGTAAGTCGCTTTGGATAAAAGCGTCTGCCAAATGCCCTAAATGTAAATGTGTGTGTGTGTGTGTGTGTGTGTGGCTGTGTGTGTATTTGAATAAACTACATTTGCTGAAACACAGTTGTTCTTAATGTTCTCACTGGCTGTGTGAGAATGATAGTTATTATGTTCTCAATGGCCCTTGCATTGTAGGAGAATTGCGTGGAAGAGTTTTCTCGTTCTAGTGCAACCCCTTAGTTCATGGTGGCTGTGGCCAACAATACATGATGTTATCAGTAATAAATGTGCCTCCTGTGTGAACTGTGCATAGCTGAATAGACTGGAGGTTAACGTGGGTCATCTGGTGGTACTTGGAGAGACAACTACTTTCTCAGGTGGTACTTGGTGTAAAAAGGTTGAGAACCACTGGTTTAAACAGCTTGATTTGGAGGGCCTGTGGGGGATAGAAAAGGACTCCATCAAACTCTCCTGAGCCTGGTGTCTTCTGAGTCCCCTGGCAGCCATGTCTGCTACACACACACTTATAGAAACACACACACTTATATAAATACACACACACTTATACATACACACACTTATAGAAACACACACACACACACTTAGAAATACACACAAACTTATACAAATACACACATACTTATAGAAACACACACATACTCATAAATATACACACACACTTATAGAAATACACACACACTTATAGAAATACAAACACATTTATGAAATACACACACAAACACATATTGAAATACACACACATTTATAAATACACACACTTATAGAAATACACACACATTTATAAATACACACACAAACACATATTGAAACACACACATTTATAAATACACAAACACACATTTAAATACACACACATTTATATAAATACACACACACTTATAGAAACACACTTATATAAATACATACAAACACATTTATAAATACACACACACTTATAGAAACACACATTTATAAATACACACACACACACTGATAGAAATACACACACACAAACACACACACTTATAGAAACACAAAGACATTTATAAATACACACACATATTGAAATACACACACACGTATAGAAATACACACTTATAAATACACACACACAAACACATATTTAAATACACACACATTTATAAATACACACACATATTGAAATAGTCAAGTCAAGTCAATTTTATTTGTATAGCCCTTAATCACAGTTATAGTCTCAAAGGGCTTCACATGCCACATGTTTACAACACCCCCCAAACCCTAGCCCCCCTAAGGGCAAGAAAAAACTCCCTTAATTACGTAGGAAGAAATCTTGAGAAGGAACACAGAGTAGAAGGGGATCCCTCCTTCCAGGGATGGTTCAGGAGTGCAATGGGTGCCATAAGTGACTTATAGTAATGTACAAAGTACAAAGATAATAATAATAATATACATATAATATACACAATATACAAATATTAAAATGAGAAGATGATTTGTGTGGTGCTGGCCGGTATCCTTCAGGTGGGGATCACAGCAGCACACTGAAAAACAGAAGCAGACTGCGGTCGGGTTAGATGGGGTAGGGTGGACATGGAACATGTAGAGAATCTCTAGTCTAGTACCTATCGGCAGCAGGGATAGGTTAGTGCTGACTAACGGGTCGATTTAGCTGTAATGAGAGCTGAGGGGCACTCCTAGGCACCAAACGACAATGTAAAAAGGTAGGTTTTAAGTTTAGATTTAAATATTTCAACAGAGTCTGCTTCCCTTATTACAGGTGGCAGACTGTTCCACAAATAGGGCGCACGGTAGGAGAACGCTCTATTCCCTGCTGATTTCTTTATGACTTTTGGGATTGATAGAAGGCCGGCTCCTGAAGACCGGAGGGGCCGAGAAGGACAATAGGGAACAATAAGGTCCTTCAGGTATGAGGGTGCTAATCCGTGTAGGATTTTATAAGTAAGTAGTAGCACCTTAAAATCTGACCTCGCATTAACTGGAAGCCAGTGGAGCGAGGACAGAATTGGAGTAATGTGGTCAAACTTTCTGGTCCTAGTCAAAAGTCTAGCAGCAGCGTTCTGCACAAGCTGGAGGCTTTTGGTAGCAGAGTTCGGTAACCCAGAAAACAGTGCATTACAGTAATCTAGTCTAGACGATATAAACGCGTGGATGAGTGTCTCTGCATCCGCGGCAGACAGCATTGGTCGTATTCTAGCAATGTTTCTAAGATGGAAAAATGCAGTTCTGGTTATATATTTTACATGTTGACTGAAAGATAGCGTCGGGTCGAACAGGACACCAAGATTCTTCACACAAGAGCTTTGGGCCACAATAGAGCCCTCAAACAGCAGTGCGACATCTTCAAATAGTGGTCGTTGTTGCTTCGGACCGATGATTATCATCTCTGTTTTTCCTGTGTTAAGCTGCAGGTAGTTTTGGGACATCCATCTTTTAATTGCACTCAGGCAGGATTCAACTTTATGGATCTGGGAGGAGTCGTTTGACTTGATAGGAATATAGATTTGGGTGTCGTCAGCGTAGCAGTGAAAACTTATTCCATAACTGCGAATAATATCACCAAGAGGGAGCATGTAGATTGCAAAGAGCAGAGGACCAAGGACCGACCCTTGGGGAAGACCAAAGCTTAGGTTACAGTGATTCGATTGTGAATCATCACAAAGAACAAATTGCTTTCTATTTGTGAGGTAAGATCTAAACCAGAGAAGAGCCGAACCTTTAATGCCAACATAGTGTTGGAGACGATCAAGGAGAATGCTGTGGTCGATTGTGTCGAAAGCAGCACTAAGGTCGAGCAGCACCAGCAAGGAGCTTGCGTTGCTGTCCATTGTAAGGAGAAGATCATTAACTACTCGGGTCACAGCAGTTTCAGTGGAGTAGAAGGTTCTAAACCCAGACTGGAAGGGTTCAAATAAATTGTTCACCATCAGATGATTGATGGTTTGATCAGCTACAATTCTTTCCAGTACTTTCGAAAGGAAAGGAAGGTTAGAGATGGGCCGATAGTTGCTAAGTACTTCTGGGTCTAGGCCGGGCTTCTTCAGTAGAGGTTTTATCACAGCAGTCTTGAAGGTAGATGGAACTGTTCCAGTAGACAGGGATAGGTTCATGATGTTGAGCATAGTAGGCCCAACGACCGGGAAAAGTTCTTTAAGAACCTTGGTGGGGAGAGGGTCCAGCATACAGGTAGTGGGTTTAGAGGCCTGTGTTAGTTTAGCAAGTTCATCCAAGGAGATTGTGCTGAACTGCAGGAGGGTTTCTTCAGGAGGGACACATAGTGCCCCTCTTACATGATGTTCAGGATGATGGGTGGGGAAGGCATCAATGTATTTTCTAATAGTCTCGATTTTGTGCTCAATGAATTCCGAGAAGTTTCTAGCAGAGAGAGAGGAGCCAACTGTTTGAGGTTGTTTTTGCGTCAGGCTTCTTACTGTGTCAAACAGAAACTTAGGGTTGTTCTTGTTTAAGTTGATAACACTTGAAAAGTAGGCGTTCCTGGAAGTAGTTAATGCAGCTTTATAGCTGAGCAGGCTGTCATGCCATGCAAGATGAAAGACTTCAAGTTTTGTTGAACGCCATTTGCGTTCTAGTCTTCTGCAGCTTTGTTTGAGGGTGCGAGTCTCCTCATTGAACCAAGGCGCTGGCCGCTTTGTGGTTCGCTTTTTAACAATAAGAGGAGCAGCAGAGTCGATGGCTGCAGATAAGGCCGTGTTAAAGTCTTCAGTAAGACTACCCACAGAGCCACTAAAGTCAGAGAGAGGAGCGAGTGAGAAGGATAACTTAGCTGCCATGGATGCAGTAGTTGCAGGGGTGATGCGACGGCAGCTATAGGTAGCCTGGCCCTCATCGCGGGGGCAAGATACCATCACCTTGAAAGTAAGAAGGAAGTGGTCAGATAAAGCTGAGGTGTAAGGTGAGATGGCCAGGTCTGAGATATCAACACCACGTGACAAGACGAGATCCAGAGTGTTTCCACCACTGTGGGTAGGGTGCTGGACAAGCTGTTTAAAGCCAAGGGCATCGGTTATAGAAAGAAAAACCTTTGCAAGAGGATCAGCCGGGTTATTAACATGAATGTTAAAATCACCAACAAGTAAAACACTGTCAGAATATGTTACAAGGTCAGCCGCAAACTCAGAGAACTCATCCACGAAACGTGTGTATGGGCCTGGTGGGCGGTATACTATAGCTAAGAAGAATGAATCTACTGCCCTTTCTGCTGTAGTAGGTACCGAGGAGCAGAAAGCAAGAACTTCAAAGGATGAAAAAGCATAGTTCTTTTTCTGCTTCATGGAGAGGTTCGAGCTTGAGATTAAAGCCACTCCACCACCTTTTTTGGATTCTCGGGATAGCTGTGTGCTAACATAGTTGGGTGGGGTAGCTTCGTTTAACGGTAGGTAAACATCTGGTTTTAACCATGTTTCACATAGGCCCAGGATGTCTATCCTATTTTCAACAACTAGATCATGGACCAAGAGCGCTTTAGTTGAAAGCGATCTGATATTTATGAATCCTATTCTAAGCTCTTCCAGAGTATTAAGGTTTGAGGGAGTTGGATTGCAACGCATCTCAGTGGAAGAGTTTACAGGAACATTTTTGCAGATTTGCCTTCGCCTGCGGGTTTTACACCTCAGGACAGTGCGGGGCAGCTCCACAGTACTGATAGGTGTAGGTGTTCTATAAACCTCCAGTTTGCAGTTGCTGCTGCTGTGACCAGTATAAAAACCTAGAGGCACCTCAGTGTCAGCATTACGTGCTACATCACCCAGGCTAACTAACCCACTCAGTATTCTAGACTCTGCAACGTGGGCTAGTATGTTGCTAGCAGGTTCGCTAATTGCCTGCGTCCCAGCATGCTGTAGGTGCATAAGTCACGCCTGGCTAAGACATCTATCTATGTTTTCTGACATAATTGAGGCGCCTAACCCAGTGGGGTGAAGGCCGTCTCTCATCAGCATGCCAGGGCGGTCCCACATGGAGGACCAGTTATCTACAAAACCTAAGCCCTGCTCTTCACTATATCGTGCCAGCCAACGATTCAGGAAAAATAGTCTACTATAATGCTCATCATTATTACTCCTGGTAGGTAGAGGGCCAGAGAGAATTAATCGATGCCGACACATCTTTCTGGCGAAGTCACACAGTATAGCTATGTTACTTAATGTACTTACTTAATACACACACACATTTATAAATACACACACAAACACATAACACACACATAACACAAACACACACACACTGTAGTGCTGAGAGACGGGAGTCGGAGGTGAATTCAAAGTCCAAACGGGACGTTTATTGGACATGGAACCACGTAAACAAACCAACTGACTCACTAGAGGAAGAGAACAGAACTACAACGGAAGTCCTGCGCACTAAAGTCCCCGGCAACACAATACCCCACCAATAGTTCCGTGGGTGAATTATGTCACTCCACCTTAATACACAGGACATGTTTATGTTTTTATGCCCGTCGTATCATTTTTTTTCCTCATATTTGTCCCTCACCCCTCACCCCAATAAGGTTGAGGACCTGTTCTAATGGACTTCAATGGGGAGCTTGGGGAGGACCGACCAGAGGACAGTACTTTGTAGTTGCGGTAGGGGGCGCTGTTGGTATTTTGACACGGGGACATGATTGTTGTGCCTTCGAAGTGTTCAAATAGTTATATTATCAGTATTTTCACAAATTAATCTGTTATATTTGTGTGTATTTATTTTTCTCTGGCAAATTGCCAGAGACGGGGGCGGGGCCACGATATGACGTCATGATACAGAAGCCAGGCAGCAGCGCACGAGGTGGAGGCAGTTTGTCTCTTTGTGGAGACTAAGGAAACAAGCCTTTTAAACTGAACGGTGGACAGCGTTATAAGGTGAGTAGTGAGTGTTGATCAAGGGGTTAAAGAGTATGTCTCTAAACTTGTTATGCACCAGGGAGCCGGTTCAAACTGGCACACTTTGGTGATTTATTTTAAAAGACGTGATGTGTGTGAGTGTTGTGTTCAAAACTATATTCTATATAAGTTGTCTAAATTCCCGTCGTGTGCACATAGGGCATTACATTTGCACTACAGGAGCCGGATTACGTTCAACGCAGAAGCGGTATTTAAACAAACTATATTTATTTAGCCAATGATTATCCTGATACAAAGTTTGCTCAATACTGAATCAACATACACAACTAACAAACCCCGGAGTTGAGATCCCTAGCTTCGCACCCGGCCGGCCTGACGGTGGCTCACCATGGCGCCAAACTGGTTTATTCTGGAACTTTCCAGTACGCCCGTGCTGTCGCACATGAATTGGCCTCGTGCAGTTCTCAGTAAACCTCTCAATAATTCTACCTTTGCCTGAACATTCTGGTTATTACATTTCATCACATTCTTCGTTCATGGTCTGGTACATTTTCAACTGTTAATGCAAATGTTTAGTTTATTTTATCTCACTGTGTGTGTGTGTGTGTGTGTGTGTGTGTGTGTATGTGTGTGCCTGTGTGTGTGTGTGCCTGCGTGTGCCTGCGTGTTTCTGTGTGTGTGTGTGCCTGTGTGTGTGTGTGTGTGTGTGTGTGTGTGTGTGTGTGTCCCACTACAATATTCACCCCAGATAATCAGTTGGATTTCAGCTACAAATTATATTATTTCTACTATTATTATTTATACCAATTGTTCTGCTTACTGTTCTACCAACTCTCTCTCTCTCTCTCTCTCTCTCTCTCTCTCTCTCTCTCTCTCTCTCTCTCTCTCTCTCTCTCTCTCTCTCTCTCTCTCTCTCTCTCTCTCTCTCTCTCTCTCTCTCGCAGCTGTGTGTTTGTGTGTGTGTGTATATATATGTTTATACGTGAGAAAGGGTGCCTGTATTGGCTCGTTTGGATGTAAGCACACACACACACACACACACACACACACACACACACACACACACACACACACACACACACACACACACACACACACACACACACACACACAGGAAACCACAAGCAACAGAGCAAGGTAAAACCACAGCAACGGAAAAACCCAGAGGAAGTGGGTGTGTGTGACAGAGAGAGTGTGTGTGTGACAGAGAGAGAAGGAGGGTGTGCTCTAGTGAGAGACACTAGTACAATATATATATACGTATATATATATATATATATTTTTTTTTATATAGAAATATGTATATATATAGATATATGTATATATCTATATATATATATAGATGGTTTTGGTTTAGCCTTTTGTAGTTCTTTATAACTTTTGTGTTGTGAATGTGTGCTTCCCATGGCAATAAACTCTGTTGAATTAAATAGACTGGTAGAGAGAGGTTGAGCTGCAATGGGAGAGAGAGGGCGAGAGAGCTTAAAGGGATAGTTCACTAATAGGCTAGGAAAATGTATGTGTAGATAATTTAGTTTTCTACATATTCTGAAAATATATTCATCTAGTATTTTTTATAATTTTTCTTGAAACATTTATCGTAATTGCACTGGACGCCGCCATTTTTACTAGTCATGTGATCGCTATGATGTCAGCATTTTTTTGAACAAAATTGTTTTAATTCATATAAAATAGCAGCGGGTGCTTGTGAAAAACTCAGGGTATATTTAGAAGTTACTGTTTTATTGCCCTATGAGCTTTTTCAAATGAGTGAACTATCCCTTTAGGTCTTGTGTTGGCTCTCTTCTTCTGGTCACTTACTGTGGTGTGTGTGTGTGTGTGTGTGTGTGTGTGTGTGTGTGTGTGTGTGTGTGTGTGTGTGTGTGTGTGTGTGTGTGTGTGTGTGTGTGTGAGACACACAATGGTTGATATTTACCTCACTAGGATCTTTACCTCACTAACCCCAAACCCTGCTTATAATCTGTAGGGTTAACCTGAAGTGACTCACTAACCCCACATCCTGCTTGGTAGTATAGTCCTCAGGGTTAACCTGAAGTGACTCACTAACCCCACGTCCTGCTTGGTAGTATAGTCCTCAGGGTTAACCTGAAGTGACTCACTAACCCCACATCCTGCTTGGTAGTATAGTCCTCAGGGTTAACCTGAAGTGACTCACTAACCCCACATCCTGCTTGGTAGTATAGTCCTCAGGGTTAACCTGAAGTGACTCACTAACCCCACATCCTGCTTGGTAGTATAGTCCTCAGGGAAGCAGCATGACAGCAGGAGTCACCGTGATAACTGAACTGACATCAGTCTAAGCATGGAATCTAAAACTGAAGATTCTGCAATTCTGTCTTAACATCTCCGGTTATCCTGCAAATCCAGCTTCTTGAAATCGGCTGGGGTCTCCGGTCTACTATGAATGAGGAGATAGAGGAGGGGGATCCTACCTCTAAAAGCACTCTGTCTGAGGAACATGGCCACCAGAGCAGAGCTACCAGGTGAGAAGAGGATCTCTAAGTGTATGTGACTGTGGTCCATCTCAGAGCTCAGCAGTGATGTATCAGGACACCATCGTTAGTGTCAGTAAAAGCTGTGTGTGTGTTGTGTTGAAGCCCAGAGCAGAAGGAGAGAGCAGACTCCCCTGGACCCAGCTGTGTCTCCATGAAGAGTGACTGGTCTATGGAGCATCCTGCTAATTTTAAAGATGGGAATCAGTCTATTGAGAAGAGGTGAGGGTTTGTCAGATTATAACAATTTAGCATCTATTGAACATCCATAAATCCTGACTCTTGTTGTTCTAGAAGGATGCAGGAGAGAGCAGACTCCCCTGGACCCAGCTGTGTCTCCATGAAGAGTGACCGGTCTATGGATCATCCTGTTCAGTTTAAAGATGGACGCCCCTCCATAGAGGAGAGGTAGGAGTTTCAAACTGTTTGTGGGTCCCCCAGATATGTGATACTTATGTTTTGACGTCAGGAGAAATAATAAAATGTGTGTGTGTGTGTGTGTGTGTGTGTGTGTGTGTGTGTGGTGTGTGTGTGTGTGTGTGTGTGTGCTCCACAGACGACACCAGGAGAGGTCAAAGGTTACCAGTGCTGGGTCTGTACAGCAGCATCAAACAGAGCTGATCAAGGTGTGTAAAAGTCCAACAAGACATTAGCCTTCAGCTCTACATGAACATTAAAAAGCATCTCTTGTGGTGCTCAGAGTCTCCAGGCTTCCCTCTTTAGACCAGACGTGAATCAAGGGCAGATGCTTCTGATGTCCTCAGCTCACAGGAAAGTTCTCATTCATGTTCTGTTCCAGAGGGCTGAGGAGAACGCACACGCTTTTCTAGACCAGGAGCTGAAGAAGCTCTGGAGGGTTCTCTTCCCACATGACCCACAAGGCTCAGAGAGTCAGAGGGAGGAGGAGGAGGAGGAGGAGGAGGAGGAGGAGGAGGAGGAGGAGGAGGAGGATGGGAAGAAAGAGGAGCAGAGGAGGCGCGCCATAGAGGGAGTGACCGACATCACACTGCTCTGCCTTCTGGAGATGAACCAGGAGGAACTGGCCCACACACTGAGGAGTGGTAAGAGACTCTTATTTAGAATACATAGAAATGGCTCTTATTTTGAAAGCATAGAAGAGACTCTTATATAGAAAACATAGAGGAGACTCATATTAAGAAAACATAGAAGATAATTATATTTAGAACACAAAGAAAATTTAGAACACATAGAAGAGACTCTTATTTTGAAAACATAGAAGAGACTCTTATTTTGAAAACATAGAGGAGACTTATTTTGAAAACATAGAGGAGACTTATTTTGAAAACAAAGAAGAGACTCTTATTTTGAAAACATAAAAGAGACTCTTATTTTGAAATCACAGAAGTGACTCTTATTTAGAATACATAGAAGAGACTGTTGTTTAGAAAACATAGGAGAGACGCCTTTTTTGAAAACATAAAAGACACTCTTATTTTGAAATCACAGAAGAGACTCTTATTTTGAAAACATAGAAGAGAACCAATTTTTTAAAACACAGAAGAGACTCTTATTTTGAAAACAAAGACAAGACTTTTATTTAGAAAACATAGGAGAGACTCTTATTTTGAAAACATAGAAGAGAGCTTTTTTTAAAACATAGAAGAGACTTATTTTGAAAACATAGAAGAGACTCTTATTTAGAAAACATAGAAGAGACTAATATTTTGAAATCACAGAAGAGACTCTTACACAGAGACTATTTCAAAATAGTTGTTTATATTCCAGATATAAACCCTCTTGGAGGTTAAATTGTTTGATCCAGATGTGTAGGGTTATTGTAGGGGTATCAGATTAAGAGATGCAACACTATCTTGTTATATCAGCATAGCAAGTCAATTATAGTATTAGTTAATTATATTGTATTATAGTACTGTCATTACACCAATCATATTGTTGTGTCAATATCACGTATAAGACCTGTCTTCTGGGTTCTCTCATTTAGGAACTGCTGCAGTCGAGTGCCAACATAACATCAAGTCTCATCTGATGCAGAAGTTCAGGCGTGTGTTTGAGGGAATTGCTAAAGCAGGACAGTCAACAGATCTGAATGACTTCTACACAGAGCTCTTCATCACAGAGAGAGTCAGTGGAGAGGTCAACAAGGAACATGAGGTCAGACAGATTGAAACCAGGAAACCAGCCGAGGAGGAAACACCAATCAAATGTGAAGACATCTTTAAACCCTTACCTGGACAAGATCAACCAAGCAGAACAATAATGACAACTGGAGTGGCCGGCATTGGTAAAACCGTCTTAACAAACAAGTTCACTCTGGACTGGGCTGCAGGCAAAGCCAACCATGACATCCACTTCACACTTCCCTTCACTTTCAGAGATCTGAATTTACTGAAAGAGAAAGAGTTTAGCTTGTTGGAACTTATTCATCACTTCTTTATTCAAACCAAAGGAATCTGCAGATACGACCTGTTCCAAGTGGTCTTCATCTTGGATGGTCTGGATGAGTGTCGACTTCCTCTGGACTTCCAGAACAATCCGATCTGGACTGATGTCACAAAGTCGACCTCGGTGGACGTGCTTCTGACAAACCTCATCAGGGGCTACCTGCTTCCCTCCGCTCGCATCTGGATAACCGCACGCCCTGCGGCAGCCAATCAGATCCCTGCTGAGTGTGTTGGCATGGTGACAGAGGTGAGAGGGTTCAACGACCCACAGAAGGAGGAGTACTTCAGGAAGAGATTCAGAGAGGAGACTCTGGTCAGCAGAATCATCTCCCACATCAAGACATCACAAAGCCTCCACATCATGTGTCACATCCCAGTCTTCTGTTGGATCAGTGCTACAGTTCTGGAGGACTTCAAAACAACCCAGACAGGAGAAGAGATGCCCAACACTCTGACTCAGATGTACATCCACTTCCTGAGGGTTCAGTCCATACAGGGGGACAGGAAGTATCATCGGAGAGCTGAAACAGATGCAGTCTGGAGTTCAGAGAGCAGGAAGATCATTGTTGCTCTGGGAAAACTGGCTTTTAACCAGCTGGAGAAAGGCAACCTGATCTTCTACGAGGCAGACCTGGCAGAGTGTGACATGGATATCAGAGCAGCCTCAGTGTACTCAGGAGTGTTCACCCAGATCTTTAAAGAGGAGTTTGGGCTGTACCAGGACAAGGTGTTCTGCTTTGTCCATCTGAGCATCCAGGAGTTTCTGGCTGCTCTTTATGTCTTCCTGTCCTTCATGAATACTGGTGTCAATCTGCTCTCAGATAAACATCGGCGAGGCAAGTGGTCTAAGCTTTTTGGAATGAAAACAAAGGTCCAACTCATCTACCAAAGTGCTGTGGACAAGGCCTTACAGAGTGAGAACGGACACCTGGACTTGTTCCTCCGCTTCCTCCTGGGCCTCTCTCTGGAGACCAATCAGATTCTCCTACCAGGTCTGCTGAGACAGACAGGACGTAGCTCACAGACCAATAAGGAAACAGTGTCTTGCATCAAGAAGAAGATAGGTGGAGATCTCTCTCCAGAGAGAAGCATCAATCTGTTTCACTGTCTGAATGAGCTGAACGACCATTCTCTGGTGGAGGAGATCCAACAGTACCTGACATCAGGAAGACTCTCCAAAGTAGATCTCTCTCCTGCTCAGTGGTCAGCTCTGGTCTTCATCTTACTGTCATCAGATGTGGAGCTGGACGTGTTTGACCTGAGGAAATACTCTGCTTCAGAGAAGGGTCTTCTGAGGCTTATGCCAGTGGTCAAAGCCTCCAAAACATCTCTGTGAGTTCAGTAATAACATGTATTATAATACACAATATACACTATACTAGACTATGGAAGTTATAATATTATACAATACATCTCTGTAGGTTCAATAATAACATGTATTAAGTACAAAAAACATTATACTATACTATTATTTTCTAAACTACACAACATTTGGATTGTGAACCATTAGTAACAGCACCACTTCAGTAGGAAGTCCAGTAACAACTGGGTATTATACCAGGAAACACTACAACTGGGTTTTTCCCTAGACTATTCATATTTGTGAATACTTGTTTTTCAATTTGAATGAATACTGGACAATACTGGACCAGGCTACAAATTCCACTCCAATATTGGCTGTTAAATGTTACCTACAGCGCTGTTATCATTTGTTAAACTTATATTTCTTATTCATAATGCTAGTAATGGTGGTTTTAAGTGGTTTTAAGTTGTTTTAATTTGAATAAGCCCTTTCAGCACAGTTCCTAACATGTTCCTGTTGATGTTGTGTGAAGGCTGAATGACTGTCATCTGTCAGAGAGATGCTGTGAAGCTCTGGCCTCAGTTCTCAGCTCCAACTCCTCCAGTCTGAGAGAGCTGGACCTGAGTACCAACGACCTGCAGGATTCAGGAGTGAAGCTGCTCTCTGCTGGACTGGGGAGTCCACACTGTACACTGGAGACTCTCAGGTCAGTTGGACTCAATGAGAAAATAGTTAAAGCACAGGGTTTGATATCAGAAGACATTCAACTGATTCCATGCATTGAGGAGATCTTTAGAACCAGATGACCATCTCCATGACTAAGGATCGCAACCACTCTGGACACCATATTTTCTCCCCCCTACTGTCCGGTCACTGGTTATGAGCATCCGTTCAAGGACTAGCAGGTTTAAGGATAGTTTATATCCACAGGCAGTGGCCTACTGAACTGCTAGGAGCGCTGCCACTATCATAACATTGTCATTAACATTAAACTATCATAACATGTCATTAACATTACACTATCATAACATTGTCATTAACATTGCACTATCATAACATTGTCATTAACATTACACTATCTTAACATTGTCATTAACATTACACTATCATAACATTGTCATTAACATAACACTATTATAACATTGTCATTAACATTACACTATCATAACATTATCATTAACATTACACTATCATAACATGTCATTAACATTACACTATCATAACATGTCATTAACATTACACTATCATAACATTATCATTAACATTACACTATCATAACATTATCATTAACATTACACTATCATAACATTGTCATTAACATTACATTGTCATAACATTGTCATTAACATTACACCATCATAACATTGTTATTAACATTACACTATCATAACATGTCATTAACATTACAATATCATAACATTGTCATTAACATTACACTATCATAACATGTCATTAACATTACACTATCATAACATGTCATTAACATTACACTATCATAACATGTCATTAACATTACTCTATCATAACATTGTCATTAACATTACACTATCATAACATGTCATTAACATTACTCTGTCATACTTTGCTGGACTTTCTGGACTCATTACAGTTACTGTACTGCACTGTATTCATGATGCTGCTGCACTACTGGCACTTTAAAATGCTTGTATATGCTTTATGTACAATTCAAAACATGTACATATCATCCATCATTCACTTTATTGTTATTTTTATTGTCATTTTTATTGTGTATAGTTGTTTTTTAGTATTGTGTTCTTGAAATAATACTGCGGGAGGGAATGGGGAGTAAGCATTATATTGTACTTGTTGCAAATGGCAAATTCATCTCTTGAATCTTGATTTTTATCCATAAAAGTACAATTTCAGACCCCTCAATTATTCATTTTCAGAGGAATAACGTAACATATTTAAGATGTTGTTGCCATCATTATATAAGGTGTATGTTAAATTCTTAATATACAATACATCTCTGTAAGTTCACTAATCACATGTATTTTAAGCCACAATATACATAATACTAGAATTTTAAAGTTATACTACCATACAAAACATATCTGTAGGTTCAATAATAACATGTACTACGATACAATATACATTATACTAGAATATTAAAGTCATAACAATATACAAAACATATGAGCTGGGAGCAGGCTATAGCAGGGAGCCTATTTTAATATTTTATTTTCTAAACTAAACAACATTTGGATTATGAACCATTTGTAACAGCACCACTTCAGTAGGAAGTCCAGTAACAACTGGGTATTATACCAGGAAACACCACAACTGGGTTTTTCCCTAGCCTATTCATATTTGTGAATACTTGTTTTTCAATTGGAAAGATTACTGGACAATAATGGACCAGGCTACAAATTCCACTCCAATATTGGCTGTTCAATTTTACCTACAGCGCTGTTATAATTTGTTAAACTTTTATTTATTTTTCATAATGCTAGTAAAGACTGTGTTTTAATGGTGGTTTTAAGTGGTTTTAATTCTAATAAGCCCTTTCAACACAGTTCCTAACATGTTCCTGTTGATGTTGTGTGAAGGCTGAATGGCTGTCATCTGTCAGAGAGATGCTGTGAAGCTCTGGCCTCAGTTCTCAGCTCCAACTCCTCCAGTCTGAGAGAGCTGGACCTGAGTACCAACGACCTGCAGGATTCAGGAGTGAAGCTGCTCTCTGCTGGACTGGGCAGTCCACACTGTACACTGGAGACTCTCAGGTCAGTTGGACTCAATGAGCAAACACTTACAGCACAGGGTTTGATATCAGAAGACATTCAACTGATTCCATGCATTGAGGAGATCTTTAGAACCAGGTGACCATCTCCATCACTAAGGACCACAACCACCCTGGGCTCCATCTCTTCTCCCCCCTACCGTTCGGTCGCTGGTTCTGCAGCATTTGTATAAGGACTACCAGGTTTAAGGATAGTTTATATCAACAGGCAGTGACCTACTGAACTGCTAGGAAGGCTGCCACTATCATAACATTACAGTATCATAACATTGTCATTAACATTACACTATCATAACATTGTCATTAACATTACACTGGCATAACTTTATCATTAACATTACACTGTCAACATTATTCAGATTCAGATTCAGATTCAGATTACTTTATTAATCCCGAGGGAAATTAACATTAACATTACACTATCATAACATGTCATTAGCATACATTATCATAACATGTCAATTACATTACACTATCATAACATGTCATTAACATTACACTATCATAACATTGTCATTAACATTACACTATCATAACATGTCATTAACATTACACTATCATAACATTGTCATTAACATTACACTATCATAACATGTCATTAACATTACACTATCATAACATTGTCATTAACATTACACTATCATAACATTGTCATTAACATTACACTATCATAACATTATCATTAACATTACTCTGTCATCATTTGCTGGACTTTCTGGACTCATTACAGTTACTGCACTGCACTGTATTCATGATGCTGCTGCACTACTGGCACTTTAAAATGCTTTTATATGCTTTATGTACAATTCAAAACATGTAGATATCACCTATTAGTCACTTTATTGTTCTTTATACTGTCATTTTTATTGTGTATATTATGTTTATAGTATTGTGTTTTTAAAATTCATACTGCGGAGGGAATGGGGAGTAAGCATTATATTGTACTTGTTGCAAATGGCAAATAAATCTCTTGAATCTTGATTTACAACCATAAAAGTACAATTTCAAGTTCTATCATATACAAAACATATATATTATTTCAATAATTGCATGTATTACAATACAATATACATTATATAGTTGAATATTAAAGTCATAACAATATACCAAACATCTGGGAGCCTATTTTAATATTTAATTTTCTAAACTACCCAACATTTGGATTGTGAACCATTAGTAACAGCACCACTTCAGTAGGAAGTCCAGTAACAACTGGGTATTATACCAGGAATAACCACAACTGGGTTTTTCCCTAGCCTATTCATATTTGTGAATACTTGTTTTTCAATTAGAATGAATACTGGACAATACTGGACCAGGATACAAATTCCACTCCAATATTGGCTGTTAAATCTTACCTACAGCGCTGTTGTCATTTGTTAAACTTATATTTCTTATTCATAATGCTAGTAAAGACTGTGCAGTCTAGCTCAGGAGGTAGAGCGGTCGCCTCACAACCGGAAGGTTGCTGGTTCGATCTCCGGCTCCTCCTAGCAAAAACTGTCGATGTGTCCTTGAGGAAGACCCTAACCCTAACTGCTCCCCGGGCGCTGTATGAATAGCTGCCCACTGCTCCTAATACTAGGATGGGTCAAATGCAGAGAACACGTTTCACTGTATGTCTTCATGTATGTGACCAATAAAGAGGATTCAATCCTCACGATTTGTTTTATGGTGGTTTTAAGTGGTTTTAAGTGGTTTTAATTCTGGTAAGTCCTTTCAACACAGTTCCTAACATGTTCCTGTTGATGTTTTGTGAAGGCTGAATGGCTGTCATCTGTCAGAGAGATGCTGTGAAGCTCTGGCCTCAGTTCTCAGCTCCAACTCCTCCAGTCTGAGAGAGCTGGACCTGAGTACCAACGACCTGCAGGATTCAGGAGTGAAGCTGCTCTCTGCTGGACTGGGGAGTCCACACTGTACACTGGAGACTCTCAGGTCAGTTGTTCTCAATGAGCAAACACTTACAGCACAGGGTTTGATATCAGAAGACATTCAACTGGTTTACAGCCATAATAGTACCAATTCACACATCTAAATAAAGAATATTCATAACATTAACTCATTCTGGTGTGTGTGTGTGTGTGTGTGTGTGTGTGTGTGTGTGTGTGCATAGGTTGTCTGGCTGTCTGGTCACACAGGAAGGCTGTGCTTCTCTGGCCTCAGCTCTGAGCTCCAACCCCTCCCGTCTGAGAGAGCTGGACCTGAGCTACAATCACCCAGGAGACTCAGGAGTTACGCTGCTCTCTGCTGGACTGGAGGATCCACGCTGGAGACTGGACACTCTCAGGTACGGAGAGGACAGCTCACCTCTCAGGGGCCGTGTCTCCTACAAGGATTCAACCAGCCGCTAGATGAAGTGGTTTACCAAGGCAGCTGTAACTCATGTTGTGTACAAAGTGATGATCCAGCAGATCATGAGTGTGAATGTTTCAACTGCTCTCTCTTTGTTCCCCCCCAGGGTGGAGCACGGTGGAGGATGGAGGCTGAAACCAGGTCTAAAGAAGTGTGAGTGTCTGTTTAGTTTGAGTCATCACAACACACACTCACTCTTTAGATGGAAGGTCCATCCACACAGCAGGAGGTGACGTCCTACTGGGAATGAACATGATGGATTTTATCAATATTAATATTCATTAGATACATGATGTTTTACATGATGTATCTTATCAATATTAATATTGTTAACCATCACAATGAATCCTCCTTTTATAAAATACAACAGGTATTATTACTGATACATGGTTATTTATTAATGAATTATTATTGGTTATTAGTAGTGTTATTATTATTAGACCATAAAAATACTCACATTATTAAAGGGTAAGTAAACAACCGTTTTAGCAGACCATCTGCCTACCAGTTTCCAAAGAGTCGTAAAGGTTTTTTAAAAAATGTACAGTTTGGGTTCCAAAGGAGCAGGTTTAAGGGGCGTGGTCAAACGCTGTCCAACCCCCCCTCACTGGAGCCAGGGGGCGGAGCCAATAGAAAACCACTCTTGGAAAACTGGTTGATCTGGAAGTAGACAACATGTCCCCCGTTTGATAACTTTCTACATTTCAGTCCAAAACATCAGAAATGCTGACCAACACGTTTTGAGACCCAAACGGAGCAGCTTTCCCTTTAATATTAGTGTGTGTATTTTATATTCTAACAACTACTGTTATTCTTATGATTATCATCTGTCACAAGGGGATAGTTCGGTGGGACCCAGAACGCAGACCAAGACACAGTGAGGCGATAACGTGAAGCTTTATTTAAGCACACAGACAACAGAGAGTGATCGGGGACAGGCCAGGGGTCTGGAATCCGGGAAGTCGGATCAGAGTACCGGCAGGGAGGAGACAGGCGCAGGTCCAGGACAGGCGATGAATCTGGGTACCGGGACATCGGCGTAGCGATTCCGTCCAGAATGTACAAAGTACGACCTAGCCCCGAAGTGACGGGACGGCAGGGTATACGTACCCCCACAGGTGACGTGATTACCCTAATCAGCCTCGGCAATTGCCGACAGGTGTGTGTGTGCGGCGCCAAAGCACGCGGTTTGGCCACGCCCCCTGTCAACCACCGTAACCGTGACAATCATCATCCTTATTGTTAAAATAAGGGCCATTGAAGAATAAAACATATTTATAAGTGTGAATGATGTTTTGAATAATGATTACTATAATGTATTATAATTATTTATTATTATTAATACACATTAATATTAATAATATTAATATTTGGGGGGGCAGTAGCTCAGTGGATAAGGACTTGGCTTGGGAGCCGCAAGGTCACCGGTTCAAGACCCAGAAACACCAGGTTACTGCCTATGTGCCCTTGAGCAAGGCACCCCCTACACTGCTCCCCAGGCGCTGTACTAATGGCTGCCCACTGCTCCTAACACTAGGATGGGTCAAATGCAGAGAACTAATTTCCCTCGGGATAAAATTAATTAATTATTTATATTATTATAAGTGTTGTTATTATTATTAATATTATTATTATATAAATCCAATAATAATATTATTATAATTATTATTGTTATGTAAGACATTAGAACAATGTCTAATGTCTAATAATCCTGATACTACAAATATATTGATCACACACACAGAGCCCATGTGGTGACGCTGAGGGACTGAGAACATCAGGAGAACACAAACTACAGTCTGGGCTCAGTTTCTAGGAACAACAACAACAGTTCAGCAGACTAATCATGTCTTGTTCTCCATCAGATGCGTGTGAACTCACACTGGACCCAAACACAGCCCACAGAGATCTCTCTCTGTCTGAGGACAACAGGAAGGTGGCGTTGGATGGAGAGGAGAAGAAGTATCCTGATCACCCAGAGAGATTTGACTACTGTCACCAGGTGTTGTGTAGAGAGGGTCTGACTGACCGCTGTTACTGGGAGGTGGAGAGGGAAGGACGTGTTGATATAGGAGTGACATACAGAGGAATCACAAGGAGAGGACAGGGTGATAGCAGCAGGCTTGGATTCAACAACAAGTCCTGGAGTCTTTATTGTTATGATGATGGTTACTCTGTCCGGTACAACGGTAGTAGAACAGTCATACGTCTCCCCCCCTCTAACAGAGTAGGAGTGTATGTTGACCGGCCTGCTGGGTCTCTGTCCTTCTACAGAGTGTCCCCAGATGGAGGAGGGTCCTCAGACACACTGACACTCATCCACACCTTCCAGTCCACATTCACCCAGGAGGACCTCCTCCCTGTGTTTGGGTTATGGAGTTATGGTTCCTCAGTGTCTCTGTGTCCGTTGTAGCAACACACACACACACACATTTATATACTGTACACACACACATTATTATACTGTACACACACACACACACATAGAAATACACATACAAACACACACACATATATATATATATATATATATATATATATATACATATGTATATACATACACACATTCACACTTATAGAAACACACACACACTTATAAATACACACACTTATAGAAACACATACACACTTATAGAAATACACACACACATATTTATAAATACACGCGCACACACAAACACATATTTAAATACACACACAAACACATATTTAAATACACACACATTTATAAACACACACACAAACACATGTTTCATCTCCAAACTGAGTATGAACTTCACATTGATGGATATGACAACACATTCAGATGTGATAGGGCTGTTGCTGCAGTGTAAACTATTGATGGGTGGGCCTATAATTAGTTATCCACCCCCACCCAATATCACCACCAGCTGTCACTCACTATACGCACTATATCACAATAAAAAATTGACTAAATAAGGATTGTGTTTGTATTAAGCTTATTACCATGCCTTTGGTTTAAATAGATCATAACATTATCTTCATCAATATCTAAGGTCTGAATACTTCAAATAGTTATACTGTATATATTAAGGGTGTGAATACAATACTTTTAGTTGTTTTAAATACATGTAAAACTGTTTGTGTATGAGTTATGTCAGTATCATCCACCGAATATAATTATCTTCCTCTACAATGATTACCATCACTATGTATTTAGCTTGTAGGCCTACAATAAAAACTAGACTAAATAAATGCTGAGTCATTGCGTGGTCTCCTGGTGGTTCTTTCTCAAGGGGAGAAGGGAAGTAAGTCCTCCTCATGGAGGAGAAGAACTGAACACCAAGCTCTGACTAACACAGCTCTGCGTGTTAAGTCTGACATATTGCATAGTAAATAACAACAGAGTTACATTTGTTCCATCACTTTACTAGAGAGAAACAGCGTGAAATGACAATAACTAAACTAGTATTGAGCAGGTTGAAACGTGTTTACAATCATATCTGGTTCTGTTCTGGTCGCACATGCGCACTGGTAAGGGAGCGTCGTGTAATAAAATGTCATGATGTTATATTTCATTATGAAATATAATTATCCGATTATCACGCCAAGCTCTAAGTAGAAACTACATTGAGCTTGGCGTGATAATCGGACATTATATTTCATAATGCTTGGTCTGCGGTATGCGCATGGTCATAGATTAGATTCCAATGTGTTTATCGAAGCCCAGTTCCAACTGAGAGGACATTAAACATTGATATACACACGGAGATGCAGACAAGATCTTTTTATTCGATTATTTTTGCATTCGTGTGAACAAAATGTGTCTGAAGGCAATGAGATGGACGGGACCAATAACATAAATATATGAATATGGTTTCTGGTTCTCTTAGCAGCCCAACGGTAACGCGATGAAGAGCGGCTCGCTTGTTTGTTTGTCTTTGTGTTGTTGTCCTCTGGCGCCCTCTGCTGGTCGGTCTGAGAGGTGGAGGACAGTCACGTCTATTTATATACTCGTCCTTTGTGTATTTGCTATTTATATATTAGTTGTAGTAGTTTGTTTACTTTTATATACGTTGTTTGTTTATTTATATATGAGGTTTTTTTATGTCTATCTATTTATTTATCTTTCTATCAATCTATCTATCTATCTATCATTTATCTATCTATGTGAATATCTATACTATTCATATTAATATGAATATGTATAATGTTAATATACATAATATTCATATTCCTATATATAATATTAATGTGTATAATGTTAATATATTTTATATTCATATTAATAATATTCCTATTCCTATATATATATATAATATCAATGTGTACAATGTTTATATATATATTATATTCATATTAATAATAAGGTATATAAAGTGAATATATTTTAGATTCATATGAATGATATTCATAATTATATATATATATATAGTATCAATGTTATGTTAATATAATGTTAATAATTTTAACATTATACACATTGATATTATATATGAATATTATCGATATTAACCTAATATCGATAATATATTCATATATAATATCAATGTGTATAATGTTAATATCTATAATATTCATAATATTATCAATGTGTATGATGTTAATATCTAGAATATTCCTATATATATAATATAAATATGTATGATGTTAATATCTATAATATTCATATTAATAACAATGTGTATAAAGTTAATATCTATAATATACATATTAATATCAATGTGTATGATATTAATATCTAAAATTATCATATATATAATATCAATGTGTATGATGTTAATATATATAATATACATATTAATATCAGTGTGTATGATGTTAATATCTATAATATTCATATATAATATCAATGCTCATGGCCATAGGGTAATGACCGAAAGGACGAGATCGCGAATACAAGCGGCCGAAATGAGTTTCCTCAGGAGGGTGGCTGGTATCTCCCTGAGGGATAGGGTGAGAAGCTCAGTCACTCGTGAGAGACTCGGAGTAGAGCCGCTGCTCCTTCGCGTAGAAAGGAGCCAGTTGAGGTGGTTCGGGCATCTAGTAAGGATGCTTCCTGGTCGCCTCCCGAGGGAGGTTTTCCAGGCACATCCAACTGGGAAGAGACCACGGGGCAGACCAAGGTACAGGTGGGGTGATTACATCTCCACACTGGCCTGGGAACGCCTCGGGATCCCCCAGTCAGAGCTAGTCGATGTTGCCAGGGAGAGGGAAGTTTGGAGTCCCCTGCTGGAGCTGCTGCCTCCGCGACCCGATTTCGGATAAGCGGGAGAAGATGGATGGATGGATGGATGGAATATCAATGTGTATGATGTTAATATCTATAATATTCATATATATTATATCAATGTGTATGATGTTAATATCTATAATATTCATATTAATATCAATGTCATATAATCATATCATATAATATCAAAGACGCTCCTGCAGATTCCTCCTCTACAACATCAGACATCAGGCTGAATCAACATTCAGCCTTTTCTCACTAAAAGGCTGCGCAGGTACTCATCCAGGTGCTCATCCAGGTGCTCATCCAGGCTCTTGTCATCTCCCGGCTGGATATTGCAACTCCCTCCTTGCTGGCGCCCCGGCATTTGCCATCAGGCCCCTGGAGCTCATTCAGAAAGCTGCAGCTCGCCTGGTGTTCAACCGCCCCAATTACTCCCACACACTCCTTCGGACTCTACACTGGCTACCTGTAGTTGCTCGCATCCAGTTCAAGACCTTGGGGCTAGCCTACAAGGTAGTAAAAGGAACAGCTCCATCCTACCTCCAGGCAATGGTCAAGGTCTACATCCCAACCCGTCCACTTCGCTTGGCTTCTTCGGGCCGTCTGCTTGCCCCCTCACTTAGGGGCCCTTGTGGCTGATCTACGCGGTCACGGCTCTTCTCCGTCCTGTGGCCCCAATTTGGTGGAACAAACTCCCCACGGAGGTCACGACTGCAGAGTCACTCCCCAACTTCCGCCGCAGGCTGAAAACCCATCTCTTCTTCTGGACACACTTCCTGGATCCTTCCTCGTAGCGTCAATTAAGTCAGTCAAAAGTAGATTACATATTATAGATAGGTATATCTATAATGTAAATGTAAATGTAAATGTTCTAGATATTGTTGCATATTGTTTACCAACTTATTGTACTTTTTCCCTTACACTTTTGCCTGAATTTCTACTACCTTCTACCTGAGCACTGGTTCAGTTGTTGGAGACTTGTTGGAAATTAAATGCACTTTTGACTTCTGGTGACGAGTTGTTCTCTTACCTTCCTTTGTTGAAACTTTGGATAAAAGCGTCTGCTAAATGACTGTAATGACTGTAAATGACTGTAATGCTGTATGCTCCTTAATGACCTCTGACCCCTACCTGCTCCTTAATTACCTCTGACCCCTACCTGCTCCTAATGACCTCTGACCTCTACCCTCCCTGAGAAGGACAGAGCTCTCCTTTTAAAGCTCTGTCTCTTGTGTGTGTGTGTCTGTGTGAGTGACTATATATATATATAGTCAAGTCAAGTCAAGTCAAGTTTATATGTATATGTATATATATCTATAGATATATAGATATATATAATATATATATATTTATATATATATTTATATATAGATATATAGATATATATATATTCAGATTCAGATTCAGATTCATCCATCCATCCATCTTCTCCTGCTTATCCGTAATCGGGTCGCGGAGGTAGCAGCTTCAGCAGGGGACTCCAATCTTCCCTCTCCCTGGCAACATCGACTAGCTCTGACTGGGGGATCCCGAGGCGTTCCCAGGCCAGTGTGGAGATGTAATCACCCCACCTGTACCTCGGTCTGCCCTGTGGTCTCTTCCCAGTTGGATGTGCCTGGAAAACCTACCTCGGGAGGCGACCAGGAAGCATCCTTACTAGATGCCTGAACCACCTCAACTGGCTCCTTTCTACGCGAAAGAGCAGCGGCTCTACTCCGAGTCTCTCACGAGTGACTGAGCTTCTCACCCTATCCCTCAGGCAGATACCAGCCACCCTCCTGAGGAAACTCATTTTGGCCGCTTGTATTCGCGATCTCGTCCTTTCGGTCATTACCCATTGCTCATGGCCATAGGTGAGGGTAGGAACGAAGACTGATCGGTAGATCGAGAGCTTTGCCTTCTGGCTCAGCTCTCTTTTGGTTACAACGGTGCGCCAAAGTGCACCCAATACCGCTCCCGCTGCACCTATTCCTGTCAATCTCACGCTCCATCCTCCCCTCACTCGAGAACAAGACCCCGAGATACTTGAACTCCTTCACTTGGGATAAGGACTCCCTCCCTACTTGGAGTAGACAATCCACCGGTTTCCTGCTAAGAACCATGGCCTCAGATTTGGAGGTGCTCATCCTCATCCCAGCCGCTTCACATTCTGCTGCAAACCGATCCAGTGCTGAAGGTCACATACTGATGACACAAACAGGACCACATCATCTGCAAACAGCAGCGATTCAATCCTGAGCCCACCATACTGAAACCCCTCCCCTCCATGACTACGCCTTGAAATCCTGTCCATGAAAATCACAAACAGGATGGGTGACAAAGCGCAGCCCTGGCGGAGGCCAACACCCACTGAGAACAGGCCTGACTTACTACCGAGAATCCGGACACAGCTCTTGCTTTGGGAGTAGAGAGAATGGATGGCCCTCAACAGTGACCCCCGCACCCCATACTCCCGCAGCACCCCCCACAGTATTTCCCGAGGGACCCGATCATATGCCTTCTCCAAATCTACAAAACACATGTAGACCGGATGGGCATACTCCCAAGCCCCCTCCAGGATCCTTGCAAGAGTGAAAAGCTGGTCCGTTGTTCCACGACCAGGGCGGAATCCGCATTGTTCCTCTTCAATCTGAGGTTCGACTATCGGCCGAACCCTCCTTTCCAGCACCTTGGAGTAGACTTTCCCAGGGAGGCTGAGTAATGTGATACCCCTGTAATTGGCACACACCCTCTGGTCACCCTTTTTGAACAGGGGTACCACCACCCCCGTTTGCCACTCCTCAGGCACTGTCCCAGACTTCCACGCAATGTTGAAAATACGTGTCATCCACGACAGCCCCTCAACACCCAGAGCCTTTAGCATTTCTGGACGGATCTCATCAACCCCTGGGGCTTTGCCACTGCGGAGATGTTTGACTACCGTAGTGACTTCCTCCAGGGAGATTGATGTTTGCCGTCCTTCATCCTCCAGCTCTGTCTCTACCATTGAGTGTGTAGTTGGGTTAAGAAGTTCCTCAAAGTATTCTTTCCACCGCCCGATCACCTCCTCAGTTGAGGTCAGCAATGTCCCACCCTTACTGTACACAGCTTGGATGGACCCACGCTTCCCCTTCCTGAGGCGCCGGATTGTTTGCCAGAAACGCTTTGGTGCCGACTGAAAGTCCTTCTCCATGGCTTCTCCGAATTCCTCCCACACCCGCTGCTTTGCCTCCGCTACAGCCGAGGCTGCCGTCCTCTTGGCCTGTCGATACCTCGCAACTGAGTCCGGAGTCTCACAGGCTAACATAGCCCGGAAGGCCTCCTTCTTCAGCCGGACGGCTTCCCTGACCACCTGTGTCCACCACGAAGTCCGAGGGTTGCCGCCCCTTGAGGCACCAATGACCTTGAGGCCACAACTCTCAACCGCAGCTTCGGCAATAGAAGCTTTGAACAATGACCACTCTGGCTCAATGCCCCCAGCCTCCACAGAGATGCCTGAAAAATTCCACCGGAGGTGTGAGTTGAAGGTCTCCCGGACAGGGGCATCCACCAGACGTTCCCAGTTCACCCGCACTACACGTTTGGGCTTACCAGGTCTGTCCAGAGGCTTCCCCCGCCATCTTACCCAACTCACCACCAGATGGTGATCAGTTGACAGCTCTGCCCCTCTCTTCACACGAGGGTCCAAAACATGCGGCCTCAGGCCAGATGATACGATAACAAAATCGATCATTGACCTTCGGCCTAAGGTACTCTGGTACCATGTACACTTATGAGCATCCTTATGTTCGAACATGGTGTTTGTTATGGCCAATCCATGACTAGCACAGAAATCCAATAACAAAACCCCACTCCGGTTCAGATCAGGTAGGCCGTTCATCCCCAACACGCCCCTCCAAGTTTCCCCATCGTTACCCACGTGTGCGTTGAAGTCTCCCAGGAGGACTATAGAGTCCCCTTCAGGAGCCCCATGCAGGACTCCATCCAGGGTGTGCAAGAAGGCGGGATATTCCGAACTGTTGTTTAGTGCATAGGCACAAACAACAGTCAGAGTTTTCCCTCCCATGACCCTAAGGCGTAGGTAGGCGACCCTCTCGTCCACCGGGGTAAACTCCAACAAAGCGGCACTCAGCCGGGGACTTGTGAGTATCCCCACACCCGCCCGGTGCCTCACACCCTGAGCAACTCCAGAGAAGGAAAGAGTCCAACCCCTATCCAGGAGTTTAGTTCCAGAGCCAGTGCTGTGCGTAGAGGTAAGCCCCACCAGATCTAATTGGTAGCGCTCCACCTCCCGCACAAGCTCAGGCTCCTTCCCCCCCAGAGAAGTGACATTCCACGTCCCCAAAGCCAGTCTCTGTTGGCTGGGTTTGGTCCGTCGATGCCCCCTGCCTTCACTGCCGCCTAACTGGCAGTGCACCCGACTCCAGCGGTTCTTCCCGTAGGTGGTGGGTCCGCGGGAAGGAGAAGTGGCCACGTTACTTTTTCGGGCTATGCCCGACCGGGCTCCGTGGCTAACCCGGCCACCAGGCGCTCGCTTACGGGCCCTCTTTCCAGGCCTGGCTCCGGAAAGGGGCCCCGGGCTTCCTCCGGGCAGGGTATCCTCACTTCTTGTTTGTTTGTCCATTGAAGTCTTTGAACCATTCTTAGTCTGGCCCCTCCCCTGAGACCAATCTGCCATGGGAGACCCTACCAGGAGCACTAGGCTCCAGACAACACAGCTCTCAGGTTCACAGGGACACCCAAACCTCTCCACCACGATAAGGTGATGGTTCCCGGAGAGGCAGATTCAGATTCAGATAACTTTATTTATCCCGAGGGAAATTAAGGTGCAACAGTTGACACAGGGGGAATAAATGCACACACAAATAAACTAATACCTAAAGCTAAAACTAAATAACAACAAACTAACTAAACGAAACTAGTATAAACAAAATATAACTAAATGAACTCTAAATTAAATCTAAATTTACAGTATTATTACAGTAATACGTAGGTATATACAATACACAACAATACGTATAGTGCAAATTGGCAGTAATAAAATACTAATAAATAACTCAGGTGAATACTGAAAAATGACATGTGAAAAGTGAAAAGTGAACTTGAATTTACAGTGCAAAATTACAGTTAAAGGAATTTACAGTGAGTTGACCAAAAAATAATAATAACAGTGCGTTGGCCTCAGGTCACTGTCCCTCTCACGACCCGAGGTAGATGAATTATAGAGACTGATGGCCACAGGAAGAAAGACTTCCTGTGGCGTTCTGTGGTGCACCTGGGTGGAATGAGTCTGTTGCTGAAGGTGCTTCTATATGAGGTAAGCACCTGATGGAGAGGGTGAGAGTTGTTGTCAAGGATACTACGCAGCTTGCGCAACATCCTCCTCTCAGACACCACCAACAAGGAGTCCAGCTGGACCCCCAGGACAGTGCCAGCCTTCCTGACGATCCTGCTGATCTTGTTGGCGTCTGCTGACCTCAACCTGCTTCCCCAGCACACGACACCGGAGAAGATGGCACTGGCTACCACCGACTGGTAGAACATTTTCAGCATCGTATTGCAAACGTTGAAGGACCGGAGCCTCCGCAGGAAGTAGAGACGGCTCTGGCCCTTCTTGTAAACAGCATCAGAGTTCTTGGCCCAGACCAGTTTGTTGTCCAGGTGAACTCCCAGGTATTTATATTCCTGAACAACTTCTGCCGACACACCCTTGATGGAAATGGGTGTGGGGGTAGATTTCCTCCTGCGGAAGTCCACCACCATCTCCTTCGTCTTGTCTGTGTTGAGCTGCATGTGGTTCAGCTCACACCACTCAACGAAGGAGTCCACGACGCCCCTGTACTCCTCATCGTTTCCCTCGCTGACACAACCACAACCAACAACTGCAGAGTCGTCCGAGAACTTCTGCAGATGGCAGGACTCTGAGTTGTACTGGAAGTCTGAGGTGTAAAGGGTGAACAGGAATGGGGAAAGAACCGTTCCCTGTGGAGCACCAGTGCTGCTGACCACAGTGTCAGACACACAGTCCTGCAGTCTGACAAACTGTGGACGACCCGTCAAATGGTCTGTAATCCAGGAAACCAGGGAAGAGTTCACCTTCATCGCCGTCAGCTTACTCCCCAGCAGGGCAGGCCGGATGGTGTTGAACGCACTGGAGAAGTCGAAAAACTCTTCTCAGAGATTCTCACAGTGCTCCCGGGTCTGTCCAAGTGGGCGTAGGCACGATGAAGCAGGAAGATGATGGCGTCCTCCACTCCCAGTTTCGGCTGGTAGGCAAACTGAAGAGGGTCCAGCGATGATCTGACCAGGGGCCGAAGAAGCGACAGGACCAGCCTCTCAAAGGACTTCGACACGTGGGACCCTGGACGTCTGTAGTCGTTAGAGGAGCTGGGACGTGCCTTCTTCGGAACCGGCACCAGGCAGGATGTCTTCCACAGCACAGGGACCCTCTCCAGTCTCATGCTCAGGTTGAAGATGTACTGCAGGACTCCACTCAGCTGGGCAGCACATGTTTTGAGGACCCTCGGGCTGACGCCGTCAGGACCAGCAGCCTTGCCTGGATGGAGCCTGCACAGCACTTTCCTCACCTGCTCAGCTGTGAAGGTCTGTGTGCCGTGCGTGGGGGCAGGAAGAGTCTCTGTTGCGTTGATGGGGGAGGGGTGAGGTAGTGGTGGTGGGGGAGAGAGAACATGTACGGGCGGCAGTATAGCTCAGGAGGTAGAGCGGTCGCCTCACATCCGAAAGGTTGCTGGTTCGATCCCCCGGCTCCTCCTAGCAAAAACTGTCGAGGTGTCCTTGAGCAAGACACCCTAACCCTAACCGCTCCTGACGCGCTGGCTGTCTCCTTGCATGGCTG
The DNA here is from genome assembly GCA_027704905.1 of Muraenolepis orangiensis. Classification (NCBI taxonomy): domain Eukaryota; kingdom Metazoa; phylum Chordata; class Actinopteri; order Gadiformes; family Muraenolepididae; genus Muraenolepis; species Muraenolepis orangiensis. The sequence goes on from CM051009.1 coordinate 12,477,968, forward strand.
ACTCCGCCGTCGGTGTATGAATGGGTAATGTGAGGACTTTACATAACTTGTAAAGCGCTTTGGATAAAAGCGCTATATAAAAGCCGGCATTATTATTATGTATGTTGTCGCTGGAGAGGGACGGTGGGGGAGGGGGGACAACAGGGCTGGGGGGCTGGAGGGGAATGGTTGTAGAGGAGCTGGGGGAGGGGGAGGGGGGTAGACCGGAGCCCACTCATTGAATCTATTGAAAAACAAATTCAACTCGTTGGCCCGGTCAGGACCCCCCCCTATTGTCTGGCTACCAGGTTGTTTGTAGCCAGTGATGCTCCTCATGCCACTCCACACATCCTTCAGGTTGTTCTGCTGAAGTTTGTGCTCCAGCTTCCTCCTGTAGTTGTTTTTGCCCTGCTGGATCCTCTCCTTCAGCTCCCTCTGAACCCGCCTCATCTGCTCCCCGTCTCTGAAGGCTCTCTTCTTCTCATTGAGCAGGACCTTGATGTCTCGGGTGACCCACGGCTTGCTGTTGGGGAAACAGCGTACAGTCTCTGTGGGAACAACACTGTCCACACAGAAGTTGATGTACCCTGTTATACATTCCGTGAGATCATCAAGGTCCTCTCCATGCAAATCACAGAGGAAATCCCAGTCTGTTGACTCAAAGCAGCCCGGCAAGTCCTCATCGGCCTCCTGTGACCATCTCCTCACAGTCCTTATGGTCACAGGCAGCCGCTGGACTAGAGGCCTATACAGGGGCTGAAGATGGATGAGGTTGTGGTCTGACCTTCCAAGAGGAGGAAGGGCGGTGGCGCTGTATGCCTCCTTAACATTGGCATACAGCAGGTCCAGTGTCTTGTTTTCCCTGGTGGGACAGTCCACAAACTCAAGTCAAGTCAAGTCAAGTTTATTGTCACTTCACAGTTTACAGTTTAGTATAAAGCAGTGATGTGAAAATCTTGTGTGCAATACCCGACGACAGACAGCAGTTATAGAATAAGATAAAATAAAAATAGATAAAAATAGAATAAAAAATAGAATAAAGAATATAAAATTAAAATTAAAAATGCAATTTATAAAATGCAAAAATCAGCACAGAAAAGAGCAATATATATATATAAATCAATGTAATAAAATATACATTGTTATATGTTATACGCCCTTGTTCAGCAGCCTGATGGCCTGACTGTGGAAGCTATCTCTAAGCCTATTTGTACGACACTTGATACTGCGGTATCGCCTGCCTGACGGTAATAGTGAGTAAAGTTCGTGGCTGGGGTGGGCAATGTCTTTTATAATTCTTTTGGCCTTGGCCACGCACCGCTGGTTGTAAATGTCCAGGAGGGAGGGGAGCTCACCTCCAACGATATACTGGGCCGTCCGCACCACCCTTTGAAGCGCTCTGCGCTCGAGTGCCGTGCAGTTCCCGTACCAGGCGGTGATACACCCTGTCAGAACACTCTCGATGGTGCCGTTGTAGAATGTTCTCAGGATGCGGGGGCCCATGCTGAATTTCTTCAGACGCCTGAGAAAATACAGGCGTTGTTGGGCCCTTTTCACCACGTGTGTGGTGTGCGTGGACCATGTGAGGTCCTCGGAGATGTGCACACCGAGGAACTTGAAGCTGCTGACCCTCTCTACTGCAACGCCGTCGATGGAGATAGGGCTGTGCTCTCCCCTCTGCCTCCTGAAGTCCACGATCAGCTCCTTGGTCTTCTTGACGTTGAGGGCGAGGCTGTTCTCCTGGCACCACTGCTCCAGCGATCCGACCTCCTCCCTGTAGGCTGTCTCGTCGTCGCCGGCGATCAGGCCCATCACTGTCGTGTCGTCAGCAAACTTGACGATGACGTTGGACCTGTGCATAGCCATGCAGTCGTGGGTGTAGAGGGAGTAGAGGAGAGGGCTCAGCACGCATCCCTGGGGGGCTCCCGTGTTGAGGGTCAGTGGCTCTGATGTGGTGCTGCCCATCCTCACCACCTGGCGGCGGTCCGACAGGAGGTTCAGTATCCAGCTGCACATGGATGGGGGTACGCCTAGACCTCTCAGCTTGGTGTCGAGCTTGGCAGGAACTATTGTGTTGAATGCTGAGCTGTAGTCCACAAACAGCATTCGCACATAACAGTTCTTCCCCTCCAGGTGGGAAAGGGCAGTGTGGAGGGCCATGGCAATTGCGTCGTCCGTGGATCTATTTTGACGATATGCAAATTGCCATGGGTCCAGCGTGGTAGGTAACACGGAGCAAATAAAGTCCTTGACCAACCTCTCGAAGCATTTGCTAACGATCGAGGTGAGGGCCACAGGTCTGTAGTCATTCAGGCATGTTACCTTGGTTTGTTTAGGGACAGGCACGATGGTGGATATCTTGAAGACCGCGGGGACAACAGCCTGGGACAGGGAGAGGTTGAAGATGTCTGCAAAGACTCCTGCCAACTGGTCTGCGCATGCTCTGAGGACGCGGCCCGGGATGTCGTCGGGGCCTGCCGCCTTACGGATGTTCAGCCGCTTAAAGGTGCGGCGCACATCCGCCTCCGAGATGCGCAGCTGGCTGGTCTCCCCAGTCGGTGCTGGCTTCGGCGGGCTGCCGTTTACGTCGAACTGAGCAAAAAAAGTATTTAGCTCTCCTGGGAGGGAGGTAGAGGAGTTCTCTACACAACTGGTTCTCCCTCTGAAGTTCGTTATCTTCTGCAGCCCCTGCCACATACCCCTCGCATCGTGTTTCTTGAATTTATCTTCCACTCTGTCCTTATACTCCCGCTTGGCAGTGACGATGGTCTTACGGAGGTCGTAACGGGCTCTCGTATATTCCTCCGTATTCCCGGAACCAAAGGCGGCGTTACGCGCATGTAGGGCAGCGCGAACATCGCCGTTAAACCACGGTTTCTGGTTGGGATATATCCGAACCGGCTTGGTCGGAACAACGTCATCTATGCACTTCTTGATGAACCCGGTGACCGACGACGCGTACTCGTTGATGTTATTGTCCGAGGCAACGCGGAACATGTGCCAGTCAGCGTGATCAAAACAATCCTGCAGCGTAGAATCTGATTGGTCCGACCAGCATTGGACCTCCCTCACAGCGATCGGTTGCTGCTTCAGTCTCTGCCTATAGGCGGGGAGTAGCTGGATAGAGCGGTGATCTGATTTGCCGAACGGTGGGCGGAGGAGGGCCTTGTAGCCATCACGGAAGGGAGTGTAGCAGTGGTCGAGGATCCGCTCGCCCCGTGTGTTGCTCTTTATGTGTTGGTAGAACTTCGGGAGAACCTTCTTCAGGTTCGCCTTGTTGAAGTCCCCCGCCACGATGAGAGCAGCCTCGGGGTGGGCCGACTCCTGTTCGCTGATAGCCTCGTACAGTTCCTTCAGCGCTGTGTCCGTGTTGGCTTGTGGGGGAATGTAAACAGCGGTCACGGTTACCGCTGTAAACTCCCGAGGTAGCCAGTATGGACGGCACATAAGCATCAGGTACTCCAGGTCCGGGGAACAGAAAGACTTGTGGGGATGTACATGACTTTGGTTGCACCAAGATCTGTTTATCATGAGACATACCCCCCCTCCGCGATCTTTACCGGAGAGAGCCTTTGTTCTGTCCGCCCGGTGTACGGAAAATCCCGTCGGCTCGATAGCTGCGTCGGTAACCCCCTCCGACATCCATGTCTCCGTAAGGCAGATAATACAATTGTCCCTAGTTTCCCGGTGGAATTGAATACGAGCCTGTAGTTCGCTTAACTTATTGTCCAGAGACTGTACATTAGCCAGTAGAATGGTGGGTAGTGGGGGGCGATCGGATCGACGTCTCAGCCTGACTAGCACGCCGACTCGCTTCCCTCGCTTCCTCCGGCGACGCTTGCGCGTAATCGTGCCCAAAATGGACGGAGATAATCCAGCTGTGACTTTGGGCGGGACGTCCGAGTCGAAAGAATGAAAAAACTCTGGTAGGCGGCGAGCGACTGTCGATCTGATCTCCCGAAGTGTGCAGAAGGTTCAAGGTGCTTGAAGGTGGGCAGTGTTGCAGCCAGAGTCACGTGGTTGAAGTCCCCAGATATCGCGATGAATGCTTCAGGGTGCTGTGTCTGAAGTCTCGCGACGACGGAGTGGGTGACGTCAGACGCGAGCGCTGCGTTTGCCAACGGTGGAATGTAAACAACAACAAGAAGCACGTGGGAGAACTCTCGCGGCAGATAGTATGGCCGCAGACTCACGGCCAGCAGTTCAATGTCCGGGCTACACACACGTTCCTTCACAGTAACATGTCCAGGGTTACACCACTTGTTGTTAACGAGAATAGCAAGTCCCCCACCTTTCCTCTTGCCACTCTCCCGGTGCGTCCTGTCCGCCCGGACGGTCAGAAAGCCGTCCGCGGTAACATTGGAGTGTCCTCGTGGAGCCACGTCTCCGTGAAACAAAGCACACTGCTCTCCCGGTACACCCGCTGGGTCCTCACCAGGCCCGCTAGCTCGTCCATCTTGTTCGCTAGCGACCTCACGTTCCCCATGGTGATGGAAGGGAGATATGGTTTATATCTCTCTTTTGTAGTTCTTTGTTACTTTTGTGATGTGAATGTGTGCTTCCCATGCCAATACAGCTCTGTTGAATTGAATAGACTGGTAAGTCAAGTCAAGTCAAGTCAAGTTTATTGTCACTTCACAGTTTACACAAGTATAAAGCAGTGAGTGAAAATCTTATGTGCAAAACCCAGCGACAGACAGCAGTTATAAAAATAAAATAAAAACAATAGAATAAAAATAAGTAAAAAAAAGACAAAACTGTATATATAATATATAAGAATAAAAATGCAATTTATAAAATGCAATATTTCAGCACAGAAAAAGAGCAATATATATATATATATAAATCAATCAATGTAATAAAATATACATTGTTATATGCTATACACCCTTTATTCAGCAGCCTGATGGCCTGACTGTGGAAGCTGTCTCTGAGTCTATTTCTATGGCACTTGATACTGCGGTATCACCTGCCTGACGGTAACAGTGAGTACAGTTCGTTGCTGGGGTGGGCATTGTCTTTTATGATTCGTTTGGCCTTGGCCACGCACCGCTGATTGTATATATCCAGGAGGGAGGGGAGCTCACCTCCAACGATATACTGGGCCGTCCGCACCACCCTTTGAAGCGCTCTGTCCTCGAGTGCGGTGCAGTTCCCGTACCAGGCGGTGATACACCCTGTAAGAACACTCTCGATGGTGCTGGTGTAGAATGTTCTCAGGATGCGGGGGCCCATGCTGAATTACCTCAGACGCCTGAGGAAATACAGGCGTTGTTGGGCCCTTTTCACCACGTGTGTGGTGTGCGTGGACCACGTGAGGTCCTCAGAGATGTGCACGCCGAGGAACTTGAAGCTGCTGACCCTCTCTACTGCAACACTGTCGATGGAGATAGGGGCATGCTCTCCTCTCTGCTTCCTGAAGTCCACGATCAGCTCCTTGGTCTTCTTGACGTTGACTTGACGTTGAGGGCGAGGCTGTTCTCCTGGCACCACTGCTCCAGCGATCCGACCTCCTCCCTGTAGGCTGTCTCGTCGTCGCCGGCGATCAGGCCCATCACTGTCGTGTCGTCAGCAAACTTGACGATGACGTTGGACTGTGCATAGCCATGCAGTCGTGGGTGTAGAGAGAGAGAGTAGAGGAGAGGGCTTCCTCAATGGACGAGCCTCCACTGATACACACACATACAAACACACACACCAAAATTCACACACACTCACATTTATAAATAAAGACAAATTTACGCACACACATACACATAGAACAAATACATACACACACATAGAAATACACAGACACACACATAGAACCACACATACAAACAGACATTTATGTAATTACACACATATTTACAGTATACAGACACACACAAAAATATATAGAAGTACACACACACACACGCGCATATATAAAAACACACATGTATAATATAGAAATGCACACACATACACATAGAAATACACATACATAAAACACTCACAAAAACACACTATATGTATATATACACACACACACACACTTATAGAAATACACACACACATTTATGCACGCATGCACACACACACACACACAAACACACATTTATATACATATATACAAGTACACACAGAAGTATACACACATGCACACAGACACATATATATAATTACACACACATATATGGAAACACACACACATGCACACTCATGCATGCATGCACACACACACACACACACACACATATAGAAACGTAGAATACACACACGCATATAGAAGTACACACACACATATAGAAGTACACACACACATATCATCATCATCATCATCATCGGCGGTCACTCGTAGTCGAGTATGACTGTCCTCCTTCTTGGTCCTTGTGGGTCTTCAGGTGGGCATAGAGGCCGATTCTGGACCCGATTATTCTTGTGCAGTGTGGACAGGGGAATGTAGTGGTGGGGGGTTTGGTGGTTGCTCTCTCCTTCCTGAGTCTGCGCTTGTCTTGTGCAGCATGGCAGAGGTCATCATTATATAGTGCAGCACCCTCACGGACAAGGTTTCTCCAGGTCGCCCTGTCTGTTGCCATGTCTTCCCAAGCTTTTAGGTCTATGTGGCACTTCTTTAGGTTTGTTTTTATGTTATCTTTGTACCTCTTCTTTTGGCCTCCAGGGGCCCGTTTCCCTTTAACAAGCTGGGAATAAAGGACTTGTTTTGGGAGGCGAGAGTCAGGCATGCGGATAACATGGCCAGTCCATCTGAGCTGGTTTTGGGCAATGGTGGCAGTGATGGTGGGAATGTCAGCCTCCTCCAGGACGCTGGTGTTAGTGCGCCGATCCTCCCAGCTAATCCTGAGGATTTTTCGGAGGGATCTTTGATGGTATGCCTCAAGTGCCTTTAAGTGCCTGCTGTATGTGGTCCAGGCTTCTGATCCATACAGAAGAGTTGGGAGCACCACAGCTTTATAGACCAAGATTTTGGTCTTTGCTTGGAGGTCACGATTCTCAAAGACTCTCTTCCTTAGCCTTGAGAAAGCCCCACTGGCACAGCTGAGGCGATGGTGTATTTCATCATCAATGACAGCTTTTGATGATAGGAGGCTGCCAAGGTATGGGAAGTAATCCACATTTTCCAGTCTGATGTTGTCAATGGAGATGTTTGGGGGTAGGACAGACGTACTGCTGTTTGGTGGTGGTTGGTGGAGGATTTGGGTCTTTTTTATGTTGATGGCTAGACCAAGCTGTTTGTATGCTTTCGCAAAGGCTGATAGGATACCCTGTAGGTCCTCTTCCGAGAGGGCTACAAGGGCGTTGTCGTCCGCATACTGCAGCTCCATGATCGATATGGTGGTGGTTTGACCTTTAGCCCTGAAACGGTTGATGTTGAGGAGTTGGCCGTCAGTTCTGTACATGATGTTGACTCCCTGGGGCAGATGCTTGCTTGTGAGATGTAGGATAGCAGCAACAAAGATGGAGAATAGCGTTGGAGCGATGACACATCCCTGTTTGACTCCTGTGTCGACCCGGAAGGGTTCAGTTTCGTCTCCACTGCCACTGAGTACCGTGGCTGACATATTGTCATGCAGCAGTCTCAGTACCCGGACGTATTTTCCTGGGCAGCCAATCTTTGCCAGTACCAGCCAGAGGGCCTGACGGTTCACTGAGTCAAAGGCTTTGGTGAGGTCTATGAAGGCCATGTATAACGGTTGATTTTGTTCCCGGCATTTTTCTTGCAGTTGGCGAGTAGTGAAAATCATGTCTGTAGTGCCTCTGTTTGGGCGAAATCCACTCTGAGACTCAGGAAGGATGCTTTCTGACAGGGGGGTGAGTCTCTTGGCCAACACCCGAGCTAGGGCTTTCCCTATGGTGGACAAGAGAGAAATGCCACGGTAATTTCCGCAGTCTGCCTTGTCTCCCTTCTTAAATATGGAGACAATTAAGGCATCCCTAAGCTGAGCAGGGATTTCCTCTTCTTCCCAGATTTTGAGAAGCAGGGCATGGATGTGCTTAAGAAGATCGGGTCCGCCTTTCTTCAGGACTTCTGCTGGGATGCCGTCGGGCCCAGCAGCCTTGTTGTTTTTCATTTTCTTAATGGCTTCCAGCACCTCACCCAGGCTGGGTGGTTCTCCCATGCTTTCAACTATGGGCTGTTGAGGGAGTTGGTCAAGAGCCTCCATCTCAGGAATGGTGTCCCTGTTTAAGAGGTCCTTATAGTGCTCTTTCCACCTGTTTGCTATTGCATCCTTGTCCTTCGAAGCAAGAGCCCATCTTTAGAGCGAAGGGGGGTTAGGCAGCGATAGCTGGGACCATATACCGCTCTTGTGGCATCGAAGAATCCTCTTGTATCACCAGAGTCGGCAAGCTGCTGGATCTCCAGGGCCTTCTTTGTCCACCACTGGTTCTTCAGTTTCCTAACTAGCGTTTGGACGGCTGCCTTCGCTTTGGCATGGGCTGCTCTTTTCACCTTGCAGTGGATGTTATTTTGCCAGGTGATGAACGTTTGCCGCTTGATGTCAATGAGTTGCTGAATCTCGGTGTCATTCTCATCATACCAGTCTTGATGTCTCCGCTTTTTTTGACCAAGAATGTTTTTGCAGGAGTTCATGATGGCAGTAGAAAGTGTGGCCCAGTGTTTTTCAGTATCCTCCGGATACTGTTTGGGCAAGGCTGCGCTAAGAGCATCCTGCAGCTGTTGTTGGTAGGTGGTGTCACCCAACAGGTCGATGTTTAGCTTTGGCCGGCTCTGTCTTTTCTGCATCTTTCTTTTCCGCATTAAGCGGATAGACATGATGGAGCGAATGAGGCGGTGGTCAGTCCAGCAGTCGTCTGCACTGGTCATTGCTCTGGTGTTAAGGACATCACGGCGGTCTTTGGAGCGGACAATGACGTAGTCAATGAGATGCCATAGTTTGGAGCGAGGATGCATCCATGATGTTTTGAACTTGTTTTTTTGACGGAAAAGTGTGTTGGTGATGACCAGGTTGTGCTCTGAGCACTTGGTTAGCAGTAGTATGCCATTGGAGTTAGTGTTTCCAACCCCTTCTCTCCCCAGCGTGCCTCTCCATAGGTGGTGGTTTCGTCCCACTCTGGCATTAAAATCTCCAAGCAGGATTAACTTGTCCTCCTTGGGGACTTCAGATAGAATTTTGTCCAGGTCAGCATAGAAGGCCTCCTTTACTTCATCCTGTGCATCAAGCGTTGGGGCGTAGGCACTAATAACGGTGGCCATCTGACTGCTGGCAAGCATCAGACGTATGGTCATTAGGCGCTCGTTGATGCCCACAGGGAGTTCATGGAGGTGATTGATGAGGCAGTTCTTAATAGCAAAACCCACACCATGGATTCGTGGCTCATTTGCAGGCTTTCCTTTCCAAAAGAAAGTATATCCGCCTTTTTCCTCCTTCAGCTGCCCTTCATCAGCCAGTCGGGTCTCGGAGAGCGCTGCAATGTCGATCTGGAACATCCTTAGCTCTCTGGAGATGATGGCAGTTCGCCTTTCAGGTCGATCGCTGGCTTTGTTGTCCGTGAGGGTCCGCACATTCCAGGCTCCAATACGTAAATGGTTTTCTTTTATTTTTTGTTTCTGACCGCGTAATAGTGATCCCTCTGGATGCGGTACTCCAGACAGGATTTTGTGAGGCAGGCTATGTTTGGGGTACCTTTTCTAACCCCCTCCCCTACTGGGGTGAGCAGAGTGGACCCTGAATAGGGGCTGCTCAGTCATGGGTGCAGCTGCCGAGAAGCTCTTTCTGCCTCAGTCCAAGAGCTTAGCGACTGAATAAAACACCCATCGCCTGTGTGCCAGGTTGTGACTAGGAACTACCAGACTTCACTGTCCTGCCCCCGTTACCACTTCCTGAACGCCACAGGACTTTGTCTTCCAGGATGTAAAATGGGTAGGTTCCCTTCGGGAGGACGCCTGCGCGTGATGTCTTTTAACGTGGGGAGACTGATGCGCCTGCAGCCACCACACGGTCCTTGGCAGAGAGGGGGGCCTGAATCCAATGGCATGGAATCCATGACGAATGGAGACCACCCTCTGTTGCAGCCTTCATCCGCCTTCAGTGCCGTTGTGACTTAGAGTATCATCCTTCGCCACTTCCGCCGTTGAGGTCTTTGGATCGCACTTTGTCTGGGACCTCCCCCTCGACCTTACCGCCATGGAGCTAAAAAGCTCCAGACGGCATCGCTCTTAGGTTCATTGAACACACAAGGTTCTCCACCACGGCAAGGTGGCGATCCATGGAGAACAACACACACATATAGAAGTGCACACACACACACACACACACACACACACATACACACACATATTTATATACATATACACACACAAACACACACATATAGAAATGCACACACACACTTATTTATATATGTATACACGCACACAAACACACATATTAATAAATACACACACACATATTGTAATACACATATATAGAAACACACACCTATTTATAAAAATACACACACACACACACACTCAACCATACAGAAATACACGCAGAGACATAAAAATACACACACATATACGCGCACACATACACATATATAAAAATACATACACACACACATAGAAATACACACACAGATAGAACCACGCACACACATACACACAAATTTATATAATTATACACGCACGCACACACACACACACACGCATATACAGTATACAGACACACAAACACATATTGAAATTCCATCCATCCATCCATCTTCTCCCGCTTATCCGTAATCGGGTCTTGGAGGTAGCAGCTTCAGCAGGGGACTCCAAACTTCCCTCTCCCTGGCAACATCGACTAGCTCTGACTGAGGGATTCACATATTGAAATATACAGTACACACAATACAAACACAATACAAACACAATACACACACAATACACACACAATACACACACAATACACACACAATACAAACACAATACAAACACAATACACACACAATACAAACACAATGCAAACACAATACAAACAATACAAACACAATACAAACACAATACACACACACAATACACACACAATACAAACACAATACAAACACAATACACACACAATACACACACAATACAAACACAATACAAACACAATACACACACAATACAAACACAATACACACACAATACACACACAATACAAACACAATACACACACGATACAAACATGATACACACAGAATACAAACAGAATACAAACACAATACACACACAATACACACACAATACAAACACAATACACACACAATACAAACACAATACAAACACAATACAAACACACCCACACCAACATATTTATACACACACACACACACACACACACACACACACATACACATATACAAATACACACGCAAACAAACACACACACACACACACACAAATACACACATATTCACATATAGAAATACACATTCACATATAGAAATTCACACACACACACACACATGCAAATACAGTGTACAGACACACACACACATATATAGAAGTACACACACATTTATATATCAATACATGAGCACATGCATGCATACACACACACAGAAGTACACACTCTCACACACACACACACACACACACACACACACACACACACACACACACACACACATGGAAATGCACACACATACACTTACATACTTTGCTGGACTTTCTGGACTCATCACAGTTACTGCACTGCACTGCACTGTATTCATGATGCTGCTGCACTACTGGCACTTTAAATGTTTTTAAAGATTTTTGTAAAAAAATAATAATAATAATAAATAAAACCATGTACATATCATTTAAGTCACTTTGCTGCTCTTTTTTGTTTATTTTATTGTATATATCATTTTTATTTGATGGTGTTGTTTTTAAGATTTATACTGCGGGAGGGAATGGGGAGTAAGCGTTCCTATGGACTTGTTACAAATGGCAAATAAAAATCATATCATATTTATATACATATACACACACATGCGCATATAGAAGTACACACATACATAGAAGTATACACACACACACACACACACACACATATAAATACACAAACGCATGTATAGAATCACCAGTGGTGAAGTGTCAGGGCCTTCAAGGTATTCAGAGAAGACCCTGGAACTCTCAGATGAAACAAAAAATCGAATAATGTATATAAATGTAATACAATTTAATCAAATTTAATCAAATTTAAATTAAATGAATAAATGAGAATGGTATCTGTGTTGTTATCTGTTATATTACAGTGTTACGTTGATTTGTTTGTCTTTCTCGGTCCATGCACGACGCATTTGAGTGGTTTTGTGTTGGAAAAGCAATGCAACCAATGAGATATTTTTCTAGGTTGCTGGGAAGAATATCCTTCAACCAAAGTATTCCCGATGACTTTGGCCCTCAGACTGAATGAGCGTACGTTTGGATTGACAATTTGATCAACCAATCATATAGTGATTTGTAGCCAATGGGCGTATTCTTTCAGATTTCCCCACAGCTCAATAGGGAGCTAGAAGGTATACTGGCTGGAGCGAGAGGGGATCTAGCGTAGTGCTACGTTTATTCTACGTAGGATTTTACGTCAAAATGGCAAAGGCGAAGATGATGGGCTGTTACTTCACTACATGGACACTGCTTTACCAACTATGGTACACTTGGAAATTGGCTGCGACAATCTCATCTGCCGACCCCGAGGGGGGTCGCGATTATTATTATAATGTTTTATTTATTTTTTATCATTTGTATTATTATTATTATTGTTAATAATAATGTGAGTGGGGTTGAGGGGTGTGGCCTCAGCCAAGATGGCAGCTTAACCTGAAAGACTCCGACAACCGTACGCTACTTCAATTAAAAACCCCACGAATGCGCTGAGTAATGTGAAAAAGTTTTGTGGCATCAATTATGTCAGACGACTCTACAAAGCAGGCATACGAAATATTTACTAGAGCACGCGCGGCACGCGGTATAACAGCCGAGACAACCCCGCCGACTGCTAGCAGTAGCCCAGAAGCTAACGAGATGGCGAACATAGCAGCGGTGCTGGCCGAGCTGAAGTTACTTCGCAGTGACTTTGGTGACTTTGGTTTGAAGTTAGGCAACATCGATAACCGGCTGACTGACGTGGCAAACGCAATGACATCCTTAGAGGGCAAAATGATTAACGTAGAACAAGATGTCTCCTCAAACACCAAAATAATTGACGAAGCTGAAGTGCGCATATCCACAGCGGAGGACCGGCTGCGGAGGGCCGAAGCAGAGCTAACATCAGCGACCAAGCGCGTGGCCTACCTAGAGTCAAAGACAGAGGACCTGGAGAACCGGGGAAGGAGGAAGAACCTGAGACTCCATGGTCTTCGCGAAGGAGCTGAAGGGACCCGACCACTATTTGACTTTATAAACGACATGCTGCCACAGTGGATTGGCCTGGCTCCGGATAAAACCTTCACTCTTGAGCGCGTCCACCGCACGCTGGGACCAGCAAGGCCTAACCAAGGCAGAGCGGTCCTCATCCGATTTCTGAAGTTCCAGGAGAAGGAATCCGTTTATCGGGGAACAAGACGGCGAGACGTCACGCACGACGGAGCCAAGATTTCGTTTGCCCAAGATCTTTCAACAGAAACGGTTCGTGCCAGACGCGTATTCAACGATGTTACAAAGCTGTTTGTTGAAATGAAGGCCTTCCGTGGCTTCCAGCACAACCCATGCAAGATCAGAGTGCTACATGACGGGAGGATTCATCTCTTCTCAACACCACAGGATGCCGAGAGGTTCCATTATGACATCAAGTAGCGTTCATCACGCATCATTACGGTAACTCCACTAACGATCACTGAGTCTGATCACAACAAACTTTGAGACTCAGCCGGAAAACACAAAGATCGGCTGGACAGCTGTTCGGCTGGGACTCTGTTATTATAGTCTCAAATAGTTAATGCCTTGTAGATTGGGCTATTTGCACTATGTTTCAGTTGTTGTTATTTTTTATATATATATATATTTTTTTTATTATGTTCAATATTATCTTACTAACACGTTGAGTGTGCGCTACTATTCTGCTATTATTTCAATTAGAAGAAGGGGGTTGATTTGGATACATTAGATGTGCGGTTGTTGGACATTGATGGTTGTTCTGTTCGGGGCTGAGTCCATGCCTAGCAGGTGGAACACTCTCTGTCCTTGGGGGAACTCGTTGGGGGTGGGGGGTGGGGGGGCGGGTACAGTTTACGTCATTTATGTTATGTGGTTTTTGTTGTGTGTGCGTGTATGTGTGTGTGTGTGTATGTACTTGCACCAAGAGAAAAGAAAATACAATGTCATGACTTTATACTATGCTGAGATAATCATGTATGGTGAGGACAAACATGGAAAGTAGTTTGGATATAAACATTGCAAGCTGGAATGTGCGGGGAATCAGAAAACTGTCTAAATTAAAACAAGTATTGAACAGGGTTAAACATCTCAAATCTAAAATAGTCTTTCTACAAGAATCACATTTGACTCCTTCAGACATACATCAACTGAGTAAAAGATGGCCTGGCCAAGTATTTCACGCTTCATACAATACCTATGCAAGAGGTGTAGTTGTTCTCATTCACCGCTCAATCCCATTTCAAATGACAAAGATTACACAAGACACATTTGGAAGGTATATTATTGTACAGGGTAATGTTTTGTCACAGAAACTAAATCTTGTGAATATCTATGGCCCAAATGAGGATAACCCATCATTTTTTGAAAGATTATTTCTTACTGTGTCAGCCTTAGAGGGACTCAATATCATCGGAGGAGATTTTAACTGTACCATTGACCCAGTACTGGATAGATCCACCCAAATTGATGCAACTCATGTACAAACTAGAAAAACACTGACTAATTATATTAGGGACCTGAGGTTGATTGAAGTTTGGAGAGCGCAGAACCCAAGTAAAAGGGAATATTCTTGTTATTCGAGTACATACAAAACTCATTCACGCATTGATTATTTTCTAGTCTCAATGGAATTAATGTCTAAAGTTAAAAAATGCTGGTACAACAGTATAGTAATTAGTGATCATGCAACAGTATCTATGGAAATATATTTGGGTAAACTGGAGCGGTGCTCCAGGTGGAGACTACAAGTTTATCTGTTACAGGATCCAGTGTCACGGTAACGGTGGTTGGCAGGGGGCGTGGCCTAGCCACGTGCGCTGGTGGCGCACACACGCTCCTGTCAACAATCACGTTGGTTGGCAGGGGGCGTGGCCTAGCCACGTGCGCTGGTGGCGCACACACGCTCCTGTCAACAATCACGTTGGTTGGCAGGGGGCGTGGCCAAGCCACGTGCGCTGGCCACACACACACACACACACCTGGACTCAATTTCCCCCCGTGTAATTTGTTCATCACCTCACCTGGGGTATATATACGTTGTCTTTCCTTTACCCCAGCGTGAGGTCGTTACTCTACTATTCACGTAGTTCTCCCGTCTGGTACCCATCGCCTGCCAACTACCTGCCGGTACTCCGCACCCGATACCCCCGGTACAGACTCCTTCCCCTGTCCCGGACTACCCGCCGGTCCACTGCCTGCCGGTACTCCGCGGATCGTCCTCCCCGTGTACCCTTGTGTTTTGTGTGTGTTTGGAAATAAAGCCGTCTCGTATCACTCTCCACTTGTCCTCGTCTGCGTTCGGGGTCCAACCCACTCCCTCTCTCGTGACATCCAGCCTTTGTTAAATTTATGGAAAATTGCATTGACAAATATTTTGCACTAAATACCGACGAAACCACAGCCAACATTAGATGGGAGGCATTTAAAGCCTATATAAGGGGAGAAATCATTAGCTACACAAGTTCTAAAACCAAGCGGCAAAACCAAGAATTACAAACATTAGAAAACAAAATCAAAGAGGTAGAGACCGAAATTTATAAAGACAATGACCCCCAAAAATTGCATTATCTATCCATAATGAGAGCTAAATATGATAAATTAACAACAGACAAAGTGGCAAAAAGCTTAATGTGGACTAAACAAACCAAGGAGAAAAAGCTGGTAAATTACTGGCTTGGAGGGTAAAGAAAATGCAGTCAGAGAGAGCAATTAATAGTATAACGTCAACTGCTGGCAATTTGACTATGGATCCTGTGGAGATAAACAATAGTTTTAGAGACTTTTATAAATTGCTATACGAATCAGAACATAACGGAAATAAAGAAGCTCAAACTACATTCCTGGACCAATTACAATTTCGGACTGTATCAGACGGTGAAAAGAAAAAATTTGATTGTCCAATAACAGCAGAAGAGCTCTGTGAAGCTATGGGAAACATGAACAGCGGGAAAGCACCTGGACCAGACGGGCTACCAATAGAGTTCTACAAAACCTTTTCAAGACGACTTGTGAGGCCATTGCTTGACATGTTTGAAGAGTCATTTACTAACGGAACGCTCCCAGATTCATTGAGATTAGCTATAATAACTTTAATATTAAAACCAAACAAACCTCCAAATGAATGCTCATCATACAGGCCAATTAGTCTAATGGGATGTGATACAAAAATACTATGCAAAGTACTCTCTAGAAGATTGGATAAACACATTCCTCAGCTGGTTATTGATGATCAACAAGGTTTTGTACAAAATAGACAAGGTTATCACAACATTAGAAGGGTTTTGAATATACTATATGAACGACATAATGAAAAAGACACAGCAATGCTGTCTGTAGACGCGCGACAAGCGTTTGACAGGGTGGAATGGGATTATCTTTTTGAGTTACTTCCCAGATTTGGGCTAGGTGGGACCTTTCTCAAATGGATTCGACTACTATATACAAACCCAACCGCTGAAGTCCTAACCAACAATAATATCTCAAAACCTTTTAGTTTATGTAGGTCTACTCGACAGGGGTGCCCTCTGTCCCCGTTGCTCTTCATACTAGCAATCGAACCTCTAGCAATGGCTGTGAGAACACATGTAGGAATATCAGGCATTACAATTGGTGGGAGAGAACATTGCATATCTTTATATGCGGATGATATTATATTCTTTCTAACTAGTCTAAAAACTAGTATACCCGATCTGATCACTTTGATTGACAATTTTGGGTCGTTCTCCGGATATACAATTAACAATTCCAAATCAGTATTGATGTTTCTCAATGAAGAAGAAAGACATAATCCCATACTCAGTACTACTTGGGTATCAAAATCACCCCTGAAGTCAAAGAAATAATCTCAGCAAACTATGATCCCCTGGTAGACAGTATAACTGAAACATTGGGTCGCTGGTCCAGTTTGCCTATATCTATGATAGGGCGAATAAATCTAATAAAGATGACAATTTTACCAAAATTTTTATATTATTTTCAAGCACTCCCATTGCCACTAACGAACATGTTTTATGACAAACTTGACAAGCTGTTTAGACAATTTATTTGGAATGGAAAGAGGGCTAGACTCCGCCTTAGACTGCTATATCTGCCTTATGAGAGAGGGGGGCTTCAGCTTCCCAACCTTAGATGGTATTATATGGCAGCCCAATTGACTTCAGCATCGTATTACTTCTGTACAACATGGCCCCCAGCCTGGGTAAGCATTGAGCAAGAGTCCATTCCAGATCTACCATTAAAGTCGTATATATACTCCTCAGATGTTAAAACATTGAAGAAAAAAACTAAAAATCCTTTTCTTAAAAACAACATTTCGGTTTGGTATGCAACGCACAAACATATAGGTGACACGCCAGTAGTATCCCAATATACTCCTATTTGGGGTAACGAACAATTTAAACCTGGTAGAAGGGATGGAGGATTTAAATTATGGAGTATGAAGGGTGTTCAAAAAATTGGAGATCTGTATGTAGAAGGAGTTTTGCTTTCTTTTGATCAATTATGTCAGAAATACCACATACCTAAAAAACATTTGTTTAAATACTTACAGTTAAGAAGCTTCATGACATCGAGATGTGAAGAGATAAAGCGCATTCCACCCTTATCAACACTTGAAGAGATGACACTTACAAATTTAGAAGGGAAAGGCCATGTTTCTAGGTACTACAGCATTTTGGTTGAATATAGCACTGAATCATCATTAGATAAATTAAATGCTTGGAAAATAGACATACAAGAAGTCATTGACGAGGAAGATTGGTGTGATGCTTGTTTAAAAGCGCAAAAGCAAACAATAAACACAAGGTTTAAATTACTTCAATATAAATGGTTAATGAGGGTGTACATAACTCCAGTCAAACTTCACCACATCTGCTAACATTCCGGATATCTGCACTAAATGTTTGGAAGAGAAAGGTACTTTACTTCATATCTATGGGAGTGTTCAAAGATTAAAAGCTTCTGGAAGTGTGTCATAAATTGTTTGTCAAAGATCTTTGATACCGAAGTTCCTCTTAATGTCAAACTCTGTGTGCTTGGTATCTATCCAAAGAACTTTGTGCGAACAGCAAAACAAACTAAACTACTGGACTTCGGACTTCTTCTAGCCAGAAGAGCTATTGCACTTTGCTGGAAAAATATGTATGCGCCATCATTAAAAATGTGGAAACGGGAACTTTCTGAATGTATTGGCCTGGAGAGGCTAACGTACATTTCTAAGGGCAAAGGAGAAGATTTTGCCCAACTCTGGGAGCCATACATGCGTTTCATGAGAGATGGAGGCGGAGGTCTTGCCTAAAGATTTGTGATAAAAATGTGTGAGCAATGTGGAACAAGTGTTTGATCTTTTTTTTATTTTTGTTTTATTGTTGGTTTTGTTTTAACAGTATATAATTTGAATTGGTGCAGGTATGTGTGTGTGTGTGTGTGTGTGTGTGTGTGTGTGTGTGTGTGTATGTATGTTGTAAGGTGTCTGGTCTTTAAAGTTGTATTGTCACTGTATGTTGTGTATAAAAAAAAAACATTAAACATATTGGAAAAAAAAATAATAATAATAACGTGAGTGACAAATAAAGGAATTCTGATTCCCACAGATTCACGACAGTGTCATCATTGAAAAAAAGCCACACACAATGTTCGTGATCGCGATTACCCCCTCCCCCCCCCCCCGTTCGACTTCACGATGTTCGCGATCGCGACATACCCCCCCCCCCCCCCCCGTTGGACTTCACGATGTTTGCGATCGCGACATAACCCCCCCCCCCCCCCCACCCCGTCGGACAGTGATAGTGGGGGGTTGCCAGTCTCCAGTCTATTATTTTGGGGGTCGCGGGCTGAAAACTCCAGGTCCAGTTGTGATAGACACGCTTCGCCACTGAGAATCACACACATGTGCGCGCAAACATGTTTATATACATATACACGCACACACACACACACACATATAGAAATGCACACACACATATTTCTAAATAAACACACACACACACACACACAAACACACACACACACACACACACACATTTTGTAATACACATACATACAGACACATTTATAAACATACATACATTTGTTTTTACAGACATAAAAAAACACACACATATACGCGCACACATACACACATCTTAAAATACACACACACACACACATATGAGTTAGTAACAGGGATCCTGATTGATCTTCTGGTCATCAATACAAGTGGTCCATGGGAAAAGATAATGACCCTTAATCATTTAATGACCCCTAACCCCTACCTGCTCCTTAATGACCTCTGACCCCTACCTGCTCCTTAATGACCCCTAACCCCTACCTGCTACTTAATGACCCCTGACCCCTGACCCCAACCTGCTCCTTAATGACCCCTAACCCCTACCTGCTCCTTAATGACCCCTGACTCCTACCTGCTCCTTAATGACCTCTGACCCCTACCTGCTCCTTAATGACCCCTGACCCCTACTTGCTCCTTAATGTCTCCTACCTGCTCCTTAATGACCTCTGACTTCTACCTGCTCCTTAGTCACATGTACTCACTGTCAGATCTTTGTATGAAGCTGTGTGATAAATTACTGCTTATTAATATCTGTTATTGCACCACTAGGGGGCGCTGAATACACCACCTTAAGGCCAACATGATTAGGGTAAAGGAGACACAGGTGTGTGGTGTAGGTGTTTGGACACACACACACACACACACACACACACACAAACCACAGTAAGCAAGTCATCTTTTTGCGCAATTCCACCCATGAACAAATCCTCCATCAGTGACTTTATTGTTATTTTATGTTCATTTGTATTGTGTTCAGTATTGTTATAATATTGTGTTTTATAAGTCCATACTGCAGGAGGGAATGGGGAGGAAGCATTCTGTTGAACTGGTTTAAAATGGCTAATAAAACATGTTGAATCTTGAAGTGACCAGAAGAAGAGAGCCAACCCAAGACTTAATGAAGGGTTGATCCAAGGTTTGATGAAGCGTATTCATCCTGTCACCACGGTGACTGAATGACTCAGAGACTCACTTGTTGTCCCAAGTGAGTCTCTGAGTCCCAACACGCGGCCTCACTGAGGCTTGACTTTCAACACAGTTCTGGGGAGCTGGAGTTTGTCTTTGGGTGAGGCAGAGAGATGTGGGTGAGGGAGGAGAAGGAGGGAGGAGGATGGAGGGAGGGAGAGGGAGGAAGAGGAAGAGAGGTGGTGAGGGAGGGAGGATGAGAAGGAGGGAGGAGGATAGAGGGGGGGAGGGAGGAGAAGGAGGGAGGAGGATAGAGGGAGGGAGGAGGAGAAGGAGGGAGATAGGTGGGGAGAGAAGAGAAGGAGAGAGAGAAGTGGGGAGGGAGGAGGAGAAGGAGGGAGAGAGATAGGGGAGAGAGGTGGGGTGGGAGGAGGAGGAAGAGAGGTGGTGAGGGAGGGAGGGAGGGGGAGGAGGAGGAGGGAAAGAGATGGTGAAGGAGGGAGGAGGAGAAGGAGGGAGAGAGGTGTGGAGGGAGGAGGAGAAGGATGTAGAGAGGTGGGAGGAGGAGAAGGAGGGAGGGAGGGGTAGATGAAGGTGGGGGAGAGGTTGGGAAAGGGGGAGTGGTTACACCACCCCCTGGTGACAGAGGATAGGACAGGCATCCTATCAGGATCAGAGAGCAGGAGTTCACTCAGCACATGTCTGTGGGTCAACCTCCAAGCTGAGGCAGGAGCTCTCTCTCTACTGCACTATACTACACACAGGGTTTCCGCTAGGATTTCTTCTTGCCGGTCAAGTGTCCGGACAGTTTTTATTTTACCGGACAAATTCGAAACTTTCCAATCGTTTCCACCAAGCTCTTTTGAGGGCTGGTTCGGAGCTTGCGCGTCATCTCAAACCAGTTCTTTGCGTTTCCACCGCGATGCACTTCGAAGCTGGGCTAGCCAGCAGGCTCCACTAAGTCAGTGGCTGGGGGCGTGGCTTATCGGAGAAACTCAAAGTTTCCTCTAAAATTTGCTATGATGGACGTGAAGGCGAAGCAGCAGTGGTCCGTGGACGAGACAAACTTCTTCCTTGTGTTGTGGTCCTCTGAAGAAGTTCAGAATAAACTGGATGGAGCCACAAGGACTAAGCGCGACATGGCTTCAGCGGGGTTCGACCGAACCATCATCCAAATTAACAACAAGTTAAAGAAGCTGAAGAAGGATTTCAGGGACCAAAAGATGGAGCTCGGGCGAAGTGGAAATGGTCGGCCGTCACGGACAAATCCCTACTTCGAACTGTTAGACTCGGTCCTCTGCGACAGACCGTCGTGCCAAATCACAGGGGCCTTGAACTCTGCACCAGCCATGGTCGTTATAGCCAATGATACCCTGCTGCAGAGTTCCAATGAGCCTGGTAAGTTTGACTTTATAAATCTTTCGCCGTATTGTCATACAGATATTTATTTCTAGGAATTTAGCGAGCTACTAATTTCTCACATCAATGTTATGTTCGTGCCATCGGAAAGTAGTAGCTACGATTGCTAGGCTTCTTCTAGCTTTCTTCTATACATAGCCTTCGTAATACGTTAGCTACTTTCTAAAAACAGTAGTATAGTGGAGACTGTTAAATGTACTTCTCTTGTTTTTGTTTACAGACATGTTTTAATGTACTTTTCTCTTGTTTTTGTTTGTAGAGTTATCTTCCCTCGACGATGTCGAGCTACCGCCACCACTGCGCTGCAGCTCTCCCGCACCGTCTTGCAGCTCAGCACCTCAAGCCTCGTCTTCTCAACCAACCAGAAAAGGTAAGATTTTATGTGCTGGGTATAGTAGTCCGTCACACCCAACGCTAAGCAAACATCGAGATATATTTATAGTAGTATATTGTATTAATACAGACAAACGCTGAGTACCATAACTTCATCATATTAGTCTGCTCGACATTCAATTGCTTTTGCTAAGCACCTGCCAAATAGAGGCGGGAGCATTCTCTTCATTCCCTGCAGCAAAACAATATTTAGCAATGCCATGACGGTGTTATTGTTCTAGTACACAGGAAATCGGAAGGCAGACCGTGAAGCAGACCAGATGCTGCAGTTGATGCAACGAGCAGAAGACCGCTCCATTGTAACTGTCAAGTTATGTATTTACTGCAGCTTCCCCACTTGAAAGGGACGCCATCTACCCGAAGGGTCCAACTGGATTTCACTCAAAAAATTACCAAAGTGAATTTCTTTTTCTCTTCTTTTATTTTCACCAGAGTAATTTCATTCATTTGGGCCAATTTGAGTGCAGCTGAAAAACCTTTTGGGGAAGGAAATGAAATCACGGTATTAATAAATAATAGTACTTTAGAATAATTAATAGTGAACAAAATAATACAATACAACAACTAATAATCAGTAACTAACAAAGTACTATACACAACAGCTCATCACCATTCCCCGCGCACACGCAAAGAGCCAAACAAACGCCCACACACACGCACACACAGGCTCTCTCCCCGCGCCACAAAGCCAGCGCGAGAGCGGCTAGGCAGCAGCTGTGGCAAGTCCTCCCGAAAGTCTACCAAGGTACAGCATACCGGCTGCCTTCCGGGTGTTAGAGATGGTTCCAGATCCGCAGTTTGTCAGTTTAACAGGCTCCTTTCTCCGCGGAGTTTGTGTTCCGCGGTGTCTGTTCACCTGTTTATTTCTGGGACCTCCTCCTCTGTGACGCCGCCTGCTCTTCAATGCGCTGGGCATCGCGTCGATGGGGCTGATTTGAAATTGGCTGCAGCCATGTTTTTCCACAGTATTCCGTTTCTGGTTTGACTTGACAGTAACCGAGGAGAGGAACACCACCGCATTGGAGAAAATTGGAACAGAAACAACGGTGTTGATTCCCCTCATGCAGCGCATGGTGGATTACATTGATGTTAACCCAAATAACTAATAATAAATCACTTGTTTCATCAAGACCTTGTTTATTGACATTGCCCATAATACAGTTATGAAGCAAAAAGTCAAACTGTACTGAAGTACTCCATTAATGCAGCTCTAATGTCAGTTCCTTCAATATGAACTTGCTCAGGTAATGCCTGGATATGAGGCTGAATGTTCACATCCCTGTCTGGGTGCTCCTCAGTGAAATTGTCACCATGTTCCTCACAAATGTTATGAAACACACAGCAGGCCAGCGTCATTCTCTTGCTCAGCTCAAGCTTGCATTCATTTCTTTTTAAGAGGCACCTCCATCGTCCTTTTAGCCTCCCAAAACACATTTCCACAACTGATCGTATAGGTGTGTTGTTCACGTGTCAGTCTTCCAGTGTCTGAAAAGGGCTTCATCAGCCAATTCTGCAAGGGGTAAGCCGGGTCACCGATCAGGTAATATCCAACATCACAGCCAGAGATTTTCACCTTTTTTTGGCTAAGTAATTCCCCGCCACTTAAGTCTTCCCACAAATGTTACTGACGCAGTACTCTGGCATCGTGCATACTTCCTGGATAGCCAACACATACATCCCAGAACATTCCTTTTCCATCCACCACTGCTTGCAGAACAATTGAATGCCATCCTTTCCGGTTGTAGTAGTCTGGGGCACACTCCTCTGGTGCAATTATTGGAATGTGGCTTCCATCTATTGCACCAACACACTGTGGTGCGCTCCAACGGTTGTTGAAGAAAGTTGCCAGTTCTTCCAACTTATCAGCATCAGGCATAGTAATGTGCAGTGGAAGCAGCACCATGACGACTGCATCGCAAAATTCCCTAACACAATTGTAAACAGTGCTCCGGCCTACACCAAAATGATGGCTGATGGTCCTGTATTCGCTGCCGGTGGCCAGCTTCCAGATGGCAATTGCCACCCGCTTTCGTAGTAGGACACTCAAGCGGAAATTTGTGTTCCTTCTCCCCATGATATCCTTGACCCGATCGCAGATATACTCGAACGACTCCCGGACACACGGAAATTCTGCATAAATTCTTGTGAACATAAATCCGGAACAATGGAGTCCCACCAGTACAGAGATTGTGGGTGTGCCGAGGCAATAGAGGACCTCCGCTTTCTCACCAGCCACGACGCCATCACAACCTGTAAAGACAGATATCAGCGTATCATTAAGTTATTCGATTGGTCTAACTGAAATACGATCGATACCAGGGTTTCAGATGGTAGCTAGCTAGCAATAGAGAGCTACATTATAACAAATGCTAACATCTTCCGTTGTCTGTTAATATGAATAAACAATTAATAATAATTACCCTTCTCCAACGTAATAGCTGTGCTTGGCGCTCAAGATGAGCAGTGTTAATGACTTGTGCCCGCCGTGATTGTAGGCCAATGAAGCCTTGCAAAACCATGAGCATCACTCTCACACGCATCGTATTGTCCGGCATTGTTGCTACTGTTGTTGTTGTGGCGGTAGCGTTGCTGGGAAAGCAGAGACGCATCCAGACGTTAACAGTGACGTCATGACGTGGCTCTCGGTGAAAAAGTTGGTGGAAATGCAAACCAGTTCTTTGATGGCTCGCCAATTGAACCAACTGCAAACCGGCTCTAGCGCCACCCGAGAGCTAGAACTAGGCTTGCTTTGGTGGAAACGAGGCATCAAAGTGAATACACACACACACACACACACAGATAAAACACACACACACACACACACACACACACACACACACACACACACACACACACATAAAACACACACATACACACACACACATACACAGATAAAACACACACACAAAGATAAAACACACACACACACACACACACACACAAACACACACCGGACCAAATTGAAGCTGGTGTTTATTGAGGGTTTCCGGTAGGTTATTGAAATGAGTTGATGATGATGATGATGATGATGATGATGATGATGATGATGATGATGATGATGATGATGATGATGATGATGATGATGATGATGATGAAACTCAAAACAACAATGCAGGCTTTTGACGGAGGAAGCGGTCGTCAGTGGGACAGAACAGCTCCGTCTGAAGCGGCTGAGATGAGCACAAAGACACAAAGAAGAACCTTCAGCTCTTTGGAAATGAAACAAACAAACAACAAACCAAGTGAAGTGTTGTTAGTGGAGGACGAGTCGTGAGGAGGTCCTGTAGGGCCCTCCTGTCTGGGATGGAGAGGGAGTGGTGGTTATCTGAGAGTTCATGGGGCTCTGTCTGCTCCTCTCAGAAACTCTTCACAGGGTGAGACAGCTCCTCTCTCTCCTGGGTTTCCATCTGAACCCGCTTCGCCGCACCCTCTAATCATTAAGGGCCACCAACAAGACGTCTCCAGAACGCTGCGGTTCCATCGCTTGGTTCTCCTCTGAGACAAAGATGTCACGGTTACGGTGGTTGACAGGGGGCGTTGCCAGGCCGCGTGCACTAGAGGCGCACACACATGCACCTGCCAACCATTACCGTGGCTAATTGCCATTGATCTCACCTGGGGGCTATTTATACCGCGGCGTCAGTGAGAGACGTCGCTCGTTCGTACTATGCGTAACCGGTACGCTACCAGTCCCCAGGTGACATTCATCCCTGGCTTTTGATCACCCTGCTACGGACTATCAGAGAGATAGCCCGCTCGTCTGCTGTTCCAGCCCCTCGTCGGTCCAGACGATCGACGCACCTCGACGCACCTTGACTTCCCGGTAACCCGACCCATCGCCTGTCCCAACTATCCCTACGTCTGCTACCTGTCGGATCGACGCACCTCGATCTGTCTGTCCTGGAGTTAACATTCGATTGTGTTTTGTGCCGTAATAAAACCCCTGTTCTCCCTTTTCTGGTCTCCGCCTGCGTTCTGGGTCCAACCTCACCACACACCTTTGTGACAAAAGACACACTAACCAACGGGAACTGAAGTGAATGGATTGAGTCCTGGAAACATATTAGTGTGAATAATGTTTTGAATAATGATTACTATAATGAATTATAATTATGAATATTATTATTTTATTATTATTGATATACATATGAATATTAATAGTATTATTTATACTACTATTATTATTATTATTATTACTATTATTATAAGAGTTATTCATATTATTCATATTATTATATATATCCATTAATATTATTATTATTATGATTGTTATGTAAGATATTAGAACATAATAATCCTGATACTACTAATATATTGATGACACACACAGAGCCCATGTGGTGACGCTGAGGGACTGAGAACATCAGGAGGACACAAACTACAGTCTGGGCTCAGTTTCTAGGAACAACAACAACAGTTCAGCAGACTAACAAACTCACACTGGACCCAAACACCCACAGAGGACTCTCTCTGTCTGAGGACAACAGGAAAGTGACATGGGTTAAAGAGGAGGAGAAGTATCCTGATCACCCAGACAGATTTGACTACCATCCCCAGGTGTTGTGTAGAGAGGGTCTGACTGACCGCTGTTACTGGGAGGTGGAGAGGAAAGGAGGAGGTGTTTAAATAGCAGTGACATACAGAGGAATCACAAGGAGAGGAGAGGGTGGTGACAGCTGGCTTGGAGGAAACAACAAGTTGTCACGGGTTGACGAGGAGAATGAGGAACAGGGACTTCGGAGGTGAACCCAAATGCACGACACGATGACACACGTATTAAAATAAAGAGTCTTAAATACAGTAACACAAAAATCACTTAGATGGAAACGCATAAAGCTCAAAAGCAAAATACCTAACTACAAAAACCTGAGGGTGGCATGACGTGGAAACATGACGCTTGTTATACACATGAAACAAGTAAGAACTCTAATATTAAACAAGTAGCAAGTCTCAAAACGTGAAACAAGTACGAGTGGTTGTTGTAACAACCAACAAAACAGTATATAATGAACTGGCCCCGAACAAAAGAAGACGCCGTCTATTTAAACACAAGGAACATAACAGGTGAAACCATGAGGTCCCAGGCAGCCAATAAGAGGGCAGGAAAACATGAGGGGGAAGATCACGGTGATGCGCTGCAGCTGCGGGGGAGAACTAACAAGGGGGCGTGGCTATCAGGACGAGTACTGTGGAAACCAAGGTGACATGAATGCGGGACGTGATAGGGGCGTGGCTACCTGGACGAAGGCTGGGGAAACGGTGACAGGAATGCGGAACGTGAAAAGGGACGTCAAGGGACCTCTCCTGACGTCCCGAAAACCACAAAAACAAACGTCCCCCTCGCAATGTCCATCTCCTCCGTTGCTTCTTTGAGAGTCCCGCCCTCCTTCAAGGAAACCAGCCCCTTCCTGTCCCCATACGAGGACTCCGACGAAAAGGGAGGAAGAGTCTTCCACGGCGGCGGGAACGAAGCAGGCGGCGAACCAAGCACGCGGCGTCGTCAGGCAGGGCCAGCGCGATGTCGTCAGGCGGGGACAGCGTGACGTCGTCAGATGGGGACAGCGAGACGTCGTCAGGCGGGGACAGCGCAACGTCGCCAGTCGGGGACGGTGCGACGTCGTCAGACGGGGACAGCACGACGTCGTCAGGCGGGGACAGCGCGACGTCGTCAGACGGGGACTGCGCGACAACGTTTTTTTTTGCTCGCGCTGTCATGGCAGGCGGACCGTGGGAACGCCATGGATAGGCGGAGAGAGAGGCGCGCATTTCAAAGGAAAACTGCGCCGGCGGAGAGAGAGCCACAGTGGAGCTGTACATATTGCGGGGGCTGCCACAAACGGGGCAGAGAGCAGTGTCCGGCCCACGGTGAGACTTGTCTGATATGCAGCGTATCAAATCACTTTGCCGAGGTGGTTCAGGCCAGCGGCGGGTCTGACTCAATAAAAAGAGTCAATGTGCTCGACGACAACAACCAAAGGGAAGAGGACTCGGATACTGATGATAGACCGTTTAGAGTCACTGAATGGGTCTATGCTGCAAAGGCCCAGCAGGGGCGCGAGTGGTTTGTGAATCTATGCCTAAATAAGAACACGCAGCGGTGCCAGCCGGATACAGGCTCCACCTGCGATATCACGGGCCGCAAGATTAAAGAGAAGCCGTCACCCAGACAGAGCGGCGCTACACCCGAGCACAGCCGGGTTTAAGCCGGGTCATTTTCACTGTTCCGGATAACCTTAATACAGTTGACGCAAGTCAATCTACGCCCCTCACAAAAGATCAGCTGCTGAGACACTACCATGACGTCTTAATGACCCGATCGAGTCAGTCCTGGGCGAGATACACTTTGAGCTGGATCCTGATGTAACGCCGGTGCAGTGAGTGCCAAGGAATGTTCCAGTGGCTCTGAAGGCGAGAGTCAAGGAGGAATTCGATAGGCATGTCAAGGTCGACAACATTGCACCGGTGACGGAGCCGACAGCATTGATAAGTAGCATGGTGACTGTTGCAAAGCCAGAGAATTTAAGAATCTGTATCGACCCGAAGCCTCTCAACCGAGTGCTGCTGAGGTCTCATTACCATATGCCTACACTGGAAGACGTGTTGTACTAGTTGCCTAAGGCTCACCTTTTCACTTTGGCAGACGATCGCGATGCTTTTTTACAGTGCAAGCTTGACGACGTGAGTAGCCATCTGACAACATTTTGGACGCCGTGGGGTCGGATGAGATGGCTCAAGCTCCCTTTCGGAGTCTCAGTAGTGCCTGAGATCTATCAGCGGAAGCAACATGAGCTGCTATGGGGACTGGCCATCATCCAACCGATCGCTGGCGACATCCTGGTGGTCGGATGTGGTGATACGGATGCCGAAGCTGAACTGGACCTCGACAAAAACTTGAGTTCTCTGATGAAACGGTGCAGGGCAGTGGGACTCTGGCTGAGTGAGCACAAGCTGCAGTTCAAACTCAAAGCCGTACACTTCCACGGCCACATACTGTCGACCTAGGGACCTAGAGAAAACACGGGCCGTGCTGGAAATGGCGACGCCCACAGATATGAAAGCGGTGCTTTTTTGTATTTGTGACGTACCTCGCAAAGTTTCTACCGAAGCTCTCTGAGGTCTGTGCATGAAGTGAAGACAAATGGTCACCAGCACGCCCGTCCTCAAATACTATGACATCACAAAGCCTGTTACGATCCAGAGCGACGCCAGCATGACCGGACCGGGGGGCAGTTTTGCTCAGACTGAGCAAAACTGCGCTCAGATCAAAAAGGAGTGTTTGAGCATAGTCTTCACCTCCCAGAGATTCCACCGGTACCTATACGGCAGGGAGACTATCACCACAGAGACAGACCTTAAGCCGCTTATCACAATATTCAAAAAGCCCCTCCTGAGCGCACCGAAACGTCGCCAAGGCATGTTGCTGCAGCTGCAAAGCTACAATCTTGATGTTGTGTACAAGCCTGGCTCCGAGATGTATGTCAGCGACACCCTGAGCAGGGCCACGCCACCGTGCCACGGGTCTGACACCCCGTACGTGCGGCATGCTGTGTGCACCGTGGACAGCACCCAGGCCGAGTATTCACAGCTGGACCAGGCGCAGCACCAGGATGCCTTCAGATTTGGCCAGATTGTGCAGCACACAGAGACAGATGATGTGTTCCAGGAGCTGTCGTCTGTGATCCTCAGTGGCCGGCCAGACTTTAAAGAGGACACCCCGCTGGCAGTGCGGGAATACTGGCCCTTCAGAGACAAGCAGAGTGTTCAAGACGGGGTGTTGTACAGGGGACAGTGTGTCATCATACCGAAAGCCATGAGATCTGAACTGCTCAAACGCATACAGGCTAGCCACATTGGGGGGAGGCATGTTACAGGCAGGCCAGGGATACGCTTTTTTGGCCAAACATGAGAGCGGAGATAAAGGACTTTGTGGCAAACTGCTCCGTATGCAACGAGTACGCACGGGCCCAGCTAAAGGAATCTATGATGTCACATGACATACCAGTATGCCCGTGGCAAGCAGTAAGCATGGACGTTTACTCATATGCTGGCAAAGACTATCTCATCATTGTAGACCGGTATTCGTATTTCAGGGAAATCGATCAACTGCCGGATCTGACACGCTCTGCAAAAGCTCAGTTTGCGCGTTATGGACAGCCAGACAGAGTGATCTCAGATAACGGCCCACAGTTTGCTAGCGAGCAGTTCAGGAGGTTTGCAGCAAGCTGGGGGTTTGCCCATGTCACGCCCACGCAACATCCTAAATCAAGCGGCAAGGCGGAGTCGGCCGTTAAGATCGTGAAATCACTCTGCAAGTGGGCAAAATTGTATGGCACTGATACATGGTTGGAAATCTTTCACTGGCCCAACACACCCACAGAGGTGTTGGACAGCAGCCCGGCCCAATGCTTAGCGGCACGCAGGCTCAAAACTTCACCGCCGGTCGTGGACGGCCTGCTTCTACCGCGTGCGGTGGACGGAGGGGCAGAGAAGCCGTGGTGGAAACGGCGGATCGCAAAATCATTCTACGACACGGCTGCCAGAGACCTTCCACAGCTGAGATCACATAAGAACGAGGCCTCCGCCCGGTGATCGCATGGGGCGGTGGCATCCGGGCCGACGCCTTCCGGAGAGACGCTCCTCGCTCGTTCGTGGCGGATGCGGACGGCCTCGGCCGGGACACGGATCGTCTCGGGTCAGGGGGAGACAGGCGGCAAGAAACATCCTCGCACACCTCACACACCGAGGGCACCGGTGCCTGGCGTGACGCCAGGGGGTTCTGCCACGGCGCCAGGGTGTCTACTCACCAAGTGACCGCCTGTCACAGCCACCACAACCACTGGACTGTGACTTTAAGGAGAAAAGAAAAAAGGTCACTTTGACTCAGACTGCTGGACTGTTCTTTGTTATTTTATATTGTATATTGTTATATATACAGTATATATATATATATTTAAAAAAAAATACAATATATATATATATATTTAAAAATATATATATATAAAAAAAAGGAATAATGTTATGTTGGAATGATATTTGATTGTGTTCTTTAATGTTAAGTGTAATGTTTAATGTTAAGTTGATTGTTAACCAAGTTGATTGTTAACCAAGATGCAAGCATGTCATTGTTTGCAAGCAGCGAAAGGAAGGGAGATGTTAAATATAGGCATATGTTAGTAGCCTGCGTTACAGCGACACCTAGGGGTGGTTTTAAAGGTTGCATGTAATACCCGGATGTTGTGCTATGCGTGGGGGCGGGAACGTTACTTTAATAAAGCTCTACAGAAACAGAGGCCGTGTTCCATTTCAGGGTCTGTCTTAAGGCTGCTTCCGAAGGCTGCTTCAAAAACGTGTTAAATGGGACGGTCTAGCCTACGGAGTACTTCCTGAATGCGTCACCAGCTGCGTCACGAAGCGCCACGCCCACCGTCGTCGCGCTGACCAGAGCCGCGGAGATAGTCCAACTAGAAGCCTCTTTTTGAGAGTTTAATAATACGAGGAAAATCAATTGCGTGTTAAAAATGGATGATTTGTATTCAGTATTCTTTTTAACTAATGAACTTAAGGAGCTGGAGTTTCACCGCCGGCGTCGACGTTTGATGTTATTTCGGCTAAGAGAGAACCATGGGTAAATAAAGATTGGTTGATATTGGTGAAGTTATAATTCCTATAAATATATATATATATATATATATATATATATATATATATATATATATTCAGATTCAGATTACTTTATTTATCCCGAGGGAAATTAAGGTGCAACAGTTGACACAGGGGGAATAAATGCACACAAAAATATACTAATACCTAAAGCTAAAAACTAAATAACAACAAACTAACTAAACAAAACTAGTATAAACAAAATATAACTAAAGGAACTCTAAATGAAATCTAAATGTAAAAGATACATATACATACACATACACACATATTTATATATACATTGTGAGCGCCCACGCTCAAGGAGGCAGAAAACAGCGGGTTTTTGAGGGTTAAACGAAAATGTCCTTTTATTTCTTTAAACTTCAGGGGTTTAAGGGAGGGAATGCAAAACAACAAAGGCTTGTCTTCGGCGTCTCACGCCGGGTCCGCGGTCCTCTCACCCTCTGGCGGCTTCCCAAGCTCCTGGGTGCGACGGCTTCTCCTTCCTTCCGTGTCAAAACTGAAAACAGCAGAACAGCATAACAGCGTAGCAGCATCTGGCGGGACCTCTCGGCCGCAAGGGCTCGGTCCTCTCACCCCCCTTCTCTCCTTCAGCAACCCTCTACCTGTGTGCTTTTAAGCACCTGATTTACTCAGGTGTTGATTGTTGTCAGCTGGGGGTTTCACTCCGGGATCTCGTTCGCCTTCCCCCGGGTCCTAAAGCCCTCCAAGTAT